>JARDYJ010000011.1:21444385-21851885 GCA_029215755.1 Spea hammondii
AATCGTTTGGGTAACCTTTTTGTAAAAAATCACTTTTTATTTTATTGGCCTGCTCTTGAAAGACTTCCTCATCTGTACAATTGCGTCTAACTCTGGTAAATTCTCCTTTTGGGATACCGGTTAACCAGGGACTGTAGTGTCCACTGTTGTATAACACATAACTATTTACATCCACTTTTTTAAAGTGCGTTTTAGTGTAGAGTTGTAGATTATGGATATAGATTGAAAGGTCTAAAAAAGAGATTTCAGAGGAGCTATATTCGGTAGTAAGGTTAATCCCCCAATCGTTATTGTTGAGGTGAGTCAAAAATAAATTTAGGTCCTCAGTTGTCCCTGACCAGATAAAAAACATATCGTCTATGTAGCGGCGATAGGCAATCAGGTTTGTCTTCCAGTTATGTGGTGAAAAAACAAAATGTTCTTCCCAAAAAGCCATAAATAAATTTGCATAACTGGGGGCAAAGCGAGTGCCCATCGCCGTCCCACGTTGTTGCAAAAAGAAAACTTCTTCAAATATAAAATAATTGTTATGAAGTATCCATTTTATTGCTGAAATTATGAATTCTCCCTGAATTTTTGGAATAGATGTTTCCAAATTCAAGAAAAATTCCACTGCCTCACACCCTTTATTATGGTCAATATTCGTATATAGAGAAGATACATCACAAGTGACCAATAAATAATTGTCTTTCCATTCTATCTCCCTTAATAAATTCAATAAACTCATGGTGTCTTTCAAATAGGACTTTGTTTTTATCACCGTGGGTTGTAAGCATATGTCTATATATTTGGATAAATTTGCAGAAAGTGAGCCTATTCCAGACACTATTGGTCGACCAGGGGGATTTATTAAATCTTTATGTATTTTGGGTAATACATAAAAAGTTGGAATACGAGGATATGTTACATTTAAAAAATGATATTCTTTATTCGTTAAGATACCTTGCATTTTTCCTTGGTCCAAGATATGAGTTAAGCTTTTTTTCATTTCGATAGTGGGGTTCTTATTAAGTCTCTTATAAACCGAGTTGTCATTTAGCTGTTTGTAACATTCAGCAACATATTTTTCTTTATCTAGTAATACCAAACCCCCTCCTTTGTCGGCCGGTTTAATCACTAATTCTCTATTTAGTCTAAGATTTTTTAGCGCAAGGGTTTCACCTGGAGTTAAATTGTTAGTGGAATAATGATATTTCTTTTTAGATAAATTCTCAATCTCCTCCATAACCGACTTTTCAAATATGTCTATCGCTGATGATTTATAGTACACTGGATAAAAAGTAGATTTCTTAGTTAATGTTGTATGTTTAATTTCTTCATAAATTGGTGTATTCAGGTGTACTATGGGATTGTTCAAGAAGTATTTTTTTAAGGTTAAACGTCTTGAGAATTTCTGTATGTCTATATAAGCATTGAAGGGGTTAAATCTCCTATTTGGGGCAAACTTCAGACCTCTGTTCAAAAGTCTGATCTCATCTTGTGAGAGGACATATGTGGATAGGTTAAATAAACCTATTGGTTCCACAGGCGTCCTCTTTTTCCTTCTCCATAACTTCTTCCCCCCACGGCACCCTCGTCCTCTGGTGTTCTCCCCCTTTTTGAGAGTGGTGTCGGGGTGGTATTCCACCATTGGCCTCTTTCTGGTGCAACTCCTAAAAAAGGAACGAAGTTGTCTCCGGTATCTTTTTTACTTTTACCATAATTGGCCAGGGCTTCAAAGCGATTTGTGATTGGGATTGTGTTTGGATTATCTGGTCTGTGAGTGGTGTAATTGTTAGTGTGGTTTTTAGGGTTACTATAATGATTCGGTGTCCTCTGCTCTCCAGTTTTATGTGAATTTCTACCATTGTCCCGATTATTATAATTCCTTTTATTCCTAGTCACTAGGGTGAATTGATCTTGATTATCTGTTCTCTCTATATATGATCTATTTTTTCTTCTCCAATCAGATTGATAATCTTTGAGTGGTCTGGAATTGTTCTTTTTAGCATAGGTCCTAATCCTATTGTTGTCATAGTCTTCCTTATCTCTTATATATTTTTTATGTTTCATGCTCTTGACTTCTTTATCTATTTTATCTAGGTCTCTAGTGCACTTATCAGACAATTCTTTATAGTCATTAGAATTAAAGAAAGGTTGTAGTTTCTCCCTAATACTAGATATTTCTAGGTCTATTTTAATTAAGGTTTCCTTACGTAAACAAATTATTAATTTCATCCAATCCATTGTGCACCTATCTGCAATTGAATGCCACTCATTTAGGAAATTTATATTGTCCAATTCCATAGTTGGGAGTTTCATAATACGTAATCCTCTTGGAGTGATTTTCTCTTGTAGATATTTCTCAAGGGTGGCAATTTCCCATTTATATTTAATTTCCTTAATGAATAGCCTGTCTAAATCCCTAAAAATCCCCTCTATATCTTCAGAGGCGGGTCTATATTCCCCTGAGGTAGAGTTAATTGTTGTGGAGTCCCAATTAAAATTCAAACTGTTGCGGTATTCAAAAATGGACATTTTAAAGTGTTAATTTAACAAAGCAGCTTTCACTAGTGAGGGAATAAAACTAAACTACAGATAATTTATATAGTGATCGAGCGCTAAAGTATACAAGAATATATAGCTCCAAAAAAATGTAAATACTACTCAAAAGAATAAGTGGATGCTGCGAGCACTAGAGGTATACCCCCTATACCCAAAAAATAAATAAATATATAAAGTGTCGCGCAAAAAGAAAAAAAAAAAAAAAAAAAAAAAAAAAAAAAAAAAACCACAATTTAAAGATATAAAATTCACCAAAGTTGTGACACACACAGTGTATAATCCACCAGAAATATAATTGAAAACAATACTTATATCCTCAATTAAGTGGAATTGGCATCCAACCGTTTTCAAATGGAGGCTTGTTGACATATGAAAATCAAAAACAAATAATAATCATAGTGCTTTCTATATTATATCAGTGAAAGACTTCCCCCCCCAGGATAATATTGCACTCACGTAAGGTTGAGCAAAACAGCTTGCTCAAACTAGACAAGCGTTGTGGGATTTCTCTCCCAAGTTGTATCTCCTCCGTTGTTTACGTTTGAACCGTTTTCTGATCCATACAAATAGCGAAATGCAGATGGGGAGACAGGATATGTATTGCAAAAAGATTTATTTGCAGCAATAAAGTGCAATGTGCTCTTGAATTAAAGTCTCAAAGTATCGGAGTCCTCTTTGTAGCTCCAACCGGCGAGAAACAGCTCCCGGGTATAACGTCAAACACCTAAACGCGTTTCGCCCTATCAGCAGGCTTCTTCAGTAGTGTGATGTTGCTCCAACTCCACCTCCCTTAAATAACTGATTCCATTTAAATTGTGTCCATTCCTGCAGCTCGTTAAGATGTATCACAGGTGTAGCCAAGTCCATATCACAGACTCTTAAGTGAAACAACAATTAGAAAGTAGTTTGTTCCAAAAAAGACACGGGAATCCGATATCAAGTACATCATATATAATATAAATATAAATATTAAAGACATAGTCATATTAATTCATATATAATGATTTTAGAAGACTGGTTTTAAAAGAGTTTAAATAAAATGTGTTCAAAGAGCATAGAGTTAAATCTAAAGTGCATATTAAATACTATCATACAGATAACAATTGTATAGCAGATAGAGTATTTCAGATTAATTTAGAGTATTATAAATATTTTAAATAATTTCAAATAATCTTAAAATGCACAAATAGATACCCATCATTGTTGCCACCAATAAAAATATATAGAAAAGTAGATAAAAACATTTTATTAACACTTTAAAAAAATATATAAAAGTATATTAAATTAAAAATAATTAGTTTTATTAAATATAATGCTAATATTAATATTTATGATGTTTAAAAATCCTAAATCAACTTAAAAAATTAAACAAATCAAAATCCTGATTCAAACCTTTTGGGGCTAGGGTTTTAAGGTTATAGACCCATTGCATTTCTATCCGGCCTATTTTCTTCTCATAATCACCCCCTCTCCAGTCCCTTCTAACTATATGAATCCCCATAAAGGTTAAGAATTTTGGATCACTACCATGGAACTCTCTAAAGTAAACCCTAGCCCCAAAAGGTTTGAATCAGGATTTTGATTTGTTTAATTTTTTAAGTTGATTTAGGATTTTTAAACATCATAAATATTAATATTAGCATTATATTTAATAAAACTAATTATTTTTAATTTAATATACTTTTATATATTTTTTTAAAGTGTTAATAAAATGTTTTTATCTACTTTTCTATATATTTTTATTGGTGGCAACAATGATGGGTATCTATTTGTGCATTTTAAGATTATTTGAAATTATTTAAAATATTTATAATACTCTAAATTAATCTGAAATACTCTATCTGCTATACAATTGTTATCTGTATGATAGTATTTAATATGCACTTTAGATTTAACTCTATGCTCTTTGAACACATTTTATTTAAACTCTTTTAAAACCAGTCTTCTAAAATCATTATATATGAATTAATATGACTATGTCTTTAATATTTATATTTATATTATATATGATGTACTTGATATCGGATTCCCGTGTCTTTTTTGGAACAAACTACTTTCTAATTGTTGTTTCACTTAAGAGTCTGTGATATGGACTTGGCTACACCTGTGATACATCTTAACGAGCTGCAGGAATGGACACAATTTAAATGGAATCAGTTATTTAAGGGAGGTGGAGTTGGAGCAACATCACACTACTGAAGAAGCCTGCTGATAGGGCGAAACGCGTTTAGGTGTTTGACGTTATACCCGGGAGCTGTTTCTCGCCGGTTGGAGCTACAAAGAGGACTCCGATACTTTGAGACTTTAATTCAAGAGCACATTGCACTTTATTGCTGCAAATAAATCTTTTTGCAATACATATCCTGTCTCCCCATCTGCATTTCGCTATTTGTATGGATCAGAAAACGGTTCAAACGTAAACAACGGAGGAGATACAACTTGGGAGAGAAATCCCACAACGCTTGTCTAGTTTGAGCAAGCTGTTTTGCTCAACCTTACGTGAGTGCAATATTATCCTGGGGGGGGAAGTCTTTCACTGATATAATATAGAAAGCACTATGATTATTATTTGTTTTTGATTTTCATATGTCAACAAGCCTCCATTTGAAAACGGTTGGATGCCAATTCCACTTAATTGAGGATATAAGTATTGTTTTCAATTATATTTCTGGTGGATTATACACTGTGTGTGTCACAACTTTGGTGAATTTTATATCTTTAAATTGTGGTTTTTTTTTTTTTTTTTTTTTTTTTTTTTTTTTTTTTTGTTTTTTTTTTCTTTTTGCGCGACACTTTATATATTTATTTATTTTTTGGGTATAGGGGGTATACCTCTAGTGCTCGCAGCATCCACTTATTCTTTTGAGTAGTATTTACATTTTTTTGGAGCTATATATTCTTGTATACTTTAGCGCTCGATCACTATATAAATTATCTGTAGTTTAGTTTTATTCCCTCACTAGTGAAAGCTGCTTTGTTAAATTAACACTTTAAAATGTCAATTTTTGAATACCGCAACAGTTTGAATTTTAATTGGGACTCCACAACAATTAACTCTACCTCAGGGGAATATAGACCCGCCTCTGAAGATATAGAGGGGATTTTTAGGGATTTAGACAGGCTATTCATTAAGGAAATTAAATATAAATGGGAAATTGCCACCCTTGAGAAATATCTACAAGAGAAAATCACTCCAAGAGGATTACGTATTATGAAACTCCCAACTATGGAATTGGACAATATAAATTTCCTAAATGAGTGGCATTCAATTGCAGATAGGTGCACAATGGATTGGATGAAATTAATAATTTGTTTACGTAAGGAAACCTTAATTAAAATAGACCTAGAAATATCTAGTATTAGGGAGAAACTACAACCTTTCTTTAATTCTAATGACTATAAAGAATTGTCTGATAAGTGCACTAGAGACCTAGATAAAATAGATAAAGAAGTCAAGAGCATGAAACATAAAAAATATATAAGAGATAAGGAAGACTATGACAACAATAGGATTAGGACCTATGCTAAAAAGAACAATTCCAGACCACTCAAAGATTATCAATCTGATTGGAGAAGAAAAAATAGATCATATATAGAGAGAACAGATAATCAAGATCAATTCACCCTAGTGACTAGGAATAAAAGGAATTATAATAATCGGGACAATGGTAGAAATTCACATAAAACTGGAGAGCAGAGGACACCGAATCATTATAGTAACCCTAAAAACCACACTAACAATTACACCACTCACAGACCAGATAATCCAAACACAATCCCAATCACAAATCGCTTTGAAGCCCTGGCCAATTATGGTAAAAGTAAAAAAGATACCGGAGACAACTTCGTTCCTTTTTTAGGAGTTGCACCAGAAAGAGGCCAATGGTGGAATACCACCCCGACACCACTCTCAAAAAGGGGGAGAACACCAGAGGACGAGGGTGCCGTGGGGGGAAGAAGTTATGGAGAAGGAAAAAGAGGACGCCTGTGGAACCAATAGGTTTATTTAACCTATCCACATATGTCCTCTCACAAGATGAGATCAGACTTTTGAACAGAGGTCTGAAGTTTGCCCCAAATAGGAGATTTAACCCCTTCAATGCTTATATAGACATACAGAAATTCTCAAGACGTTTAACCTTAAAAAAATACTTCTTGAACAATCCCATAGTACACCTGAATACACCAATTTATGAAGAAATTAAACATACAACATTAACTAAGAAATCTACTTTTTATCCAGTGTACTATAAATCATCAGCGATAGACATATTTGAAAAGTCGGTTATGGAGGAGATTGAGAATTTATCTAAAAAGAAATATCATTATTCCACTAACAATTTAACTCCAGGTGAAACCCTTGCGCTAAAAAATCTTAGACTAAATAGAGAATTAGTGATTAAACCGGCCGACAAAGGAGGGGGTTTGGTATTACTAGATAAAGAAAAATATGTTGCTGAATGTTACAAACAGCTAAATGACAACTCGGTTTATAAGAGACTTAATAAGAACCCCACTATCGAAATGAAAAAAAGCTTAACTCATATCTTGGACCAAGGAAAAATGCAAGGTATCTTAACGAATAAAGAATATCATTTTTTAAATGTAACATATCCTCGTATTCCAACTTTTTATGTATTACCCAAAATACATAAAGATTTAATAAATCCCCCTGGTCGACCAATAGTGTCTGGAATAGGCTCACTTTCTGCAAATTTATCCAAATATATAGACATATGCTTACAACCCACGGTGATAAAAACAAAGTCCTATTTGAAAGACACCATGAGTTTATTGAATTTATTAAGGGAGATAGAATGGAAAGACAATTATTTATTGGTCACTTGTGATGTATCTTCTCTATATACGAATATTGACCATAATAAAGGGTGTGAGGCAGTGGAATTTTTCTTGAATTTGGAAACATCTATTCCAAAAATTCAGGGAGAATTCATAATTTCAGCAATAAAATGGATACTTCATAACAATTATTTTATATTTGAAGAAGTTTTCTTTTTGCAACAACGTGGGACGGCGATGGGCACTCGCTTTGCCCCCAGTTATGCAAATTTATTTATGGCTTTTTGGGAAGAACATTTTGTTTTTTCACCACATAACTGGAAGACAAACCTGATTGCCTATCGCCGCTACATAGACGATATGTTTTTTATCTGGTCAGGGACAACTGAGGACCTAAATTTATTTTTGACTCACCTCAACAATAACGATTGGGGGATTAACCTTACTACCGAATATAGCTCCTCTGAAATCTCTTTTTTAGACCTTTCAATCTATATCCATAATCTACAACTCTACACTAAAACGCACTTTAAAAAAGTGGATGTAAATAGTTATGTGTTATACAACAGTGGACACTACAGTCCCTGGTTAACCGGTATCCCAAAAGGAGAATTTACCAGAGTTAGACGCAATTGTACAGATGAGGAAGTCTTTCAAGAGCAGGCCAATAAAATAAAAAGTGATTTTTTACAAAAAGGTTACCCAAACGATTTATTAGAAAAAACTCTGGAAGAGATATTCAAAATAGAACAAAAGGACCTATTGCAACCAAGAACAGGACAGGCGAACAATAGGGAGGATATACCTCTAGTCTTGAATTATGACAAATGTCATCAGGACCTTAAAAGAATAATTAGACGACATTGGCCCCTTTTATTAAAAGATGAGGATTTACGACAACTACTCCCAGAAAAACCTAAAGTAACCTTTAGAGGTGCACCCAATCTAGGTTGCGAATTAACATCTAGTTACACACGGGCAGAGAATAAAAACAACAAAGACAATCAACATTTTTTAAATGATAAAAAAGGCTTTTTTAGATGTGGCCACTGTACAACCTGCAAAAGTACCGGTACTAGAAGCAATGGTGCAGTCAGTAGTTTTAAATCTAACATTACTGGAAAAGAATATGATATTAAACACATGATAACATGCCATACAAAAGGAGTCATCTATCTATTACAGTGCCCCTGCAATCTACAATATATAGGAAGAACTATTCGTCCATTACATAAGAGATTGGACGAGCATGTTAGGGCGATTAAAACAGGAAAAGATAATCACTCCGTACCGTCACACTTTAGAGAGTTCCATGGTAGTGATCCAAAATTCTTAACCTTTATGGGGATTCATATAGTTAGAAGGGACTGGAGAGGGGGTGATTATGAGAAGAAAATAGGCCGGATAGAAATGCAATGGGTCTATAACCTTAAAACCCTAGCCCCAAAAGGTTTGAATCAGGATTTTGATTTGTTTAATTTTTTAAGTTGATTTAGGATTTTTAAACATCATAAATATTAATATTAGCATTATATTTAATAAAACTAATTATTTTTAATTTAATATACTTTTATATATTTTTTTAAAGTGTTAATAAAATGTTTTTATCTACTTTTCTATATATTTTTATTGGTGGCAACAATGATGGGTATCTATTTGTGCATTTTAAGATTATTTGAAATTATTTAAAATATTTATAATACTCTAAATTAATCTGAAATACTCTATCTGCTATACAATTGTTATCTGTATGATAGTATTTAATATGCACTTTAGATTTAACTCTATGCTCTTTGAACACATTTTATTTAAACTCTTTTAAAACCAGTCTTCTAAAATCATTATATATGAATTAATATGACTATGTCTTTAATATTTATATTTATATTATATATGATGTACTTGATATCGGATTCCCGTGTCTTTTTTGGAACAAACTACTTTCTAATTGTTGTTTCACTTAAGAGTCTGTGATATGGACTTGGCTACACCTGTGATACATCTTAACGAGCTGCAGGAATGGACACAATTTAAATGGAATCAGTTATTTAAGGGAGGTGGAGTTGGAGCAACATCACACTACTGAAGAAGCCTGCTGATAGGGCGAAACGCGTTTAGGTGTTTGACGTTATACCCGGGAGCTGTTTCTCGCCGGTTGGAGCTACAAAGAGGACTCCGATACTTTGAGACTTTAATTCAAGAGCACATTGCACTTTATTGCTGCAAATAAATCTTTTTGCAATACATATCCTGTCTCCCCATCTGCATTTCGCTATTTGTATGGATCAGAAAACGGTTCAAACGTAAACAACGGAGGAGATACAACTTGGGAGAGAAATCCCACAACGCTTGTCTAGTTTGAGCAAGCTGTTTTGCTCAACCTTACGTGAGTGCAATATTATCCTGGGGGGGGAAGTCTTTCACTGATATAATATAGAAAGCACTATGATTATTATTTGTTTTTGATTTTCATATGTCAACAAGCCTCCATTTGAAAACGGTTGGATGCCAATTCCACTTAATTGAGGATATAAGTATTGTTTTCAATTATATTTCTGGTGGATTATACACTGTGTGTGTCACAACTTTGGTGAATTTTATATCTTTAAATTGTGGTTTTTTTTTTTTTTTTTTTTTTTTTTTTTTTTTTTTCTTTTTGCGCGACACTTTATATATTTATCTAAAGATATATTACACTAAGCTAATGATGAATACAAGCAATAAGTATAATTGGGAAATACAATATTTTATTTCCTTGCTTAGTTGGTATTTTTTTTTCTTTTCATTTTGTATAATGAAATCACGGCATAGAACAAAGTACAGTAATTCGATGAGTTATTGAAGATGAAGAAAGATACGGTGACCTACTAAATCAAGAAAAGTCTAAAGTCGTTGAAAAGTTTTTCGGAGTGAACAACTAGTAATAGACTTTGTTCCTATGTTTTCAAGCTCATTTTAGGAAATTTGTCGGAGGGCACACCTAATAATATTTATAGAAAATCACTTTCCGGGTGACGGTGGTGGATAAATGGAATGGCCTCTTATAAGAAATTGTACAGGTTGCTGCAGTAAGGGTAATTTAGACATGGGATAGACATTAAGCTATCCTGGTCAAGGACTGATTAAGGTTTGAGTTTCTACATGAGGGAAAACATGCATACCAGATGAGCCAAATGGTTCTTATCTAAATAAACAAAATAGGCACAAAGTTATTATCGTTAAGAAACATTCTTCTTTTTCAAACAAGAGTGCACATGGATGTTCTGTTTTACTTCGAACACATCGAGATCTTGGAACCTGGGCACACAGGACATTTACATGCTAAAGGGATAAGTGAAGATGGACATTTCTGCAAGTAGGAATTTTCTTACTTGGTTGACAAATGGAGCACATGTTACAAGGGAGATTTTTTGAAGTTTTGAGGGGTTTCAAAGGCATAAGGAATAACATTCTTTACATTATATTACACGGAGAACCTCAAATTATTTTTCTCTCTAAATCCCCAGTCAGGAATTCTAGGTTGACCTTAATGAACTTATAACTGTTTTGTTTCTCAATTGCAGGAACTGCTATAGTACATATGGTAATCACTCTTTAAGAAGTTATCGTATAAAGACAGAGTTCGGAATAACAATGGAATTAAGCTGTTCTGTAGACATATAATCAGAACAAGCAATTTCTCTTCTCAAGTAATTGTTTAATTTGAACATGACTCCGGCCTGTAATTATTTAATGATTCTTCATTTTATTTGTTAATTAATTTTCATTATTCAATATTTAATCTTCTCTCTTTTCTTGGAGTATTTCCAACTAAAGTTTTAATTTATATTGCTGTTAACCTTCTTTTAATTTCAATAGGAAAAACTGCAGACAAATGTGTAAGTCATTTTGAGTTGCACCAAGTATAATCCTATATATAATATTTATGTATTTCACAAACAATGTAATATAATATATATTATATGCAAACATGGATTGCCCTTTTTCCAATGAAGCCTGCACTGAATAGAACAGATACAAACGTTGTAGTAACAAAAGATGTAGTAAATCTTAATTGGACCTGCTATATTTTTCTATTCACCTTACTCTTATTAAGAAATGTCTAATACTTTCTACTGGATGAACATTTGTAGCATGACCTAAGCCTTCAAGGCCTCCAAGGTACTTTTTTAGAAATATTCCTTAGCATATCTAAGCATATCTATAGATGCTTTGCAAATGTTGTAGACGTAAAGGATGTTTGCCAATCTGACTGTTTTGGAAGAGACTCAAGGTATACTTGATATGTTAAAATTTTTCTGAGGGTACATCTAACCTTTCTGATGAAATAAATGGGTGGGTATATGCTTTATGTGTGCTGAGTGTTGTGAATATTGAATATGTGCCTTCAGCTTCTCAGCGGATATTTTTATGTTAACCCTGAGTGTCCTTTTCTGTGTGACTCTATGTGCAATGAAAGGTTAAGAGTGGACAGGTGGTTGGCTATTTCTTGCTCCAAGTAAGTTAAAAGAAACTGACCAAGTCTATTCAAGGACCACAATGAGGGGGGTCAGAAGTGATCAATCATCTCAGCTGCAAACATGGTCTTTGACATAAACTGACCATAATAGAATGAATGGTTTTCCGTATCTTTCTGTATGTATATTTCAGGACACTTGCTACGTAGACAGATCTTAGCACGTAGCTCTCTTGTTTGTAAAGGTACATAAGACGTGTTGTTTTCATGGAGTGAGAGTAGTCTGGCTGATGACACTCCCTCGTGTGCACGAGCAATACAATCTGCTTATTCAACTCTTTTGGGAAGAATCTGTGTCTCAAAGTTATTGAGCATTCACAGTGTGAAGAGTGGATCAATGTTGTACAAAGAATCCTCTGTCCTAGAACAACAAAAGTATACTGATATTAAGATGAACCTTTGATTTATGTGACACAGAAGTTTGATTCGCATCTCCTTGATTTACCCTTTGCATTCTCTTTAACTTACTGCAATCAAGTACAGGTTTCGAGTTTTGAAAAAATATCTTGGGCACCTGGTAACATAAAAATTATGTCATTTCAAAATGTATCCTCTTGTCTTAGACAGGTTAAGGTCACCTTGCTCTGTTCCTTTGTCTGAGTGGTGGATGGTACATTAGGATGAGAGAATTCAAACATCACTCCATACACAACACAGAAACATCATAGTGGAAGGGAGCATTGGTATGAGAAGCTGCTCCAAATGAATTAGATTTCATCTGGTAGTTAAGAGTGCTCTTTAAAAGGCTTTATTTTTCTCTTTCCATCTTTTTTAATGGTAAAAGCTGGACATGTCTTCATAGATGCATTTTGCTCTACATATTGTTTAATATATTATCCACTATTTTCAGACTTGAAATGCGTAATATATGTGATCACATTTATCAAAATGATGGACCCCTGTATTGTCCTTCAGCATATCTTCTGAAATATATAATTCATCAGTAATTTATCCGTAGTTAAAGAACAATTACTGTGCAAAGGCTGCTTTAAAACTAATTAGCTATATCGTGGCCTGATTATAAAATAAGCCGTGAATGCCTAATACACAAATTTGCAAATACATATGAAAAGATGAGAAAGTCTAATAAGTTACCATACAACCTAATTCAAGGACATAATCAGTTAAGATGTTTCTTACAGGGGAACTGTATTGTGTTTCTCCATTGTTGCATTGTTAACTTTTTATATAGTTAATATTTTAGAGGATTAACAAATGCATCACAGAGCATGTAAGTATTAATGTAACATGCAGACATGTTACATTACTGATTGAAACTTTACAGAATAAATCTTTCACGCTGAGATTTTGGAAAGCGTTCAACTGTTAATTACTTTCAGAATGGCAGTCTTTCTGAACAAGTTGATTTTGAATATTTTATAACAATGGAGAGGTTTAGTTCAATTTCTGCATCATCAAAGGATGCTTAAAAATAGCAACAGTTTTTATCATATTTTTTTTCTTTTACTGTGAAAAACAACAGCTTTCAAAATCAGATTTGTTTCAAACCTGTTGTTTCCGGATCACTTACATGAACTTTACACAATGAAATCTCACCACAAGCAGAATAAGTTCTAAAGCAGTTTCGCATTTAAAAAATGTGTTGATGTTTCGATACTTCTGTGATTGAAGGATGATGTAAATGACCTTGTAATTGAGCACAAAGAAAGATTATGCAGGTGTAATATGGAGGAGTTAACTCCCCTGTCTACTTCCAGCACCAAAGAGTACAAACTGTAAAGGAAAAAAAATCATCTCCATCCAGCACTAGGAAATGATGAATTATCATTCCATAGAAAGAGGCCATCAAGTAAAAAAAGTGATGGATTGAAAAAAAAACATATACAAAAAATATGTGCCGAGTGGCAGAAGATTATAAAATGGCCATAAGTAACGCATGGGTTTTTATATCACCACCACCATCAAATGTTACAATACTCTATTTGTTAGATGATGGCTTTTCTTAGTCCAATGTACGTTGGCAGGAAGGGTTGGAGGGCCACCCTACCATGCACAGGGGATGATGCACAGGGGATGAGGTCAGGGTGGTAGAAGGAGTAAAAAAGTCAAGGCAACCTATCCATTGTAAAATTAACTTATGCATGCATGTGTAGGGAGGGGAACAGCCGTGGACTTGTCTTATAGTTAATAGGGTGGTATAAAAATATTTTATTATAATATATTCTGTTAGTTAGGAAGGAGCATCTTAGAAACATAGCTCTAGTTTAAAATATCTAATATTTTGTTTGTGATAAAAATATTTTATTAATATCCACTTGGCTCAGGCTCAGCAGCTCTTCTGTTTCAGCTCCCTTTGTAGTCTACAATTCACAATTTATTTTCAGTCTTTGGCACTAACAATTATTGCCTTTTCTAACTGCATTGATATATCTTCCCAGTAAGTTAAGATCTATTTTGATTGGATATAATCATCTTTTATCTTTTATGCAAAGATGTGAGGGACCATCTGGATCCTGCCAGAAAACTAGTGGCCAGAGGTCCTCTTTGAAATTTTGTGGAGGACCTCCCAGAAGGCCAGGACCCAGAGATCCCCCTTGAACTGCTCAGACTTCAGATGCAAAAGTCCTAATATTTTATTTTGTTAACAATAAAGCGTTACTGTTTCATCCTTAATGGGACTTATCAGTATGAGGTTGTGATACTGGGTGAATACTTGAGGCTTGGGGTAACCAAGAAATACCATTACGTAAGTTATGGCGGGTAAAGGTGATGGAAAATCCTTCCACTAAAATTTAGGGGTATGTAGAAGCATTATTAAACACTCAATTACAGACACCAGACAAGCCAGAAGGCTCAGAAATCTCATGGTGCTGCCACAACCCCAAGGGATTCTGGGTAGGCGCATGCAAATATATCCACTTTATACATGGATCCCACAAAAGTAATTGCCCACTGTACAGGACACCCTTTAGACAAACAGCTGTCAGTGAGCTATTGCACCTCTTCCCGAGTTTTGTCTAAAGGCTGTCCTGTACAGCGGTCATTTACTTTCAAGGGATCCATGTATAAAGTGGATATAGAGGCAAAAGGTGATAATTGTTGACCTTATTTGCATGTGCCTACCCAGAATCCCTTGTGGTTGTGGCAGCACGATGAGATTTCAGAGGGAAAAACAAGCTTTCTGGCTTGTCTGATGTCTGTAGATGAGTGTTTAATAATGATTCTACATTATATATATATATATATATATTCACTAAAATTCACTAAAATGTGTTACCTGCAATATTTTTAAAGTAAGATATAGCTAAATGTCAAAAACGGCCTGACTTCCAGCACTCCAACGGTTAAAGCTCCATCTCTTCTGTAGTCCAGGGTGTCAGTTATTCATGCCCATTTCAAAATTATTGGGTCATATCCAAGTAATGCTTTCAAAAACTTAACAGCAGTCCCATATAATTAGATGGTGTGGCTGGCTGTTCTTCATTAAAATGTCTCCATCAGAAAAATCAAACCAAAAATTACATGTTGTTCAACTCAACCTGCAGAGTGAACTTTCATTACACCATTTGTCAAGCTGCAACATTGACAATAAGTAACCACACGCTGGTTTAATTCTGATGCATTGTGATTGCTCACATCTACACCATAATATCTGAAGTAATATGAATCTAACATTTTAGATTAGAATCATAACCAAGTAAGAAAAAAACACAGAACCAGTCCTTCGCAGGTTATCTTGTAAACAAAATTCAGATTTTGCTGGTACACTGTGATGTGTGATTTGCAAAGCACTCCAAAAAGGTTAATAGGTGCCCTGGTGCCCCCTACCTTAATCTATACATACAAAATCTGCACTCATTTTTCAAGAAGCACTTTTGTCACTGCATCTGTGTTGAATTTTTTTACATACTGTACATTATACGAGACCAGCTTAGACTATCTCACTGGGGTTTGTCCTTCATTATGTATAGTGATATCAAAGAGATGAAATGAACAACTCTCTTGCAAGCTCCCCATTAGTGAGTAGACCCCAAAATGCAATATGTCCAATCACATAACCATTATCTATTTAACAGTACGGTCTTAACATATAAGGTGACTCAATAAGCTAATAATGCAGTTGAAGAGCATTTGTAATCAGACCACAATTCTTAGGCATGACTTTCAC
Organism: Spea hammondii; assembly: GCA_029215755.1. Classification (NCBI taxonomy): domain Eukaryota; kingdom Metazoa; phylum Chordata; class Amphibia; order Anura; family Pelobatidae; genus Spea; species Spea hammondii. The sequence goes on from JARDYJ010000011.1 coordinate 21,460,375, forward strand.
AGCAGCTTTTCATTAGGAAGTAGCTGGGTTTAAAATGTTGACCTTTTATTGTATCACTCAAAACTGGAATTAAAGTCTTTCCCTGGAGGCACAACAGCTATGCATGAAAGCAAGTGTTTTAATCTACAGAAACAGGCATTCCCCATGGGTGACGAGCCAATTTAAATTATTTTTATTCTGACAATTTACAATTTAGGTAGATGTAACCTCTAAAGCCTACTTTTCTAAACCCAATCCATACTACTTCAGGGATTCATTAGATAGAACACAAGTTCAGTAAGAAAAAGATAGGGGGAAAATGCGATTTGATTTAGTTATCAGGTGTACCCTTTTTTCCTTCTTTCTCCAAATAAAGGTGGTTGAAGCCAGGAAAAATTAAAGTCCAACTAATTATAGTAGAAAAAAAAACTTCCTAGGGCTCCCTCTGAATTAAACATGCCTAGTAAATGGTGACAATGATATAGACTAGAGGTTTTTCTTTAATGATTTGAAATGTTATTATATGACATTTTTATTTGTGTTAACGTTTGTACAAATTACTTTAATTTTCTATAAGGCCAACAAACATTTTTGGCCCGTTAATTTTCAGACAAGGAATTCTGTTTCCTGCCTTTTCATTTCAGATTCAGGGTGGGGTGGGGGGGGGTGTCATTTTAAACTTTTAAATGAAATCTCACATTCCCATTTCCGTTCACAATCTCTCTTATGGAAGCGGAATTGGTCGACAGAGAAAGTAGGGAGACATTCAGAGACAGAGAGAGTGACAGAGTGAATGGGGATGAGAGTTTAAGAGAATGTGGATGTGAGTGTGAGAAAATAGGAGTGAAAGCCCACAAACTTCTTACAAAAATTCAGAGCTTTTTGCTTTGCTTTCATCTATTACATGGAGGTCTGGCCTCATTTTCTGATATTCGTACAAATTGACAAAGCTGGCAAAATTCCAAAGTTTTCCGTGCAATGCAACTTCAATGTCAGAACTAGACTTGTGCATTTGTCTTCGGGCGAACATGAAAACGAACACGAAGAGTGCGTTTTTATGTTCGTCCCGAAAAAACGAAGAAGCGAAGATAGCGGCGGTAAAACATACGCAAAGACACAGAACACGAAGAATCTTCGAGTTCGTCTTCATCTACTAATCTCCCTGGTCCCTTCCCCATCTAGCCTACCTTATCTTTGCAGGGGTTGACAGAAGCAGAAATCCCTAGGTTCGCTGTCAGGGATTAAGGGGCGGTGCAAACGACTCTATTGGTCACCTGCAGGGTCATCCTCTGGCATCGACCAATTGATTGATGCCAGAGGAGGATCCTGCAGGCGACCAATAGGCTCACTCGCACGGCCTTTTTAACTCCTGACAGCAAACCTACAGATTTCCAGTTTTCCACAGTGACATCTTTTGCTCATCAAGCACAGGGAGATATTACAAGTTAAAAGAGTATGCTAGCTGTAATACATCTTTAGTTATCCGTCCTGTCACATGTTAAGACTGCAATAAGCAGTCATTAAACTAGTTTTTTGTTAGGAAGGATAAATAGAATTCCTGGCCTGTTTAGAACCATTGAGGCCAGGGTTGTGTACTGATGTAATATATGAATACAACTTGGTGGCCTGTCCCTACTTTACTATATCATCATAATGGTTCATTGTGTGCGATAATAACCTTGAACTACTCATCTTTGTTTTGAGCTTAGTTACACATGTGACATTTGACATGGCTAATAGGGACAAGAATGAATACTTTGTGATGAAGAGATTTTCTAAGAAATTGAGAAGTTAGTGAGGTGGACATAGCAGATAATTATATTTTTGTGTTGTCATCAGCCTCCTGACATCTTCATACATTCTGTAGATAAATGTAACTAAGAAGCAGAATAGTTTATTTCCTAAGTTCTGGCCATGTAGCAAAGCTTTATTTTTCAAATAAAATGTCTGCATATCTAACCACAAATAGTAAATAGCATTTGCCTTGTATGAAGGGTTGCCCTAGCATAATGTATATATATTATTAAAAAAAGCCAAAACGTATTCCTAAAGAGGGAAGTAAATAATTTTAATGAAGAAAGAAATTGGAGTGACATTGCAATCTAGGCTATTTGCTGAGGGGTAGGTAGTCCAACCAAACTATCTGGCATTATTGTAGCTCAAAATACCAATTTAACAACAAAATGTACAACAATACTTATGCTGTACGTGGCCATGGCTGACTTTAGACCATTATGAGTTAAACCCAGTGAATTTATAGGAGAATTCCCATAAAAAAAATTATCTTAAAAAAACTACGTAAAATAACACAGATGGGTTTTATCTCATTCTGTTCCAATAAACTTCCTATATCTGCAGACCTGGAGGCTGCCATTGTTGTTAGTCATGTGATGTTTTGGTGACTTTCCCTGCTCAAAGGACATCTGTTCCTACATAGACTTTCATAAGTCAGACTGTCAGTGTTTGGTTGTTTGGGACTGATAACAATATATTATTCAGAAAATGAAATGGTTTTGAAAAAGAAAACAGTATTCAATATTTTTGAAAATGTATTTTTAATCTGATAATAGCAATAAAAATAGTGTGCGTTTCAATTTTAAAGGAAAATTGCCACCGGTACAAAAATAATACATTTGTCTTTTACTAAAATATTTTTTTTTCTGAATTCAGGTCCTTAAATCCTACTCACCTCGGGCTCTATAGAGGTTTTGAACTTTGCTGTACAGATTTAGTAGAAGCAAGTCACCAAAAAGTAAATTCTATGGTTCCGGATTTAGAAGGATGATTGTAAATGCATCCCCACGCAACCAAATTAAATAAACTAACATTTAGAGTGTTCAATTTATTTAACACATGAGTCATTCGTTATTTTTCACTGCAACTAATGTTGAATTGTTACACTTATAAATATCTTGTTGCCTTTCCTAATGAATGAGAACATAACACCTTTCTAGAGATTATTCTGATGTCCCAATGCAGTATGACGGCTTGACATCTTGGTGCATCCCACCAAGAACACTGTTATCCCAAACCATTCACCTTACACATTTATCCTCAATACCACAGAAAACAAATTATTCAAACCCTCTGCTCAAGGATAAATATGGGAGGACACAGATGAAGAGATGGCATCATTACTAAAATGAATTACAGTATTAAAGGATGTTTGAAAGTTACTTACATTTTTGGTGCTATCAAATGTTGTCCCACCTTATGGTATATAAATATATATATATATATATATATATATATATAACCTAATGTTTGACTTATTGTTGACCTGGACTGGATTTTACCACCCTTGCAGGTATGACGTTAATTATAATAAGGTATGATACTACCTTATATATAATCTGTGTGTTTATATCCTTTGTATATCATTTAATACTTACAGAATCTGTGTTAACTTAATTTTTTGGAGTGCCAAACGGTACAAGAAACAAGAAAGTGTTCAGTAGAGAGCCATATTGTCCAAGGGGTATACATTTTTTGCATTTGGCTGTTAGTTAGAATATAAAGGTGATTCTCCTGTATGCATTTGCCCTTTTGTCTGCCCCTGGCTATTTTATGTTAAGGAGAAGTATTCGGACATACACATCTATTGGCATGTGATAATGCAATAGGGTGGGGGGGGGCAATCAGTGGCAAAAATTATTGGACCATGGAAGAGGTGGGGTGCAGATTCTACCCAAGGCAATTGTAAAGTCTAAGGTTTTTTTGTTTGTTAAGAAAACATCAAGACATCAAGACAAGAAACCCTGGTGGCTACATTGATATATAATCTAATTTATTTTGTGTTTACAGTTAAGATATTATTATTATTATTATTATTATTATTATTATTATTATTATTATTATTATTATGTCCAGTTAACCTGAGGAACTGGTCCTCAAAGACCTCAGACTGCCAAATAAACTAATAGTCCCTCAGATAGTCTTGAAATCTATGTATTCTATGTAATCTGATATCTATGTAATCATCTCTTGCTGAATAATGATTAACTCAATACATTGCATTGGAGAACCAATCATTCTATAATCAGTAAAATAAAATATGCTACCAGCTCAAAAGGAAGCATCAATTGTTCTTCTATAACAGAAAAAATCTCCCCACCATCAATTTCCACATGCTGCACAGCTGGGAGGCTTTGCATTGTGGCAATTATTCTAATCTTCTTATTGCTCCCAATATTTAAGAATAGTGTTATGCTACTCTAATCTACTTAAAGTGATTTAGCCAAATCAGATGTCGTGTGTTTGATCCCAAGCAAATCAAAGCAGCAAAATAAGCAACGGAAGAGACAATTTTTATAAAATATAATTTTCTCTAAACAGCAATCACAGTGGAGCTGCTTGAAAGACAGCGAGAATGATGTTGATAATTATGAAGTTGGTGATATTATTATTGAAGAGAGGGGAGGGTTTTGATTAAGGGTTAACCCCAATTTGCTTTGATCTGTCATGTACAATAATGCTTTCTTATCATTTGCCAAAGCCAAGATACAATTTCTAAGAAATTAAACTACCTTATGCATGAATTATTGTTGTCATTAAATATAAATATATAAAAATGATAATTAATGGGTAACTCAATATTTCTAGATAATCAAAACATGGTAGCAATCAGGATGTGGTTTTCTGTGTACAATAGAAATACTAGTTTGTTGATATTGCAGTTTCAAATAAGTGAAAAGGTGGTATTTTTATATATATATATATATATATATATATATATATATATATATATCGATAATCATATACAGTTCTGATTGCATACTAACACTCAAAATTCAATGTCAACTACAATACATTCAAACTACAATGCACATTGGAGTCCAGCTGACCATGTTTTGGTCTGTAAATACATAGTTTAGATCTGGAATATCCCCTTAAAGATAACACTAATGATAATGGCAAACCCCAGTTTATTAAGTAAATTGACAGTCAAAAGCTTTTTCTTGAAAATACTTGGTATGAAACTTACATAATTACCCTCTTTACTGGAGTATCCTATCAAACCTTAATAATTGGGAACATTTTAACGTCAAATAAATATTTCAAGTGTACAGCCTGACACACGGAATCCAATCTATACCTAGTGCAGTGTATTTGCCATAGTCGGTAAAACACCAAGGGATTGACAATTTGCTCTACACACAGTTCCTTAAAGTAACATTTGGTATTATATCTGATGTGTAACATGCTTCAATAGATACATTTGATTTTGGAATGGTTCTTGAGAACACCTGAGGATATTTATAATTTGTTGGATTCACATGGTATACATACCATCTGGAAGATATAATTTGCTGCTCAATTAGTTTTTGGTCTCTTAAGAACATTACTCTCCATTGCTTCTTTCAATTTCTTTAATTCAAATAAAAATTCATTTTCAGGAAATGAATGTCAAGGAAACGTTCATTTTGCGTTATCACAAATGTCTTCTCTGTAGTTTCACTTCTTAAGTGATCAAAAAAATACTTTTCCAAAAGTATTTTTTTTTATCAAACCCCTTGTGAATTATACGTATAATATATTTTAGGGCTGAGATTGAAAAAAAAACCCCAAAATAGTCAATGTTAAAATATACCTTGAACATACATTGCAGTAATATATTGCAGTAACATTTTACATATTATAACATTTTTGTACACAATGTGCGTGTGTTGTAAATGCATGTACAAAAAAGATGGATATTTTCTTTGGTTTTACAATCATAGCTGTTTATTATGAATCTTTGTATTATACCTACAATTTTTACGCATTTTCTTACCCTGTATAATAGAAAAAAACAACATTTTTATGGAAGAGAGATGCAGTTAAGCAGTAGCTGGCTGGTGATCTAAATCTACATGATGCTTTTACAGTAGGGAGCTATCTGTACCACCGCACTGGGCATGTGCCCAGTGTGCCCAATGGCCAGCCTGGACCTACAAATCACATTCTGAGCATAGGAATAGAGGGTGCTCAACATAGTAATCCACTTTATGTATGTCTTATAGCAAGATATATTGTAAATCTTTATCCTGAGCTGTCTAGCGCAAACTCTAACTGATGCTTACCTATCACTGGAGCTGGTGAAAATTAAAACAAAAAGTTGAAAGCTTAATATATAAGATACCACCGTATCTGCTCTGACACTCAGGACAGAGACAAACACCTGGGCGCGCTGGCAGAGTCATTTCAGAAGAAGGGCTACAAGGAAAAAACTATATCCAAAAAAATTAAATCTGCTGTAAGGACACCACGGGAAAGGCTTCTAGAATACAAAAAAAAGGATAACACAAGCAGGATCCCTCTGGTAGTTACCTACAACCCAACTCTTGAGGAAATCCGCAAAATTATTAAAGACCTACAGCCGATATTCTCAGAAGACCCCATACTGAAAAAAATATTCCCTCAGCCCCCAATACTGGCATCCAAACAACCACCAAACCTGAGGAAAAGATTAGTGCGCAGCAAACTGGCCCCAGAACAGGAGCATACACAGAATGGCACTGTACCATGCAACACATCCCGCTGCAAACTTTGCCAACATATATGTGACAGCAACACAGCCAGTCACAACAACAAAACATACAGCATCAAAGATTCTTACTCATGTACATCGGCAAACGTGGTGTACATGATACAATGCTCTGCATGTGACAAAGGGGGCTACATTGGAGAAACTGGGCTTAAGCTGCACCTTAGAATGAACCTGCACCGAAGCTCCATCAAAAACCATGAGGAAGAAAAATATTGCACCCCGGTAGGACATCATTTCACACAGAACAATCACTCCATCCAAAACCTAAAAATTAAAGTACTCAAAGGAAATTTCAGAGACTCTCAGGAAAGAAAAACATTTGAGATGAAAATGATTACACATTTTAACACCATAAAAGAGGGACTTAATGTGGATTCTGGTTTCCTTACACACTACCAGAACTTCATATGAACTTCATCTAGTCATGCAATGTCTAATTGCTGTTATTATCTTTGATGTTTTACTGTGGTTATTGGTTCCCTAAGTTTATTTGTTCTGTCCCTGGGTTATCTCTCTACCTCTCTGCATTTCTCACCTCCAGACCTATTATTTACGACACCCCACTCAACCCCCCCCCTCTTATACCATCACTTGTTTTAAGTTGTAACCTCTATCATGTTGATTAGTATTGCTTCGGACCTGATGAAGGAAGGATAACTCTCGAAAGCTTGTCTTTTTAATATTATGTTAGTCCAATAAAAAAGGTATCACTGCATACTCTGCAATACTCTATTTTTCGACATCGTATATATATATATATATATATATATATATATAACCTAATCATATAATGTTTTTTTAAATAAAAAGACCATTATTTAAATCTGTTTTAATTAAACTGAAGAGTCTTTTAAACTTAGAAATTATTCGAAGCTTCTGGCTAAATAAAAGTATTCAATGAACGTTGTAATTATACTACCTGCTAAAACAATTTAAGGGGCTGTGTTCATTAGACTAACCTTTTATGTGTGTGCCCACTGGCCATTAAATTTACTCCTCAAAAGACCAACCTAATTAAAATGGAAGCACTCTTTCAGAATTTTTACAAAGCAGAACATAGTGCAACCAATTCAACCTTGTTTTTTTAAATAAATATATTTATTTTCTAAGTATCTTGTATCCATAATGCATTGTTCTGCTCTAAGTAACTTTTCTCATCAGCAGAGGTGGGCTACTGTAAGGGACTAGGAAGCAGACACAGCGGTGTCAGGGTACAATAGCCATGAATCAGGAGCCGGAAGAGAAGTTGCACAAAGCCAGGTCATACACAGGAAAATCAGGAACACAGGAACGCACATTGTAGCCAGAGCAAAACACAAGGGCAATGGAATCCTGCAGGCTGCCGGCTTATATAGGAGCAAGGCGGAGTTTCAAAGAACCGCCCAAAGCACACAGTGAACAGGCAGAGAGCTCACCACACTAGAGAAAACTTGTGTGACTGTGAAACCATGGCAGCTAACTAGAGGGGGCAATTGCCGCTTTTAATTCCTCGAAAAGGGGCTGGCCCAATTCAGTCCGGTCCACTCAAGAGGCAGCAGCTCGGTGGGGTCATATAATGTGACATCACTGAAGACAGGCTCCAGACAAGGTAAGAATGTACTGTATGTGTGTAAGAGGGAGTGTGCGTTAATTTGTGTGTTAGAGAAGAATGTGTTAGTTATGGACTGGAAAGGTTAGGGTTCCACTAAGCTTCACTTGCCCCCTACCGATCAGTTATCTTTCAGCAGAGCTATTCCTAACTATTGGTGTTTTTTGGGAAGTTGGTATCTTGTAGTCTATTTCTCTGTAAATGCGGTTTTGACTTCATTATTTTTGCAACAATGAACTGATCAATTTTTAATTGCTCAATTATACAGGGAACTTTGCAATGTTCTTTTAGAACTATATCACTTATTCAATAGAGATGATAAGGGAAACATTATTTGTTTGCATGTTTCTAAACAAATGAGTTACATAAGGAGGTATGCATAGGGATTTTCATAACTTTGCTCTGTTTTGATTTTTTTTTATAATACAAAGTTATTTTATGCTTAAAAACCTGCATTTTTATTTAATGAGTGCTTTGTTTCAAAACTATGGAGAACTAAATGTGATACCGCAGTTGGAATACAATTTACATTCTGTGGACATTGTAACGATATTATTATCATATAGTACATTATTTGTTTCCCGGAAGATTACACAACTACTTTCTACGGTATGAGGGGTGATTCCAGAGGTGTCATAAAGACATTAAATAACACTAGAGTGTTGCACATTTAGCTAGGCTACTTATGTAAATACTATGCCAAATTTGCAAAACGGCAAGTCGGTTTGTGATAAGAAGAATGTCACACTGAGCGTATCAGGGGAGACACTGGTGCATGGTAGGGCACTGTCCCCACATGACAAAGCCCATCATTCTCTGAAGAGTTTCTTGCCCGCTAACCAGTTCCCCTGGGGTTGAACCTTTTGAGCGGTGGATGGACTTTTTGATGATTCTCTGAGACCGGCATCAAATTCTAAAGATGCGCGTTCATAGGCAGGAGTTCAAGGTAATCAATATCAAAGCCATGATCAGGTCGCCGGAGTTCAGGTAGTGGTACAACAGAGCTGAGATCAGGAAGCCAAAGAATAGAATAGTCAAGCTGGGTCAAACACAGGATCAATCATATAGAACATGCTAGGATAGGATACACTATGACACGCATAGGTATGACCATAAGGCAAGGAGTAGTAGATTATGTGGTTTATACATGGCACAAGAGGAGAAATTGTGGCAAACTAAAAAACTGTCATAGATTTTTGAATAAGTAAATTCATGTATTTGAAACTATGAATTAAGCTTGATTTTATAATTATTTTGGAGATTTTTGAAGATTTACACCTGAATGCAAAGTTCTATATTTTATTTGGATTGCGGTCATTGGGAAGGATTACAATGTCAAATTTATGTTGTCTGACATATGGGTCATATGGTAAATCCCACTTGTAGGGGTGAGAGAGATAAACATTGCTTGCCTCTAACCGAGTATGACCTAATCATAGACTGATGCCATCACTATTAAAGTACCAGCTTTTAAATTCTGAATGCCAAGCAGACCATTATTCACAGCCAGACTGTCAGAAGACACAACATAATGGATTCCAATATGAAACAAAGTCTGCCATGATTATTCCCACAAAAGTGTACTAAATGGAAAAAACACACACGCTGAAAATTATACTGACATCTGTTACAAAAAAGCCATTATTGGATATATACCATTAGCTACAGCAAACAGAAAAGTGTTAACCTATGTGAAGGCATACAATAACTTTCAGTAGATAACACATTATTGGAATTGTTTTATATATTTTATATTCTTAATGAATAAATATATTTTTAATGAACATTTTCCATTTTATGAAACTCTTTCAAGGAACACTAAGTATTAGAAAACATGTTACTTAATTGCAAAACCTTTACCAGAAGAATGTTGTGTATACACAATCATTCTCATCAGCTTGCCATGTCTCAGATTTTTAGGTCCCTTTCAGCTCAATCCTTTCCAATTCTATAGTGTAAACATAAAAAATATGTGCAAATAAGATACTGAGGTATTCTATAAAATTCAACTTAAACCCAAATGTTGGAGCTGTCACAATGCCAGGGCCAGGGACACACACCACAGGAGTGATTCACCCTGAATAACCTTGCCAAGAGTTGAGCCCTAAGACAGGAGATCAAGGATTAAGATGATACCAATAGCTTGGAGGCTCAGATAGAGGAAAATACTGCAGGAACTGAGTTTCAGGACCCACTTTGGTCCAAACAAAAGAGGGACAAACCACAAATCAAAAAGTGGCCACAACCTGCAAACACCCACAAGTAGGGACCAAATTTAAAGGCCCGCACTGAAGAGCAGGAGCACAAAGCAGAATACTTGAGGAACAGGTAGGACACAAAACAGCTAGCAAGCTGGCTACCAGGAAGGACTGGGTACCAAAAAGACAATCCAAAAGACAGGATCAAATACAGGCCAAGATGTCAGCAACAGAGATCAAGCAGGCAAATAACAAATGGCTAATGGCTAATCCAGCAAATTTGCCAAACTTGTCTTAACTGGGTAGTCCAAAGCCAGAGATACGGGAGAGCCAGATATACAGGTAACAGGAACAGGTAGGCAGGTACAGGGTAAGTAAGGTAAGGTCAGGCCATTGGAGCAAACAGAGAAAATAACAAGCCAAGTTATAGTGAGAGGCACAACAATTATACAGGTGTTCAGGACTTACAGAGGCAAATATCAGCCTCTGGGCATGCACAACCTTTATTGGATAGCAGTGCCTTTCAGAGCCCCATGGAGCGAGACGGTGTCCAAGCTGCATACAGCAATGCAAAGCATGCGGCTGCCTGCCAGAAAGGGAGAGCCCTAAGCCTCTTTCCATGCAGCTGAATGGAGTGTCTCCTTAAGAATGCCTCCTTAAGAATGTCAATGATGGAGCAGTCTTTGCTGCAACAGTGCCGGGGAGTGACCTGTTCCCTCAATATCAAGCAAGTTCCTAGCAAACTACAAAGCATCCTTAAGATATTAGGCACCAAGCTTCTTCATTGGCACCGTCTTTGTGAGTTTCTGAAAAGATTACAAACAAAACAAAGTTGTAGCAGAAGAATGTGTTTTTTTTCTGCAGTGTTTGAGTGATTGAGTTTATTCAAGAACTGAGCATACATTACGCACAAGGTAAAACTGGGATGAAGTGCAGAACATGAACATCAGCAGCTTAACCAAGTACATACAGCCATATCATCTGTAAACTGTCAAAACAGTACACCTGAAGGCAAACGTCTTGCAGAATACAGATAGGTGACAGTAATCGCATGATACAATAAAAAAAGCATTTAACAATTCCAGGGGCACACAAATAGGGGAATAACACCTGAGGATGAGACAACAGTCAGGAAAGTGACAGGGATTAAATTTCCTCATCCAGATAAAGCACTCTTAGACTTTGTAAACCTTTGACCCCTGACCAGAGGATCATTGGATTTCCCTCCTTTGCCTAAGGTGATACCACACTTGATCTTAGCCAAAAGGCAGAGAAGCCTTATTATCAGGGCCGGCTCGACAATGGAACCGAGTGGGGCAACCGCTCCAGGCGGCACTTTTGAAGGGGCGGCACTATGCCGCCCCAAGCCCTTTTTTTTATTTATTTTTTTTTAAGCGAAAGAGAGAGAAAGGAGCGCCAAGTGGTTTTCGCTTACCAAGCTGTCAGTACCCGCTCGGCGCCCCTCTCTCCTCTGCGGCGAGTCTCCCTGTTCGGTCTCAGTGCCGGCTTGTAATGCTGAGTGCCGGAAGATGACCTCATTACAAGCCGGCACCGAGACCGAACAGGGAGACTCGCCGCAGGACTGCTGAAAGCTAAGTACGGGGGGGGTAAGGGTAGATAATAGGGAGGGAGAGGAAGGGTAGACAATGAAGGGGCGGGGGGGGAGAGGAAGGGTAGATAAGGGGGGGGCGGCAATTTAAAATTCGCCCCAGGCGGCATTTTGCCTTGGGCTGGCCCTGCTTATTATTATTATTGCAAAACCAGAGCCATGTCACAAAGGCATTGCAGCTATACCCACTGAAGAAGAGGTCTAATGCAGCAGTATATTACTGTTTTAGAGTGTACCTCTAAGGGTTATCCTAAATTTTAAATATGTCTCGGCCAGTTTAAATGGGACTAAATCAATGATAATACCTACCCAGTACTCTTGATCCTAGGCCAATGCTACTCACAAGAGTGGTACATAAATATAATTTGGGGCAAATTTCTTCTGTGTGACAAATCTAGCAACTCCAGCTGTGCATTTCAAACTTGGCTGGGCTAAGCTGGCAATGGACACACATCTTAGCACAAAACTATTACCTTTCTGCTTAAACAACCCAGCAATTTCTTGGCCTTGTTATGAAGGTTACCAGGTTCTGTTTCTGAACTTTACTCATATATCTTATGGAGAATTTCTAAGAGTTATTAAAACCTGCAAATACATAGGATTCCACAAACCTTTAGCCTGCTTGTTCAGTTACAAGGAAACATCTCCATATGCATATCTTACTGATCCCATACAAAAGTGTTATACAGAAAAAATATGTAAAAAAAACCTCCAATGCTTTAGGTATTGGAGTTTGGCACAAACTCATCAAACCTGTATTTGCTTTATATTGCCAGCAATCAAATTAGCCATATGTGGGGGCTGTTTAAAGCATACATCAACAATTTAGGACTCTTTAAAATGGAAATATGTTATAATCTCTAAACCCATATTGGTTCTGCATTACACCTTTGCACTGTAATTTATTATGATTCCTTCTGCAGAATAAATATTTGTTTTAATAAATGTAAGAGTTAAAAACAGAAAATAGTTAGCATTCATTTAGTAATAAATATGCAAAGCATAGTTTGAACAGTGACTAACACATGGACATGATTAATGTTTATTTCATTTGTATTCCAACAGGCATTTGGCCTTTATCACAAGTACTTTTCCATATCTCATAATTTCATTTATTCATATTCTTCGTGAGATGGGCTGAACTGTATTCAGTTCAAACAGTTTGACTTTTGTGCATCCTTACCTATAAAATATTTTGATAATTTTTTTTTACCTTTCAAATCATTTGACAATTTCTGTGAAACAGCCTCATATTTTACATAATAATATTCATGGTTGTGCTGCTTTATGACATGTTGTGCACATGCTGAAAAAAAAGTACTTCTGATATATTTTTGCTGTGGGTTCCAGGTAGAAGCTGTACATCAGGGGAAACTATTATTATGGGTACTTTCAGCATGCTGAAATTTTATATGTACATATTTCAGAATGCTTTGATACACATTTTATAGCAGATGTTACTTGTATATTTATCTCTGTGGATTCATTCTCTGAGAAATACTACAAATAGATTTACTCAGTAACATTTTTTGACTGAGGCACCCTATCACTAGTTCATAGGTAGTAGACTTGTAATTTCCGATTTGTACAAGCTTTATTTTTAACACCAATTTTGTTCATTAGTACAAATATCTGATAATGAGGTCCCTAAAACAAACGAAAAGGAATGGCAAAACCTCTGAAAAATAATAATAAGATTAATTCATTGGTTTCAGTGATCTCTCCCACTGCTCTCCAATTTCCTGGGGTGGTTGCTAGTTAATTAGAAGATGTTACTTTTGTTGGAGTCAGACAGGCTTAAACCAGCTGTGATTTGCATCTTGGCAATGTTCCCTGAAAATGTGTTTAAGATTTAAAGTGTTAAACATTCATGAGTCCAATAAATCTAACAGGTGCTGCTTATTAAGTATTAATAAATGCAAAGCAAAAAAGACTATAGGTAACCATTGCAATATATATATATATATATGTATATATATATATATATATATACATACTAAAAAAAATCCCACTTCAGATCATTCTATACCTAAACTTTTAATAATATCTGTAAAAACCAAAACACCAACTTAATATAAACGTGCAAATATGAGGAAAAGAAAAATCTCAAGTTTATGTGGACATCATAAAACATCATGCTGGGAGGTTGAAAAAAGACCGAAGTCCATCAACCATTTTACCTATTCTTCCTGCTTTTAATCCAAGAGAAGGCAATCCACCACAATTAAACTATTGTGACAGTTGTAGATAAAAAAGCAATCAGATTTCTCCAAGAAGCTCTAAAATATTAATGTTTATTTTATCATTTAAGCCCCTGTATGTTCTGCTTTTCTAGAAAAATATCCAAACTCCTTTTGAAGGAATCCATTTAATTTGATAGCTTCACCTCTTTTGGCAGTGAATTCCCTAGCTTTATTGTGCTTACTGTAACGAATCCTTTTTGTTGTCTATGAAATCTTCGCTCTTCCAGTCTCAGAGGATAACACCTGGTTCTTTGTACGTATCTGTTAATGAAGAGGTCACTGCAGAGCTCTTTATATTGTCTCTGTTATTTATATAATGTTATAATATCCCACGACATACACCAAGGGGCAAAGCATCATCTAGGAGCTAATTCAAGAGTATTCAAAAGCACTGTTTCTACCAAAGACAGACTTCTTGTTTGGCAACGTGCTTGTGTGTCATACATTATGGCTTCTTTTTACAATTTATAAATTATTTATATTGTTATTGTAATTTATATTTTCTTTTTAAACACATGATAAGTTATATTCCATATAAAATTAAACAGTGAACTGATTTTGTTCAGCTTACTAAAGCACATTTATAACTTCTTATTTAGAGACTATAAACCATTTTCTCTTATTTCTAGTATTTAAAGTTCTGCATGTGCAGCTATTAATGCCTATTGTTTCTTTAAAAACATGTATGTGGTCCAAAGAAACTAAACATAGTCATATCAAATGGACTAGATAATAGTAATCTACTCTGTGCCTGTTGATGCCCTTTAAGAAGAAGTCCAAGGCTGCAGCAGCCATCTGCAAGCAGGCACTTCTACATCTGCCTGCCCCATGCCGAATTCTAAGCTTGCACCTGTTCCTGCACACAAACTCCTACCTGACCCAATACCTTTCGTCATGACACCTGTCTAATTCTTTACTGAGAATCCAAATTACTAAAGCTGTCATTGCAAATTTGATCTTGTGGCATAGTTCAGCTCAACAGCAATTAGCCTTCCTTGTCATGAAAATTAATGATAAGTGGCAAATTACAAACCTCTACAGTTTACAGTTTTTTTTTTTAACATATGTTCCGTTTTTAATCACATTCATGTGTTATGGGAACTAGTTATTTTCAAGTGGTTCAAGTATGTTAACATATTTTGATCAATCCATTTGATTGACCCTCAGGACAAAAATAGGATCTACTAAGATACAAATTTAATAAAATATACCCTGATAGACAAGATCCTTTAGGTCACCATATATTTTTTTTCTGTCTACGTGCCAAGAAAGCTTCCGTTTTTCCTAAATTGTTTATTTAAAAAAGATCCAATACTGATAGATGTGTGTAGTTGGGAGCTATGTGAAGGTGTATCAGAGGCAGCTATTACCAATGATAATACTAAAAGTGGAAACAACATCGTGTATGATGACATAGCTTTCCCTGCTTTTTTCGTGAATTTTCTGCCAAATGAAAAAAATTAATTATGATGTTACATTCAAAACTGTTATAATTTCTGATAAACACTTGATCTTATTCACCAGAACTGGCTTTGCATGCAAATCAAAGTGATTTCTAAGTGATTGATTATCAAAACTCAGCTGTGTTGGATTCTAATTTGTAGTGAAAAGTTTTAAGAGCAGTTAGCCACCTTTTTAATTGTAGGGCAGTCACCAAATTGCCCTTTGACATTTTGCTTGATTGTATCACCCACAACTCATGGCTTTCATTGCACTTTTAAATACACAGTGGAATATATTATTTAAAAAATAGAGAAATATCCAAAGAATAACCAATTAGGTACATCTAACTGGAACAATGAAGTCATTAGCAATTTGTCATGAGTATTTTTGTAGCTTCATGAATATTTCATTAAAAGTTACAGAAGAGTGCATATTATTAAAGTGAGCGCTAATTGTGAATAATTTTTATCAACACATTTGACACTAAATACCGTTATGAAAATTCATTTAAGTTTAGTTAATTTGAGCACAATGATCTACAATGAGAGTCATGTATAAATCACATTTGTAGCTTTGAAGTATGTACCCTATACTCTATGTAGTAAATACTTGTGGGTTTGTATTAATAATGTAATTCCTAACGATGTTAAGATCAAACTGAGCTTAGCAAGCTTTATCATATAAAAATAACGTGGTAACACTGCATTAACTTTATGGGTGCCTTCTGTTAAAAGGTGGTGATTTTTAAGCATCCTAGTAACCTATTTGTGGTGTGGAAGAAGAATGACTTACACAACCCTTCAAAAAATATCAATATTCATTCATATAGTCACAAATATTTTTACGAAAATTTGATGTAACATGTTGTCATTGTTTTTTCCAAGGATTTTATTTAATTTAAACAAACATGCTGAGCTTGGCAAGCTTTGGGCAACATAATAAACAAATAATGATAATTCAACCAGAAATCACATGCTCATCTAAAGACCCACAATCTTTTTCAGTACAGTATAGTATTTTTGAAGGGGTACCCTTATTTAATTTAATTTATGTCTCATTAAGCCTTAATGTTCTTGTGCAAGAGGCTATCCAAACCCACCTTAACGCTTAACACAATCTTTATTTACAGTAGACGGAATTCATGTAAGCCTGTACGTAGGCTAGGAATAATGATCTGTTTTTTTCTTATTCCATGCTTAGATGGGTCTTTGAGATTGCTGTGAGGAATATCAATAAATGAAAAATACAATTTGTAAGTCTTTTTGTTCTACTAAGATACAAAAACCTATACACAGAATATACATTTTAGTTCATCGTTACTACATGTGAATGCTGAAATTGGCCATGGCTAAAAACAATGGCCAGTCTGACTGGCAACAAAACAATGAATTTGATGAATTTTGGAGCCGTTCCAAAACTGTGTCTGAGAGCACAGATACAGTGTCCATTTGAGGACATTTGTACTCCATCCCCTCAAACTCCCTTCTCCAAAACTCTCACAGCCAACCTTCATCCTGCTAAGCCCCTTCCGCCTTTCACTCAAACTCCATTCTCCCTGCTCCATCCACACTGTCCTGTCCTCCCGGCTCCATCGTCTGTCCTTCATGGTCCAGCTTTCCTACATCATCTGTCCTCCTTTCTCCTTAAAGTGTAATTTCCCTGTCATGCTCCGTGGCACAGCATGGAGCAGGGAGGACATACGATGCAGGAAGGGTAATAAGGCATGGAACAGGGAGGACAGACTATGGAGCAGGGAGGACCGGGGAGCGATGATGAAAAGGGGGAGGACAGAGCAAGGAAGACAGAGTGTGAATGAAGAACGGAGTAGGGAGTTTGAGGGGAGGGAGGAAGAAGTTTCGGAGGATGGATGAGAAGGTTTTGGAGGGAGGATGCAGTTTAAGGGAAAGGAGTACCGATGTACTAAAATGGACACCGTATTCATGTAATGATTCTGATCTGAGTCTCAAATCAAATGTTTATCAAATGTAACTATCTCTTTAGCTCCTTCTATTACCACGTCTTTACACAAATAATGTTTCATATTGTCCTGTGGTAGCTGTGCATTAAACAGTAGGTTATGTTGCACTATGCCCAATTCTTTTTGTCTATCTACAGTACCTGCCTGTGACCTCTTCAACATTATTATGATGTAAGCCTTATCATCTGCCTGCAAGTTGACCTAGCCTACTTATCACAATGTCAGGATCCAGATATATGATGCTTGAGTGTCTAACTTTGGTGTTCTTAGTCCAGTAGGACAGCCTGTCCAGAAAAGATAGTTGGTTATACATTGCTCTAAACAGGACTATGTAGTATTTGCATGATCTCTGTAGGAAACTATATGTGGTATACACATGACATCTTGTAACCCAATGTTTTTGATGCGCCTGATATTTTACTCAAAGTCATCTAGTGAGCCCCTTCAGACTCATAGAATTGGTGTCTTCCCCATTGTGGCTTCCCCATTGTGTCCTCATTCTGCTTAGAGATTAATGGAATTCATTAGCATACACAGATATACGTCTGCAATATTATAGTACAGATGATTACAGAAATGTTAGCTTTTAGCAGTTCGTTAAATGAAGCATTACATTTTTTAATGATTAGAGAAGAGCACAAGTGCTCATGCTGGTTTTGGTATAATTCCAAGAGCTGGATTGTCTGTGTATTCACTTGATGAGAGCACAATGAAAGAAGAGTATATGACCCATAACATTCTCTTGCAACTTTTTGCCAGACAATGAAAAACTAAGCACATTTAACGCATGCTGCATTTAAAGCAAATATTTTCATTAATGTGCCATCTTAGTGATTGCATGGCTGTGTAATAGTGGGGGTCTTAATCCTTACACATTTAGTAGAAGGCATGTTTTAATTGCTTCCATACATACATTTCTTTAACAATGAAAAGGGTTTCTATTGATTTGAAGAATAAATTAAATATCCACAAGCCAGCTAATGTATTTAAGTTTATTTCAGTTTCCTGTAGGACTGCTCATTGCTATTATTTTAGTGTTTATTTAAATGGTAACCTTATGACAATATAATATAATTAACCTATTTCACCTACTTAAAAAAATTACATGAATGTAATGCAGTACATTAAACCAGTTGGTAACAATAAATTAGTCAATTTACTCTTTCCCTGACCACATAGGAGGATAAGTTGTGCAAAGGAGCCAAGTTCTTTATGGTCCTACACAAAGATAAGATCATATTATTCCCAAAGAATAGTATTTGGGCATTTATTGGGCTATGGGATTATCATTTCCATATGCTCTGAGCACCTATTACCCCTTAATCCATTTTACTGACATTTTCATACCAGTCAACCTGGGTGTCAAAGATATGAAAATGTACTTGGCAAGTATGCGTTTAGACATCATAGATTTGGATATATTTTAGGTCACCAAATTACTGTCAACAAAATGAAAACTATTATTTTAATCTTAATCAGCAATTATTTTCTCTTTTTGCACAGTACAAGAGGACTAATTGTGCTATTAAGAAAATCCACAAAGACAATGCCATAAAGAAAATCCAAATATATAATCAATTGCCATTTGCCCTTATGTACTGAATGGGGTTTCTTCTGTTCTCTATCTATTGTGAGCCTTTTACATCTGCCTTTTGTAAGGACACAATAATTACAATGGGTAAGGAATTGTTTTGTTTATGGTTCTTGGGATCTAGAAATAGCTGGAAAGGAGCACGGATGCATGATGGGTTGCCTACTAGACTTGTGCATTTGGATTCATATGAACTTTAATTTTAACATAATCTGCTTATTATGTTTTCATTTGAATGAATTTTCAAAGTGCATATAAGAGAGTGAATGAGAGTTAATGACAATGAAATTCCCTCCCTACCTTCTCTTTCTCTTTTTGCTCTCTCTCTATCTCTCTTTCCTCCCCTTTATGTCTCCATTCCTTTTTCTTTCATCTCCTCCAGTTTTTTCTCCCTGCACCATGTTGAGCAGATGGCTTTCAATCTGCCCGAATTAGGTTACCCAGTAATCAATATTCACACTGAATAAGGTGTGATTCTTGCACCTGTTGTGATTTATCAGTAAGGTATCTTCTAGAAAATATGCTAGAAATGTAAATATTGCTAATGGATTTTGGTCATCACAAGACGCAAATTTTGTGTTGTTGCCATCACATGTAGTATCCTATTAAATATATTATATTTTCATGCTGCCTGACGAATGTTTTAGTTGATTTCAGGATTTCTGTGCAACTGTTTTTTGTTAATCCTTTCTGTGCTTGGCTGAAATCCACATTTGTTTATTTTTTCTTTATAACTTCTCTATGTAGCCTGTCGCCCTAAAAAAACAAAAAAACATAATCATATACATGTTGGTTTTATGGAAACGTTTCTTTGTAGACAAGTCCACAATTGTATGCATTACTCACTTATACATTGCCTATTCGTACATATTTTGATATCAGTTTGTGTGGTATGTGATTGTAATGTCTTGTTTTTCCATCAAAAATAAAGTATAGGTGAGCAATGAGTTTATAATATGCTATGTTACTCTAATTTGATCCAAAGGATTAATATACTCTGCCTTGATTCAATGAAGATTTTTACTAAGAGGTGATGATCCTTGTTTACATCATCTTTTCACCCAAATTGGCACTGCCAAAATTGTGGCATAGTTGCTAAATATTATAACATGCAAACAAACAGCAGCACTGAGCATCATGTCCACGTGCTATCCCAGCTGTTAAATCCAGATTTCCTTGTTTACCCATATCTCTTGTGCACAGTCTCAGGCTCTGATATATCTGCTTCAATTGGCATTATTCTACATGCAAGCACAAAGTGCTGGAAATCTGTAATGACATCAGTGCATACTTGATTAAAGATCTAATCGAGAAAATGACTAAATCAGTAAAATCAAATAAAAAACAACACAACAGATCAGTAAATTCTACCAATTTGATTTCAGAAATGACATAGAGAACATTGTTATGATAAATGGCATGGGGATAATTTGAACAAAAAGAGAACTACTACATGGGGCTAAATGTGGACACGAGGCAAAAGGGGCAGCTGCCAAGGTCTCAAAGGCTGCCTATTATTTACCCAAGTTTAGAAAGACCAAGGTTGTTTGTAATCTCCACTCAAACTTAGGTTTTATTAATGAAGAGTAGATACAAAATATTAATTTTTTTAAATTGCTCTATGTTTTTACAATTTGACCTTAGAACAGCTAACTGAAATTTGCAGAATGCAACTAACCATTGAGTTCTGTATGAGAAGCCACATTTTAAATAATAAATATTATATATCCTTTGGATATGTGGCCTAAACAAAAATAAAAAAAGCACTCTTACAAAATATATACACAATAAATATTTGAAAGAGAGATGGAGAAAAAGGGAGCCATTATAGAGTTATTTAACAAATACAAGAGTAGATTTGTATAAATTTTAAATCTCTGGATTATGGGCACAACAGGACAATTTTAAACTCAAGGGTTTGCAGATGTTTTGTAGCTGGAAGAAGTTTCAGGCTTTACATGTTGAGAGCTGATATCACCATCTATAGGAGCCGTTCTTTAGCAAAGATTTCCCAGATATTTGTGAATTTTATAATTTCCCTTTAAAGTAGACATCAGATTTCCAATGTTCTCTCTCTCTCTCTCTCTCTCTCTCTCTATATATATATATATATATTAGGGCTGCAACAATGAATCGATAAAATCGATAATAATCGATTATGAAAATCGTGGAATTGATTTTTATCGATTTATAAAATGATGTTTTTCAGAGCAAATGCTCTGAAAAACTCCCTTCTATAATCCAATCTCAAATAGAGATCGGATTATAACTGTAGAATCCTGACCCCCCGCAAAGCTGCAGGAGATCTGGATCCCCTCTGCCACCCGGTGAGGATCCAGGTCCCGTGCAGCGCTGCAGGGGGTTTGGATTTTAGTGCGCAATGTGCACTGTGTACTGCCACTTCCACCTGCCCCACCAGGGGTTAATATATCAACAGAAGAAAAACAGGACAAGTAAGCAGCACTGGGTAAGTATTATCTTTATTTTTATGCTCATTTGCCCTGTGTTTCTTCTGTTGATATACTAACCCTTGGTGGGGCAGGTATAATTTTTGTGGGATCTATTAATTATGTGCATTCTTTAATTTGTGGGTTTTTTTTTTAATGTCTATAATATTTGATTTATTGTCCATATATTTATATTGTATTGTGTATTTATTTTTTTTGTCTATATTTAATAAATATAAAAAAACTAGCGATGTCAGGGGCTATAAGGCGTATCAGGGGGGACAGTGGCATAAAGGGGCTATAAGGCGTATCAGGGGGACAGTGGCATAAAGGGGCTATAAGGCGTATCAGGGGCACAGTGGCATGAAGGGGCTATAAGGCGTGTCGGGGCACAGTGGCATGAAGGCGCTATAAGGCATATCAGGGGGCACAGTGGCATCTCTGGCATTTAGTGGTAAAAGGCATATCAGGGGGCATGGTGGCATATCAAGGGTAAAAGGCATATAGGGGGCTATAAGGCATATCAGGGGGGCACTGTGGCATATATGGGGCTATAAGGCATATTAGGGGACAGAGTGGCATATAGGGGGCTATAAGGCATATCAGGAGGGGTATAAGGCATATCAGGGGACAGAGTGGCATATAGGAGGTATAAGGGTGCACATTGGCATCTCTGACATATAGGAGGGTATAAGGCACATATAGGGGCAGAGTAGCATATAGGGCAGGGGTGTCCAAGTTTTTTCTGCAGTGGGCCACTTCATCAGAATTGTATACGTGCAAGGGCCGCACTCATTTTTCACTGTGAGAAAATATGGCCTTTAATAAAATATGCAGATTAAAATAAATTAAATGACACAAAACCTTTACTTTTCCTCTCACTGATTTCTGGGCCTAGAAAGTTTTGTGACTACAAATGCAGGATTCTGGATAAGTAAAAATAAAATAGTTCTATTTATTTTAGGGATGCACTAAAATGAAAATTCTGGACCAAAACCAAAAATTCAGGGTTCACTTAGCCGAAACTGAAAATGACCCCCCACACACTTTTAATAAAAGTAAGTTACACACCAAAATTGTACAAAAAATTATATATTATGATTGTTAACAGCAATCTCAGGCATACCTAGATTCCAGCATGTACTGGTTGGCTGGGCATTGTACCTGTATTTTTTGTCCAATTTTAGTGTGTAACCACGCTTTTATTAAAAGTAACACACCAGAATTGGACAAAAAAAATCAACAATATGACTTGGCATGATAGGAGTGTGATTGCTAACAGCAAACACACTCTTTTTATACCCAGGCAACCAGTGAATGCTGGAACCTAGGCATGATGGGACTGTGATTGCTGTTAGCAGATGGCTGTTAGCTGTTAGCAATCACACTCCTATCATCCCAAGTCAGCCAGTACATGCTGGTACATGGTGGCTGTAAGTGCAGACCCCATACTGCTGGCAGCATCAATACACAAGGGGGCAGCTAGCCAGGTTTCAGCATATACTGGCTGACTTGGCATGATAGGAGTGGGATTGTTAACAGCAATCACAGTCCCATCATGCCTAGGTTCCAGCACTTACACATCCATGCTATCACACACATTCATTCACAGATTCATTCCCTCAATCAGGCATACTCATTCAAACACACTCCCCACCCCCTTACTTGCACTACAGCTCTCTCAATGCCGATCACAGACTTCAGCAGGGGGTGCGGCATCCCTCGTTCTCCCCACAGAGGAGGTAGGACTGGAGCATAGACCCTCCCACAAGTAAGCAGCAGGGCTCTTGTGATCCTGGCTGCCGATCTCACGCGGGCCGCACCTCGGGTATAAGGCATTTCTGGGACAGAGAGGCAAGCTGGGGATGAGATGTGCATAACTGGGCAAAAATAGTTTACATGAATATTTACCAGTAAAGCTTTTTTTGGTATTTTTTGGGTTCTTGTTAAAATATAGCTTTAATTATTATGTCAGTAAAATAAGATGGCAAATCGTGAAATGCCATTGTAAATTATACGTTTTTATTTTAAATTAAGGAAAAATTAGCATATTGGTTTTTTTTTACCCGATTAATCAATTAATCGAAAAAATAATCGGCCAACTAATCGATTATGAAAATAATCGTTAGTTGCAGCCCTAATATATATATATATATATATATATATATATATATATATATATATATATATATATATATATATATATATATATATATGAATAAATATAAAAAAGGAGATCACCTACTTGCTGTCCATGGGTAAGGTTTTAGGGAAAGGCCCTGTGTAAAGATTTTGTAAAATATTTGGTGTTTGAAGGCTGAACTTTTTGAGCATAACCACTGTTTAGGGATGATGCTAATATCCACATATCTGTAATTGAAGAATGGAAAATTTGATGTGAACATATTATTCATTTAGATTACCATACAATAACCTTTTACTGATACATGTTTTACATATTTATTAATATTTCATATAATTAAGATGAGTAATTTTGTCTTTAATATTTTTTTATAACATACCCAACCAAAATATGATTATATAACATAATAACAAAATATGATTATATAAAATAATAATAATCATAACAATACATATATAAAATGCAATAAATCATAAAATCACCTAATCTCTATCCACTTCATATAACTTGCTACATTCATTATGCATTCCTTTGGAGAGCCTCAGACATTAGCATTCACAAGAGAAGAGGAAAATACCAAGTGATTACAATGCGCTGTTGACACCTTGGATTACACACAAATACGATCTAATCCAGTAATGACAGTAAAATTTAATCCATAAGAACATATAATCTTTTTTTTTCCGTACTCAGCCTTCAATTATGAGCCTTACCTCAGCTTCTTATTGTTTCATAGATCTTAAATTCCAGAATATTATATCCTTCAATCATCACATAAACCAGTTTATTTGTAATGCTAAAAATCTCTGAAATTTAAAAATAGTTGTGAGTAGTGGGAGAAAATAAGTTGAAATTCAGCGATTGTGACAATACTTTTCCAAGTTAACACATCTACTTATACATTTACAATGTAACTGTCATTATTGTCGAATTAATTGCAAGAATACAAAAAACATACAAAGAACTACTAATCTAAGAACTTCCAGAGTCACACAACATAAAAGACTTCAATAACATTTCACAATTTATCTTTCTTCTTTATCCAAACTTTTGCCCAATGCAACAGCTCAAGATTTTAGAGATGAATTGCTAACTCTGTGAATGCTAGGTTATGTATGGTGACACAAAAATCTGAACATAGATTTTGCTGAATTACCATATAATCAATGAATCATATGCCATACTTTCTTAGCTAAAGAGTGCAATCAACTCATTTAGTTTGGCAATGTAGTTTATTATTATTATTAATTGAATTCAGATTCAGTCAAATTATCTTGAACTGAAATTTGAGAAGATGTAATGAATATCTATAATCAGATATTGACGTTTACATACTGTATATCGGACCCAAAATGAAAGAAAAAATGATTTTGTTTTTAATGATAACATTATAAGCTAACGAATGCTAAACAGGCCTCAGAAATCAAGAGCAAAGAGGTACAAAGTGACAATTTACTTAAATGGAAATTATCACGACAACTAAATTAACATAATTAATTTATTAAAACTGTCACTATCTTGTGCTTTGTGTTTGTCAATAAGTGCAACATTTTTGGATATAATTAGTTTCGCCTCATGGAAGCTGAGGTTGGCAGCAGCCTATCAGAGCCAGCGTTACTTAATCTGTGTCCTAACGTCCTCTCCTTTTTCCTTACACCACCTCATTATAAAAGCTTCAGGAGCCAATCAGCAAAGGCAACAATTAATCAAAGGCTCAGAAACTGAGCAATAAGGTATCAATAAATTCATAGGGAGAAAAAAATATTCCAGACCTTGGCAAAAGGAAGATGAAATAAAATTCCTCAGTATACGTATAAACTGGCAAATCACCTGTAAAAATTGCTAAAATCTTATCCTCTTATCAATCTTCTTATATATCATTACGTTACACAAGTGAATTATCTTCTAATTTCTACAATAATAAGTAGAAATGCTACATAGTTAAATGGTACACTACAAAAATCATAAAATATTGTTCAAGTCAATACCCCTCCCTTGTAGCCATTTATGTTACACAAATGTATATGTTTCCAGTTGGGGTATATGTGTGTGTGTGTTTGTCTATGTTGATTTTTCTTTGTTTTTTAAGAATTACTCCTCATCATTTTATGGTATCCAAGGCTTATACAAACTTCAATGCCGTTTATGAGCTGATAAAATCTTTGGATTCATGCTAGATATATTCAGCATCTATTTGGAGGACATGTTTTAAATCCTTGAGCACGAAAGGCTCACACTTTCACAAGGTTCTTCGGACTGCATTCATAGAAACTAAGCTTAGAAGTTCAAATTATTGAGAGAGAAATCCTGGACAAATGCCACCACTTTAAAAAAAAATGTTTTCCCTTCATTTAATGTGATTATCTTGATGGACACCTTTAGCTAAGAAGTTTGTATTGTGTTTCCCTCTCTCTAGTTTGTACCTGGGAGGTTTAATAAATTCCACCTCTTGTAACGATTTGCTCTTGTTGGGATACTTATAACAACATGCAGACAGTACTTTATCATAAAATCAATTGTTAATTTTTCTTTGCTGAGAGTGTGCCTAACCACTGCAGGGCACCTATGGATAATAAATATAATTTTATTTGCAACAATTCTTATTATTTCATTAACTTTATTGAGGTACTGCTAAAGAAACAGGTTGTTATTTTAAAGGGTAAAATAATTTTACATCAAGAGCAAACTTATAAAGGCCCATACATGTATAAAACAGTTTTATGTAGACTATAAAATACGATGTAACTTAAAAAAAATAGGTCCGTAAGATATAGGAAAGTGCTATTGGACAACACATCTATTGCAATGAAGAACGTTAAGAAACCTGTTTAAAGAAAGTAGGGGATTTGATTATCTTACTTTTTGTAAAAAAAAAAGGTTAATATAACGGGATATTTTATATTAAAAATGTAACCACTTAACATAGGGTTAATGTTAAAAAAAACTGAGACTCAAAGTTTGGTTGATGCTAGAGGAGCCCCTGGCCGAAAATCCATAGGTTTGCCATCAGGAGTTAAAGGCCTTTAACTCTTGGAGCAGGGAGACAGGCCAAGTTCCCTCATCAGGAGTTAAAGGGCCATGCAAGCCACTCTACTGGTCGCTTGCAGGGGCCTCCTCTGGCATCAACCAAGTGGCCGAACTTGACCTGAGGAGCTCCAAGAGCTAAAGGCCTCTATTGGTTGTTCATACGGTCTTTTAACTCTGGGAGCGAGGGAGACCAGTGGTCTCTCCCGGCCAAGTTGTGGCACCAGGATTTTAAAAGTCTGTACTAGCGATCCTATTGGTCGCCAGCAGGGGACTCGTCTGTCATCAACCAATTAAGTGATGGCAGACGAGGCCCCTGCCTGCGACCAATTTAGTTGCACGTACGGACATTTATAATCCTGACGCCAAAGCTGCCGCGTAGTACGTACCGTGTTAACCCCTTCTACAAAAAACAGCAAAAAAACGAAGAGAGACCTAGTGAGTTTCCCCCAGTGAAAGGGCAGGTGCTTCAAAAGTACACAAAGTAAGTTAATTCCTTTTGTGGGGTTGATTTTTTATCTACCTTATACAGGTTGAGTTTAACATGTAACTTGCCCTTGATAAGCCCTAGTCTGCGCTTTCACAGAAACATGAAACAAATAAAGGTGTGTGAGCTTCACAATGCTTCATCAATGACTCTTGGTGCAACATCTGTAGTTTTAATACATTTTTTAATGTTTCATTTGAAATCATACTTCTACACATTCCTCCTGTGTCTTTGAGAGTCAGGCAAACAGAATTAAATTTAGCTTTGATGCAAATCCAAAAATATATTCTTGCCTGTCATGTATTCATTGCCAAATTTTTGGAAAATGATTATTCTATATCCAGTGCATCTTAAAGTTGGACCATATGAGTCATCTCAGCAAGCGTGGTACTTGATATTCAGTTTGATGTATGGCAAAAAAACATGATCATGATCCATCTTCTTTTTTAAGGACATATTAGCTTTTCCAGTGCATGAAAATGTATATGTTTTGGTATTTAGAGTAACAGGTTTTATTTATTTGTTAAACTTGAGAGTGGAATTATACTGTCACAATAAACACTCTTTAATTGTGTACCATCTGTTTTCCTAGTTCTTTTGGACAACTGTACTGAAATGAGAATGACATACCTTCTGAAATTCTTAATTGTCTTTCTCCTTTTCTGCTCCCATTTCTAAAATGAAAATACACAAAAAGAAAACTAGGATTTAAAAAACAAAATGCTGGCTCTTTTTTATAGTGCAAAACATTGTAAAATGAAAACATTTAATTTAACAGCAGATAAGAAGAACCATTTGTTGCAGGGCCAGACTGGGAATGTCTAAAATGCCCTACTCCAATTATCTAACACCTTCTTGTTGAAGTAAAATTTAATTGCTTTACATCTAAGCCTCTGATCCTCTAGATGTAGACTATGACCTCTGGTCCCAACATTTCTCCTCCTTTGAATACATTCCTCTTTAAATTCAATTGCTTAAATCCCATCCCCATTTTACCTTCTCTTCTCCAATCTTTACATGCTGAAATTTAGAAATGAGCCCTTTTTAAATGCAATTATACAGTTATTGAAAATATTTAGTTATGTTTAGCATAGTTAACAGCTTCGGATAAAATTAAACTTAACACTGTCGGAGGAGGATTGGGTGTAAGAGCTGAGCTGGCTCAATCTTATTCTCTGGTATTTTTATCCTCACATTTTCCTTATACTGCAGGCTGTTTCCTTATACAAGTCTGGCGCAGCCTCGGCAGCCCTTGCTTTGCTTGTCATGCCACTACCTGGCTCGCCTATCTCGATCTTTGAAATGGATGAGGTAAGATGTCATGTTCGCCATTGCATTTTGGGTATAATTAATATGAAGGCCCAAAATTTTGGAAACTCCCTGTATGGTTTTTGTGCCTTTACTCCATCTCATCTCTCACTGACCTCTGCAATATCAATTATTAATACCAAAAGTAGTCAACAGGTTGCTGAACAACTTTCTATCAAGCTACTTTTGTACTAAAAATACCATGATTCTCAGCTGGCATGTTTCTAGCCAACTTCTGGCTAGGGATGAAGGTATATGTAATTTCATAGCAACTTGAACTCTACATTGATGGATATTATTAATGCAACATGAGTCATTTACAAATCTCACATAATCTACCATAGGCAGCAATATATGTGCTATATATGAAGAAATAGTATAAGTATATTTAATTTTGCTAACTGTGTTATCTTTTCATTTCTATTGCCCGCAACTTTTAATGTCATGTTACCAAACACCCGTTTTAAGAAATAAAGAAAAGAGCTGCTTTGTCTATTATACTGGCTGATGTTTCTACTTTCTTCTCATTCATGATTGAGGGTGATACATTTGTATCCAGTGAGTACCTACTCCTCTGTTTCCATTGTCTCTCTCACTGAGAGCCTTTTTGTATATTCATTGTTGCTACTTACAGAGTGGAGTCCACGTTATAAACAGCTCCGGTGATCCTTTGCTATATATGTTACCATAAGCACATTTATTTAAGAAATATTGAACTATGATGCATTAGCACAGGTCAAAGTCAGACTCTATTTTCAATCATATTTTAAATGACTGCTAGATTTTTTATTTTTTTAAATATTTGTTTATTATTATAAGTTAGGAGTTACTATATTTACCCAAATTTCTAAATCCAATTACATAGTGCCACAAGTTTAAGGGTACTGTTATTTCATTATTTAATTTTTTGGCATGGAATTATGTTTTAGTACAGGGGTTCTCAAACTGCGGCCTTCCAGCTGCTGCAGGACTACATCTCCCATAATGCTCCTTCAGCTAAGGGGCTGGCTGAGGAGTATGGGAGATGTAGTCCTGCAGCAGCTGGAGGGCCGCAGTTTGAGAACCCCTGTTTTAGTATGTGTCTCTGAGCTCTAGTAGTAATTATTGCTGGCAGCCCTTATAGATATGCTACACATTTACCGGTGATTTTCATAACCTTCTTGAAATGAATGTGCATAAATCTTTCAAATGAGAAAGGAGTCAAAAGTAGATGGCATTTAAGTGGCCAAAGCAGCCCAGAAAACACATCAACAGTCTTAACACGTGATAACACAGGAAATAATGTGTTTGGATAAATGGATCAATCAATTTTCAAAAACAGAAAATTCTACAGGAAATGTGTTGTCAAAGCAACAGTATATCATCTAATAAATATATATTGTGACAAAAGGTGTGGTAAAGTAATAGATGGCATGTATATTAGACCAGCCTTGGTCAATAGTAGCCTGCTTTAACCCCTTCAATCCCCTATAGACGTACCGGGACGTCCAAAAAATGCCCACAAAGAAACCCCTATGGACGTCCCGGTACGTCCAGCCCTTCGTGCAGCGTCTGCGGGGATATCCTGCCCTCCGATGAGGCACAGAGACGCTGCGATCTCTATGCAGGTCTGTGAGGACCTGCATAGAGATCACAGTGTGATCGGTGCAGGGGGATCGCGGGGAGGGGAGTGAGAAACCATCTCTCTCACTCCCCCTCCCGTCCTGTAACAGAAAAGCTGAAAAAAAAAACCAGGCATTTAAAAATAATATTAAATAAATCATTAAAATAATAATATAAATAATACTAAAAAAAATTATAATGTGAGCTGTGATGTCACTGTGACATCACTGGCATGTTCAAAAAAAATTAAAATAAAAAAAAATGTAAAAAAAATATATAAAAAAAGATAATAAAAAAATTCTTAAAAAAACCTTACATCCCATTGCCCTAGCATAACATCTAGCCAGTATAACCCTTCTGCCCCCGTTCACAACCCCCAAACCCGTTAAGCCATAGGCATAAAAATTATATAAAATTGTACACCTAATAGTATGCTCCCTGGTGCTGGGAAAGTCTGGAAAATCTATATAAATTAGGTATTTCTGAAATCAGGACACCTGAATTAATAAACTTGGAGGGGATTTTCCATCACTTTACCTAATTTTGTGAGGATTCAGAGGGAAAATGTAAAAAAAAATTAGTTTATTTTTCTAATCTTAGCTAGTTTTTACTAAATTTCTCATTCTAAATTTTCAGCTAATCATCCAACTATGGTATCAAACGAAAGCTCTATCTCTCCTTGAAAAAACAATATATAGTTTACATGGGTACACTATTCACAGGAAAAGAGAATCATCGCTAAACCGACATACCCCAAAAATGGCAAAATTGCTCTGGGCTTTGAGGTACCAAAAACCCCTGGGATTGAAGGGGTTAAAATATGTCCCAGGGAAATATGTTGTTTGTTTACAAACTGCACTACTGGCAGTTTGCAAAACATGGTAAGGGTCCCTGGGGCGGAGCATCTGGAAGAGCAGGGTGGGCCAGTGCTCCAACAGCACTAATTGCTGTTTTGATCCAGTCCAGAGCCTGCATTCTGGACAGGAGCTCCACAGGTGTGGACTAAGTAGCAGCTCACCTGTGGCTGATTAATTAGCAGGCAGAAGGTTAAAGGATTTGAGCCTGATTCAGAGGAGGAAGCCACTGTTATGCCAGCTAGGAGAGCTGATGAACTGAGGGGTGGTTTCTCTCTGCAAAGCCATATTAATGGTAACTTGTGACCTGTTTTGTCCTAAGCAAGTGCTAAAGCAAAGACTGTTATTCTACTTATAACTGCTGCTGTTTATTCCTTTAAAATAAACATTGAAGCTGAGCTGGATGTGTCCTGGACTTCATTTACCCTAGAAGACTGTGGTTACAGCCAAGATCCTTAACAAAAATCCCAAGGAAAAGGGAGGCCTGTCACAATATATATATATATATATATATATATATATATATATATATATATATATATATATATCTATCAATGTTGTATCACATTTATATGTACTTAAATCTGACCTGTCTCATGAGCCCACACAAAGGATGTGGGTAGCATAACGATGTAAGTAGGGGCCCATGCGAAGATCCATTAAATACAATAAATGCACAATAGTATGGGGACATCTGACTATTACACCAACAGGGACTTTCATGACATCACATTTTAAGTCGGATGACTAATAGTATTGGGGCACCAGACTATTACACCAACCAGGTTCTGCCTTTGGAGAAGGCAGTTGATGTTCCTAAATGCTTCTGCTTTCCAATAATACCACTTGCAGTTGACTGTGAACATGATATTTTCCAGTATGAATTGCTTTCTAATGCAGTGAGGGAGATGTGTTATACCATAGTGGTGGCTTCTAGGCAGGGCAACCCTTAGTACGAGCCAACTGGCACAAATACCTGGACCTTACATTAAGGATATCATTGCAATGATGCTTTGTAATGCACCTCACACTTTAACAGCAATGCAGAGACCACAAGTACAATGGAGAATACTGAGGCATTTAATGAATGTGGTATTATTTGCTCACTTTCTAAATTTTATAACTATTTTTGAATGCAGGCTTTTCGCTGTCAGTTTTTGCAAAGTGTTCTAAACATCTAAGAATCGGTTAAAGAATGTTTAATAATGTCTGTGGCAAACCCGGCACTTGTCTGAAGAAATGCAACATTTCAGAAGTGTTAAACAGCCCAGGGAAACGCTCAGATACCAATTAGAGAAGAGAGGAAGTGACAGATACAAGGTGAGTATCCAGAGACTAAAGTCATCTGCTAGCAATACAGTGGAGGGAAATAAATCAGATAGAACAGCTGAAACAAGGCTAGAGAGACCTCTCATTCAGAAGGCCGAGAACATTTTAAAAGATGATTAGAATGATAAATATGTAGTTATTAGAATGTGTAGAAAGACTGTTTCATAAACTCCAGAGTATTTCTCAGACGTATGAGACCTACTTTGAATTTCAGCATGAACACAAACACAGTTTGCTATACGTGATTGTTAAAGGGAGTAGAAATTGAGTAAAGTGGGAACTTTCAACAAAATCTAGGCAGCCTGTGCAGCTCTAAAAGAGAATACTCACATGATGTTATAGGCAAGGATCACCTCACCTAAAGAATGAGAGTATGGAATCCTAGGTGGTGGGACAAATGCAGTTTGGGGTCTACTCATTAAATTGTAGCTGCTTGTGACTTTTGCAATCATTTATACATTTGAGTTGGAAACACAGATTGGAAGTAAACAAAATTCACCTTGCATCAGTCTGATGTTGAAGCAAGGGGGAGACATATCCTTAGCACATATCCTGTTTCCTAGAGGTAGACCCCTATTCCTTCTCCCATTTTAGCTATAGTTTTGTGAGATTGTTTTATACACATGCTTTCTTTGTAAAATTACCACCAAACTAATTGTATAACTGATCAACCATCTTCCAGCAGTCAACATTTTCTCTGTCAATAGATTCTAGTTAATTAAACTTAGCAGGTGACAACAAAAATCAAAGTAAGATTATTAATATAGATAACTGGGTCACAACAGAGAGCAAATACTGTAAATTGGCACAGCAAATGCATGACTATATGTAAAAAGATTGCCTCTTGAATTTTTTTAGGAACAGCAAGTGATGTTGCCAATAATGTTTAAATAGTCTCAATGTCAATGTTATCTGCCATTGTTCAATTTTACAATAGCAAGGAAGTAATTTGAAATCACACTAAACATTCATTTTTTAAGCATGAACTTATTACCTAGTCTCTCTCTTTTTTCCCCCTTTTTGATCTTGCTTATAAGTATTACAGTTTCTTGCATTGCCCAGGATGCGTAAAGGGAAATGAAACTGGCAGAAAATAATTATTGGGCTAAAAATTATCTTGATTCAAGAATCCTACATTCTCCACCTCTCATTAGAAAAACGTTAATCAAAATCTTGAGCTTATTGCTTGTTAGTGAATATATAATAAATCTTCACATGCCTAAAGCTTTTAAATTATTCACCATGCTTTGCTGCTCTTCTGAAGGTGATTATCCGTTTTTAATTGGAAATCTTCTATTATTTGTGTCTGAAACCTTTTAAAGTACAAATGGAGGTTTGGTCACTATTAATTACCTTGGTGGTAGAGAGTATAATAAAAGAGGCGTTTGTATGAATCCTTTTTATTGTGAGCAATATTAACCTAGTCATTTTCAATAATAACACTGAACACATTCAGCACGCAGAAGGAAATATAACTTACTTTTTTTTTCTCGCCCAAATTAGCAAGTAGACAAGGAAATATTTTAAAAGAGCATCATTAGCTTTTTTTTTGTTGTTACTAAGCATGTTACATGTGTTTGTAGGATTAAAATTAATATTTCCCTGCAGATTACTTTAGAACGCTTGTCTTCTAGCCAGATGTTAGAAGTCCCCCTACCATGTCTACGAGGTTCTGCAAGATCATGTGACCCTTTTTCTGTGTTGGCCTAATAAAAAGTATCATCTGCGAGTATTTGCTCTAGATCAATACAGCTTTATCCATTTTCTTTTAATGGAAAACAATGCATTTTTTCTACGGCTTCCTTCTTTGCTAATACTGGCACCCTAGCCTAGTCAAGCCAGTCGTTATGCTAGTTAGGTTGCAGAATGGCAATGGAATGAAACACTAAGTTTGCTTTACTGATAGCTGGAAAAAAAACTGCATAAACCCAGCCTTAACATTGAAAATAGTGTGTTTTGTTTTATTTTTGTAGGATGTTTTAAATATGGTTTAGAAGCAAATTCTCATATAATATGATATACATATAGATTATAACTTATGTGGTAATTAAATCTAGAGCATGTGATACAAATGGAAGCTTGTGATACAAAATTAGAAGTAATCTCACTTCAATCTGTAAAGTGAAAGATGGTTATCTTCTTATTGATTTTATGTTGGCCACTACTTGTGAATGGTGATACATAATGTGCAATGTTGTACTCTACACAGGGGAGTCAAAATATAACACGGACCACCATTATTCTTTATAATAATAAATCCCCAAATCACTCAGTTCAGTTAGATGAAGAATTTGTGGATGTTTAAAACGGTAAATTTCTATGCACCTCCATATTTATTTTAAAAAGCGAAAATACATAGTAGAATAGTTGAATTGAACATAGGTCCCGACTGCTATAGTTAGGGTGCAGAGATAGAAGTAAAGTTAATCACTAACACAGGCTGTGGTATACAGTTTGATAAATTAATTTAATCTCTTGAGCGCAGAGCATTTTACTCAGTTCATCAAGGTGTCTCTCAAAATGTCATGGTTTGATGTGTCTTAATTGTCAAAAGCCTCCACATGTCCAATACTGTGATATGGGTGTCTCGATAAAGCAAACAAGAGAAATCATTAGACAAGGGAAAGGAATGTAGAAGCCTTGACTTAATTACTGTTATTGGTTATTGTTTTATTCAGTGTTATATGTGTAAAAGATTCTAACACATTTAACATCTCTTTTAACCCCAATAATATAAAAGGACCATATGTAATTATTGGTATAGGCAATAGTCAAAGATATGTAACCATTGGTCATAAATAAATGATCATTAAGATATATTAATAGGCTTCAGGGTTTCCTTGACCTTAAATATGGTATGAAGGATTTGCTGAACAGGCATTCTATAGATAGGATAGTAACTTGTTAATGCGTGGTATAGTTGTAACTGTAAAAGGGCATTACAGTATACGTACAGCCACCACCTAAAATAGGGTTTAGACATGTAAAGACCTTAATAAGCATGTTTGAACACCCAGTCAGGTGAAGACCAATAGACTGAAATCGTTATCCAAACCACATATAAGCTAGGCATTTGTAAGACATGGGGAGGCATGGGAGAGGTAGAGGGGAGATGTACTTGCCATCCACGGACTCTTCACGTCCCAAACACTCCCTCCCTCCATCCTCAGGAATGCATAGGACAGATGCCATCAACTAAATTCCTCTCCAAGGTTTTGTAAGACTTATCTTGTATTATTTTTGTTATCTACTTTTTATATTCTTCTATTTTTATTCATATTAAATGTTTTACCTTTGTTTACATCTAAGTGACTCTGCCTTTTTTTGACGCACATACATATATATATGTGTTTTCCAATTATTTGAAGTTTGTGTTGGCCATATATTTTTATTACAATATGTCTTATATGTCTTCTCCTATGGTCAAGAAGAGCACAGATTTATGCATCAAATTATGATTTCTACTAATAATGTGCAGTATTTTATATCATGTCTGATTTAACAAAAAATATATATCATTGAATGGTATTCCCTCCCTCCAAGTATTTTGAACTTACTTTTACATCTTAGATTATTAATATTATAGGTTTTATTTTTGGGTTGTTTTTTTTTTGTATTGTTGCTGCTCTGTCTGAATTGTGTGCTAAATTTTAATTGTAATTTGAACCAAATCCTTATTTTACCCAATCTGATTAATATGTTATTCTGCACATATATATTTTTTTGTATAACAAATTATATTATATTTTGAGAGACTAAAGACTATCTAAACCATTTCATTGGTTAATAAAATATCAGTTTATTAATTTCCTGCACCACTACTTACAGTGGCAAGAAAAAGTAAGGAGACTTAAGCACTTTTGTGTTTGCTATTCACAAGAAGCATCTGTTGATGTGTACCATGCTAAGACCTATGATCCATAATTGTTAATTTGCTTAAAGCTGTAAAGGGTTACAAAATAATTTTAGAAAGGGTATACATATTCATCAGTCCACAGAAAAATGGAAATCATTTAGTACTGTGGCAATCCTTCCTAAAGGGGATGCCTAGCCAAAATGACTCCAAGTGCACAACACAGAAAACTCAGGCAGGTAAAAAAGAACCCTAGGGTCTGTTTGTGATTCTGCTTTATGCAAGCCATTGAACAGGCATGGAGTCCATGGAGTTGGAAATTGCCAAAGAGCACCTTGACACAGCTAACGGAAGCACTTGTTTGAGGTTATATGTAAATATTTAATGGGTGTGTTCAATAAAGACATGATAAATAATTGTTTGTGTGTTATTAGCTTAAGCACATTGTGTTTATCTATAATTGTGAGTTGGATATAGATCAGATCACATTTAATGAACAATTAATGTAGAAAAACAGGTATTTTCAAAGGATTAATTATTTATTATTTTCAAAGGATTAACTTTTTCTTGCCGCTGTATTTACTTTTTGTCTTATCAGATCAAGATTAACATGCCAGTTATTCCAATGAAGCAAGGACGAAATTTCTTGAAAATACCTTATCGAAAAATTTCATTTCCAAACCATATGATAAGAACAGTGAAGATATCTCATGCATTCAGTACCAGAATCTCTTTGCTGGTGATATATTCCACAGTGCCTAGTGGTGAATGCAGATAGGAGCCCACAGTGTTTTCAAACACTTTAGGTTTATTTAACTATATCTGATTTCCCTTGAAATGAATTTAATATACTTTCAATAACATTACTGTTTAAGGTATAAGGTAACACAGAAATAAACACCACTGGGTAAACTTGTGTGTCATTTCAATAGCAAATGTAGGTATTTTCAGGGAGAAATAATTTAACAATTTGTTTACTGTAAAGCACAAAGGACTGGTGCTTCTTAGTAGTCTGCTTAAGAAATAAAGTTGTCTGTAAGGCCTTAATGGATACTAGGTCTCCAGTCTTCTCCTTCAGGGGCTGCAGTCTCCAAAAGGAGGAGTATGCAGCCCCTTCCTTTCCTCCCAGGCCAAAGCCAAGGAAGAGCCAGATCTTCTACCCCTATTAAAAGGAGACCCATGGAGGTCATATAGCTGCCAAAAGCACAATCCACCCCTCATACACCAGAAAAGCTAAATCTTGTCTACCATGACATTATCAGTATGACCAGAATTCAGTATTAAACAAAAATTAAAATCCAAACGTGCACAAAAACAACTCAAAACGTGCCAGTGAAACGTGATTTAATACCGTTTCTGGCCCCAGCCATAGAGAAATTAAAATAGCTTAACCATTAGCATTCAATTTAAAATCCCTTAGACATCCTCTTTGAACATGTGACCTGTGCAATATTGCCTCTGGGGAATCCAGCTCCTGAATGTTTGTTTCTAATTAGCATTGGAAAACTAGAGATTTAGACCCATAATTTTTTTTTAAACTGGTCCTTCTGCCCCCATGTGCCATTTGGGACATCGTGGAAGCTGGTCAGTTTGATTTACCACCAACAAACCATATATTTTGGAGAACTAGACACTAGGTAATTTCAAATGCCACTTTGTCAAGTTTTGTGGTAGTAATTGTTTTTGCATGTTTTTTCCACACAGAAATTACTTCATGTATGAATATACAGCTCCTGGCATATGTCATTCTCAAACACCCAATATATGTTCAGCAACATCTTCTGAGTACAGCGATACCACCCATGCCTGGGAGAGTTGGGTGGTTTGGGTAATAAAAGGCCACATTTAAGGTATGCACAGTTCAGTTTTTGAACTCGGAATTTTTACATGTTAAAAATTCTGCCACATATCCTATTTGGTAGATTTTGGAACCCAGCAACTTCAACTTGCCCTATTAAACTATGTATTTATGTAAACTAGACACCCCAGGGTATTTCAAATACTGGTATTTTAACCCTTTCCAGCCACTATTTTGTCAATGTTTGTGGTACTACATTGTACTTCAGGTGGTAAGTACAGTGATACCACCTATGCATAGGTTTGCCTTGTTGTATGGGGGCTAAAGGGTGTCACGACCGAGGTACGGGCTGTGGATCTGCGCTGCAGAAAAGGCGCCTCCTAGTGGAGTGAGGACGCTCAGCCACCAGAGCAATGGAGATGCGGGCCGTTCACCACAGAGAGCAACGTAGAAGGTGCGATAATTCAGGAACATAAAATAACAAAATAATAATAATAGTATCCGAGGGGTCAGGAAACAGAGTAGTCGGGGTCACAAGCAAAAGGTCAGGGCAGGCAGCAAAACAACGTAGATCAGGATCAAGCAGGAGTCAATACCGGAAAGATAAAGCAGGTTACAAACGCTAGTGAAGACAAAAAGGCACTTTTGGTGCTTTAACTGAAGTGCCTATTCCAGGCGCAGGAGGTGAGGCGTCCGAGGATGCACCTTGGGAGACTGTGGGTGCAAGATTCGTGGCCAATGATCTCAGCATGTCAGCAACATCATCCAGCTTTCGTTCCAAGGATTGGAGCTGAGACGCATGAGCGGCTAAGACTTGATCTTGTCTTTCTTGATGGTTGGACATCCTTGCCAATTCTGCGGGATCCATATTTAGGGCCTGTGATAACTATTGGAGATTCTGTCACATCTTATGGCCATAGTATGCTTAGCCCACCACTACGCAAAAGTACTCCAATGACGGTGGGTCCTAATGCTAATCCCTGCTTACAGAGGTACAAAACAAACCAAACATGTAATCCAAACACATTGCACTGAGACATACCTGTAGACTGCAGACTGCAGACTGAGACAAACAGAACACATGGGTGGGGCACACCTTATAAAGGAAACAAAGCTGAAGCAAAGAGCTGAAGCAGAAGCAAGGAATGGGAGATCAGAACAGAGCAAAAGGAAATCCAGGAATGGATTGAAGCAAAACAGGGAAACAAACAAGAGTGAGATATGCAGCTCCACAGCCTGGGTAGGATCATGACAAAGGGTCACAGTTGGGAGGTGCGCATTTTTCAATAATGAACTTTGACATCTGTTAATCCTGTGCCCATGCCGTATTTGGGACATCTTTGAACATGGCCAATTCATTATACCCCATCAAACCATATATTTGTGAAAACTAGACACTATTTTAAATGCTTAGTGCAATTTCCTTGCACTCATTTTACCACCGGACTTTGTCAAAGTTTGTAGAAGTAATTTTTTGGTATCTTTTTTTTCACACACATAGTACTTCAGGTATGAATTTATAGTTCCTGGTATACATCACTGCCAAACAACACCCCAATATGTGTTCAGCAACATCTCCTGAATACAGTGATACTACCCATACATAGATTTGTTTGGTTCGGTTGGGGACTGAAAGGTCACAGTTTGGAGGTGCACATTTTTTTTAAACATTTACATATTTCTTTTATTAGATTTTTTTTCCTATTCCTACATTTTTTATGTTTTTAAATTTATCTCACTGATCACATAGTGATTTTTTTGAATGGGTGCCACCATCTTGTTAGAGGCAGCTTGTCTTTATTTAAAACGCTTCTAGGAGCTTAGGAGGCGATTGTTGATTGTTGTCGCATCACTGCTTATAACTCTTGCATGGTTATGAGTAAATATCTTTATTAGTATTATAAATAGTATGAACACTGTTAATGATAAACCTGGTATATTTAATAAATATAGGCATTATGCAAAATATTTCATATCACTCAATTGACTAAGATTCACTATGTAATTAAGTAAAACCTCATCTTCTATTAAGGTCACAGATATGTGAAATATTAATAAAGCAATACTGGTTAAGAAGAAGTTATGAAGGTTTTATTCTTTGCCACTGCCTCAAATTCCAAAGTTTCTCCAAGGCTAGATATTTATAATTTATTCCTACATGGCCGTTATTAACATGAAGCATAAAACTACAGGTAGGCATTCTGTAACTTTAATAAAAGTTTTTCTAGTAACATTATTACGTTTTCAATACATGATACAAAATTACAAACCTTGAAAAAGTATAGTGGTAATGTTTAAGTGGTTGTAATGTATACCAAATGTTTTTTTGCTTTGCATGTGAATCTGCACTAGTACATAGAGGTATGGAATTTTTTTCTAAATTATATTTTTGGGGTCTCCTCATAATTGTTTTACCTTTTGCAATTTGGCAAGAATTTTCACTGTTTAACACCTGTCATCAGAGGCGTATATAGGGTATGGCAGCCATGGCACGTGCCATGGGCGCCATCTCAAGGGGGGCGCCGGTGAGCGGCTTTTAAATGCCGTTTTTTTTTTTGTTTTTTTTTTAATTTTATGCGGAGGAGAGAGAGGGGCGCCTAGCAACCGCTCGGCGCCCCTCGTTCTCCCCCGCATCAAAAAAAAGAAGACAGCGTTTAAAAGCCGCTCGCTGGTGCCCGCTGCGTCACTGCTGGGCGCCGAAATATAACGTCATATTACGGCGCTCAGCAGTGAAGCAGCGGGCACCAGCGAGCGGTGCAGGAAGACAGCAGCATTGTGCTCCCGTCGCTGGACTTCAAGGTGAGAGAGGGGGGGGTATATAGTGGGTAGGGGGGGAAGGTATATAGTGGGTAGGGGGGAGAGTATATAGCGGGTGGTGGGGAGAGGGTATATAGTGGGTAAGGGGGGAGGGAGAGGGGTTAGAAAGTGATAAGGGAGGGAGAGGGGGATAAAAAGTGATAAGGGAGGGAGAGGGGGTAAAAAGTGAAAAGGGAGGGAGAGGGGGTAAAAAGTGATAAGGGAGGGAGAGGGGGGTAAAAAGTGATAAGGGAAGGAGAGGGGGGTAAAAAGTGATAAGGGAGGGAGAGGGGGGTAGAAAGTGATAAGGGAGGGAGAGGGGGTAGAAAGTGATAAGGGAGGGAGATGGGGGGTGTGACGGCCCCGGGTTAATCGGTACCGTCTGTAATAATTATTGTTTGTGATACCTGCATTTCCCAGTATATGTTGTGATTATGGTGTGTGCTTTTGTTCCCCTTGTTTGCTACCCTGTCCAGGTGCCACATGTCCTGCCCCTCCCTCCTTACACAGACTACAGTAGAGACCCCCTACTGGGCTGAGTGCTAATACTCAGTCATATGCAAAGGAGGGCAGGATGTAATTCCCTTGTGTCTATTGGATGCAATTCCCTTGTGTCTATTGGACGCAATTCCCTTGTGTGTCTATTGGACGTAACTCAATCCCTTGTACTGTTTAAATGCCCCTGTGTTCCCAAATAAAGAAGTTCCTGTTTTACCTCACTACGAGTCCTGTCTTGTTATTGAGGTAAGCCTCGGTGCTGCCCTTATTAGGGCGGTAGGGTGACCTGTATTGCTATACTTCGGTATACTACAGTACGGCCGAGGTTCCTGAAGAGCTGTGTTCTCTGCTATGATCGCGTATTGTCCTTTTCAGGACGATAGCCACCCTGTGTAGCTCAGTTTCGGCTAGCCACAGACAGCGAAGGGGTTAGTCTCTGGTGCCCCGGTGGCCATGGGGCGAAGGAAGCAACGTTCGGCGGGCGTACCCAGTCGGGGTACAGGTCGGTCCCGTCACAGGGGGGTAGAAAGTGATAAGGGAGGGAAATGGGGGGGGTAAAAAGTGATAGGGGAGGGAGATGGGGGGGTAGAAAGTGATAGGGGAGGGAGAGGGGGGTAGAAAGTGATAGGGGAGGGAGAGGGGGTAGATATAAGTAAAGAGTGTGCATTAATGTGTGGATGCATTGAGTGAATGAGAGAGAGCATGAGTTAATATGTGAATGTATTGTCTGAATGAGGGAGAGCATGAGTTAATGTGTGGATGAATTGTCTGAATGAGGAAGAGCATGAGTTAATGTGTGGATGCATTGAGAGCATGAGTTAATGTGTGGATGAATTGTCTGAATGAGGGAGA
The DNA here is from genome assembly GCA_029215755.1 of Spea hammondii. Taxonomy (NCBI): domain Eukaryota; kingdom Metazoa; phylum Chordata; class Amphibia; order Anura; family Pelobatidae; genus Spea; species Spea hammondii. The sequence goes on from JARDYJ010000011.1 coordinate 21,502,524, forward strand.
GCATGAGTTAATGTGTGGATGCATTGAGTGAATGAGGGAGAGCATGAGTTAATGTGTGGATGAGTTGTCTGAATTAAAGTGTGAATTAGTGAGTGACTGTAAAAGTGTTTGTGTATCATAGATGTATAATTGTGGAAGGGCAAAGATGGCACTAGCAGGAGGTTTGAGCCTTGGGGACCAAGATGGCACAGACAGGGTGTATATGGCACAAAGATGTCACTGGCCGACTGTTTGGGGACAAAGTTGACTTGTGGTGGGCTATTTGGGGACAAAGATTGCAAATCTTATGTGTGTAATCTGGGTGCTGGCCAGGTTCTATGTGGGCAGTGTGGACGCCAGGGCTGGCTTTGGGGTGTGCAACCTGTGATCTATGCCTGTAATTTAGGGGGTTTTAAATATACCTTTAATGCCGTGTTTTTATGTGAATTCCAATTGATCTTTACCTGCAAAGCTGGGTTTTTGTGTTATTCTGTAGATCCATGCTATGCTATGTTTCCATACATTATTTATGTGTACCTGCAAATACAAGGTTAATATGTCTTATTCAGTTGATCTACACCTGCGATGCTACGTTTCATATATTATTATTGTATACCTGCAAATATAGGACTTGTATGTCTGATTCTGTTTATTTGATATATACCTTCAGTGCTGAGATCACAAGTGAATTTCAATTGATCTGGGTTTGTGTGTTGATCTATACCCGCTATCGGCAGCAGGGACTAATATTTATATATATATGGGCAGCAGGGGCTAGTAAATGGGTTTTAGATATTTGGACAGGGGCGCAATTTCAGTGCTTGCCATAGGCGCTATTTTCAGCAGATATGCCTCTGCCTGTCATTGTCCTCTACCTTCCAAGCGCAATTTGCAGTTTTTTCAACAATGTGTGGCTCATGTAATGATGAGGATGTGGAATCCATATTTAGGCAACTACGTTGCATGATAAGATTTGTTTGACCTAATCAGTGTAGTTTTCCTAACTCCAGGAGGCTTCTAGGTCCAGATGTCTACCTTCAATCGTAAAAGAGTATCATTGGTAGGTGATTACTGCCTTGGAACATAAAGTTATTATTTATAGCACTATTAGAGACAACATTAAGTTTGTATTACTTATATAATTAATGTTTAATTAAAAAATCCCCATTAAGGCAAACAATGGGTAGTCTTTTACCAGTGAAATGTTAAAAAAATAAGAATACTACTAAGAATACTACTATTTATAAAGGATGAACTAAATAACTCATACTGATGAGGTAGATCTACCAATTATTGCAAAACCTCCACCTTCTTGTTATCCAGTTTCCATTTCCACTTATGACTACCATTTATTATCCTTTATTTTTAATGTTTGGTTAAGGTTTAAGGTCACATTCAGTAGTAACAGTGGCTGCAAAATTAGGCCACGCATGAAAGGCACATCATTCTATTCTATACAAACAAAATTACCAATTACTAAGAACTAGTACAAATTAATTTCTGTCATATTTGTTATGAGTTGTACTAAAAAACATTGTAGCAGAGTGTCATTTCTTCTGTGTTGTCACATGAAGAGATATAATAAAATATTTACAAAAATGTGAGGGGTGTACTCACTTTTGTGAGATACTATATATATCTATATATATATATATATATATATACACATATAGATATACTGTATATTCACACACATATCCACTGTATATTAAGAATTGGACTGTAGGAGTATGCGTTTGGTTCATGTGTCATCTACAATGTTCAATGTCATCCAGTAAAGTTTAATTTATCACCTTAATAACTAAACACAACATGATACATGCTGAGGTAATTATCTGTTTAACTTCTCCAGCTGCCCAGTACAGATGTCTTTAATAGATTCTTACAAGGCATTATTAACTGTCTGCATGTGGTGGGTATGTTAAAAAATTAAATCAAAGCCAGACAACAGACTTTATTAATGATTTAGCAGTTTCTATAAAAGAAGTAAAATGATTAGGAATATTACAGTAGTATTCCGTTGGGAAGAGCGATACAAGCCATGCAGGTCAATTCCATATGGTTTCCTATTGTTTAAGTTCTTAGTCAAATTATAAAGCTAGCTTGGCTCATTTAACTCTTAATTACCTGGTAGCATTCTATTTGAATCAAAACTGAGTTGAGTGCAGTCCAGTTGCAGATTTTAAGTTTACAGTCGGGTTAATTATTAAGTCTGTTAGTTGTGCTGATTGTGTACGTCAGTCATTTGGGTCTGTGGTCAAGTTGGTCCTCAAGTTGGGAATTTCTTTTGAACTTAATGGAGTCAACTCATCTCATCCAGGAAAGTTGAGTTGTTTTTCACTGGATCCCTTTTTAACATAGCTGCCAACACTTTCTGTTTCTGTGAATAGAGGGGTAACTACACTATTCATAGTAATTCTCTGTGTATTGGCTGTTAAGTCAACTTGACTGTAAACACAATGTGAATATTTCCAGTAGTGACACAATGCTTAACTAACAAAATCAAAAGATAATCACATACTTCTGGTACTTTGTGATCCAGCCAACCATTGTTTAAACATGTCTAACATTATGCAACATCAAACCATACTGCTACCTATGTGCACGATGACAAAATATTTGGATGAGTACGTAATATAACAGTGGTGTTCTATATTGAGGATATACTGTTAAAGAGTGCTAATGATATCTCCATAGTACAGTTAACTTTAATTGTAATATTCTTATTTAATATAGATTTAGCAGATACTTGTAATGCTAATATTTAAAACTTGTTATTTTGTCTATTTTACTTTTATTGTGTTACTTTTATCAGTACTGTGTACTTCAACAGTGTTGTATACTTACATTCAACAAGTAGAGTTGGAAAGAAAGCCCTGTTATATGTGAAGATAGTGAAACAGAATAATCTATCTGTCTTGATATTAAAGTACTACAGATAGGAAACTCTAACGTCGAGAAAATAATAGGTAAGTAGAAGTAATATTACATCTAATTCCCCAAATCACTCCTGATAGACCTTAATAGTAAGTCTATAAAAGCACAGGCAACAATAGATGATCTGCTCTTTCTTTTGTAACAACATTGCCTGAAATATCTATTCACCTGGGTACAGTCAAATTTCTGTATTATTAATGAAGCACATGCTTATAATTGTGACTTGATCTGGCTTAAATGACATCTGGAACTAAGTATCACATTGTATCCTTCAAAGAAAAATGAAAGAAAATGCATACATAATTTGAATGATGTGAGTCATATTTGTATGTATATTATGCATATTATGTGTAATGAAAGGGCCATTTTAGCCATTAAATTAGACACAATTTAAAAAAAATTAAAGTACTGTCTCCTGAAACATTTTACAGACTAATACAGGAATATGTTTGTACATTGGGAATAATTTAGGATTCTACATTCAAGAACACTGCACTGTTCAAAGTATATAGCAAGTTATAATGCATTGAGAAATAACAAAGATGCATGTACCATATTAACTGATGCTGCTTGATAAAACAAATGAATGATTAAAAGTTCCAAAAGTTACATTTTCTATTTGTCATAGAAAAATAGCAAGATGTTTCATAATAATTGCTGTTTTTAAAATCTATATTTACTAACTAGATTCAATATATTTGTTTTTATTAAAATTAAAACCAAAACTAATGTAATGTAAAGTTAATGTAAAAATAGGTTTCATAATAACAGCGTGTTTAAAAATCTTGAAAACATTTATACAGTATTTTCACTAATTAGATTACACAAAATAAGTTTTAAATATTAAAATACTACTCATTTAGGAGATGTAGTTTAAGAGAAGAAATTGCAAATGTTACTTGGGTTAACTTTAGCCTTGGCTAAATTATCTACTTTTAAATAGGCAACACTTTTATACTCAGTATTAATTAGAAGATAAAAATCCTTAAGTATTACACAAAATCCAGAAAACAAATCTAGATATTAAGAGAGGTAAAGCTGAGTAATCTGGCAGGCTGTTTGGTAACAAAGATGGCATAGGCAAACTGTGGGGGAACTGACCAGTAGCTTCAGATTTTTATTATTATTAAGTGCCTTTTAATTAAGTCTATGGAGGGTGTGGTGAGTCAGTGCAGTGTCTGTAATGTAAATAGGCTGTTTTGGGGAGGTCAAAAATCTGTCTTATAACAATCTCTCTTATCACATGAGAGGGGGATCTGCCTCCCCCTTTTTTCTGCTGCTTCCCTAGACCTAGTCGGCCTAAGATGGATAAGTTACAGTGCACCTTAATAATCAAGGAGGAGTGAATAACGCTCCCCTCTTCTCTTATACCATGTGGCATACATAAGTAATTAAACAACTCTTTGGAGGTATAGAGCCCAAGAATACCTTTCTTCTATCAACTTTTATGTCACCAAAGGTTCCATTTGATGCATCTTATGCCTCCTCTCTTAGGAGTACTGTTAACCATCTCCATCCCAGACAACAGGAAATGGAGATCTCATAAAACACTCTAATCCCCCATTTCGATGGGTAGGGGATTAGGGGCATAGTGGACTCTGTAACCCTGTGGACTATTTAATAACACATGTATCCCACACTATCATTAGTCTCTCCTAGGTTAATATGAATCTAAAGGATTCAATGGGATATCTTTCTAAAACGTATTGTGTTAAATCATTGTATGTATTAGTGATTACTTCTAAAAAGTATTGTGTTAAATCATTGTATGTATTAGTGATTACTTCTAAAAAGTATTGTGTTAAATCATTGTATGTATTAGTGATTACCTTCTAGTGTTCTGTTATATTAAAGTAAAAAAGAAGAATTGAAAGCAATTTATATATTGAAAAGGCTTGGAAAATATTTCATTTGTGGGCAAACGTTTCTGGGCTCACTTCCCCTTTCTCTATTGAATTTAATATTGTATGCATGTCTTGTTCATTAGGTTTCATTGTTATATGGCTTTTTATCAGTGTATGTATTGGTCACATCACCCAACTATACTGTTGTTATTATGTAAGTACAACTAACAGTTGTATATATATCTTAACTATAGTTATCGGCCATGAGCCATGTAATGTTGCATAATTTTAAAGATACAATTGGTTAACATGAATCAGCCACGTGTTATTAAGCACTTGTTCTTCACAACATATGTGCATTTGACATATATACTTTACTTCTGTAATGACAGGATTTAAATAATAGCCCAATGGTCACTTTGAATGTCTGTGTGTTATAGAGAGTTAGTGTGTCTGCCGCACCTGACCCCTAGAGGCGCGGGCCCCGTTGTAGCTGAGACCATTGGGCTGAGTTGTGGTTTTGTCTCCTTAACTTGATTATACATTATGAATATTTAACCCCATTGTAGTTTTGTTGCAGAAAGAACTACCCCTGTATGATGGATATTGAAATCATTGAGAGGTTATCAAAGTCTCCTCTCCCACAGCTTGGCTCCTCTTTATGGAGAAACTAACTAGTGTTGGCCTTTCATAACGAATAATGAAGTGAAGGAGCTTAACCAACTCTCGTGCCAACTCTTTCTTCAATGGATAAAGCCAAATCCATTAATGAGGAAGAAAAATATTGCACCCCGGTAGGACATCATTTCACACAGAACAATCACTCCACCCAAAACCTAAAAATTAAAGTACTCAAAGGAAATTTCAGAGACTCTCAGGAAAGAAAAACATTTGAGATGAAAATGATAACACATTTTAACACCATAAAAGAGGGACTTAATGGGGATTCTGGTTTCCTTACACACTACCAGAACTTCATATGAACTTCATCTAGTCATCCAATGTCTAATTCCTGTTATTATCTTTGATGTTTTACTGTGGTTATTGGTTTCCCTAAGTTTATTTGTTCTGTCCCTGGGTTATCTCTCTACCTCTCTGCATTTCTCACCTCCAGACCTATTATTTACGACACCCCACTCAACCCCCCCTTCTCTTATACCATCACTTGTTTTAAGTTGTAACTTCTATCATGTTGATTAGTATTGCTTCGGACCTGATGAAGGAAGGATAACTCTCGAAAGCTTGTCTTTTAAATATTATGTTAGTCCAATATAAAAGGTATCACAGCATACTCTGCAATACTCTGATTTTTTCACATTATATATATATATATATATATATATATATATATATATATATATATATTGGTGTATATTGGTATATATTGTGGTGTTATCTACAGATGCTCATAAGTTAAATATAATTCTATTTGTAATGTAGAAGATATGTCCTAAATGTTATATCAGAAACACTAAATTGTATAAAAAAAATCTATGTTTATCACATTTCTTAAATGTTATGACCATCAAAACTACTGCAATGTTAATGGCATGTAGAAATCGATTATTTTAGTGTCCATTGCATGATGGATCCTTGCAGTGTGTTACTTTATAATTCAGGCAACTGCATTAAGACTTGAAATGAAATAGCCGTAGAATGTCATTAATGTTTTGTACCTGGAGTACTCTTCTTGAATATTTAAAGACCTTTTGTGTTAACATGTAGTCCATCCTGCCCCATTCAATAAATAGTTCTATTTCTCACTACTTCCATTTCAATTTTCTTAAGATTTAACCTGCTTGCTCCAGAAAGCTTTATGCATTAAGATTCTGGTTGGTATAATTTCGATCCTGCCTTCAAATGTATTTTGTGAATGAATGTTAAGTGATTACAGAAAGTTAACACTATTATTCTTTAAGCCACAGTAGGTCAGCATCCAAAAATAAGACCCAGAATTTAACATTTTACAGAGCCACCTTGAACGGATATGTGAAGCATTAATATTAGATTAGTGCATTCATTTTGTACAAATTTTATTTTTAACAAAAGTTGCCTGTTTCGTGTGTTTGTATGAATCAACGATAATCAGCGTGTCCTCTGACGAAACTGATGAAACCCAATTGCAAAACTCCTCATGATTTTAGTGCAGAAAGTGTACTGTTGTGGGGTGGATTGGAAAAGCTTTAGTGAGTGACTACTGTAGTATTTTACAGGGACTGCAGCAGACATTTTTACAATTTGACTGGCCCGCACAGTGCCCTGACCGCAACACCATTGAACACCTTTGGGATGAACTGGAATGGAGATTGTGAGGCAACATCATTGCCTGGCCTCACAGATGCTCTACTGGATGAATGAGCAAAAATACTCTAAAATCTTGTGGAAAGCATTTCCAGAAGAGTAGAATAAGTAATAGCTGTAAAGGGGGACTAACTTCATATTAATGTCTATGTATTTAGAATGCAATTGTCAGGTATCACCCAGAGTCCCACAGACCGCAAGGCTGCCCCTTTAAGAGGCCTGGCTGGACTTAAACTCACTAATGTGTCCTAGTTCTGTTATGGACTGAACCTCCACCTCTCACCTGGCCTCGTCATCAGGCTTTAAAAGATCAGCCTCTTCTCCAGCCCAGTATCTGGTTGTTTATTTTTGCTTCTGGATGTGCTGTTATTCTGTTCCTGATTCCTTGGACTTTGACCTCTGCTTTGATACACCGTTTGTGAACCCTGTCTGCTGGCCCTGACCTCTGCTTTATCTTTGACTCTGCTTCTGGATATCCCTTGTCTGTACCGCGTACCTGTTTTGCCCACGTGCACACTCTCACCGCTCAAGTGATTTCTCTATACTGTCACTCTGAGCAGTGTTATTTTGCAAGGGTGTTCGCCATCTCCTGCAAGTAGGCTCCAACTCCTGGTAAGTCCTTACAGCAATGTCATCAAAGTCACTGTTGGTGTAATAGTTAGGTGTCCCAATACCTTTCTCCATATGGTGTATATTCAAATATTATAATGTAAAATTAAAATATTTCTTATAAGAATAAACAATAGCCCATAATATTGGTACATTGCATATCATTAACATAACTTATTAAGAGATTTTCATACTACTGATAGAATAGAATACAAATTATTTTCTAAGACTTTCTTTATAGTATATAGTTTTAAAATTTGCTCAATAAAGTTAAAATTCAGAAACCATATTCCATTCTATGGAACTCTCACAACTATCAGGAAATCTTATTAAAGTCATATTCTACAAGAAAGAAGAATAGTAAAATGAATAACATTAATCTGCTAGAGAAACACAAAGACTTTTACAAAAATGCTTCCATAACAAATCCTTTTCACAAACAGATTACAATATCTGCAAATAATGGCTAATTAAACATTGTTGAATTAATCCAATATAATTAGGATTTTCTGTTCAATTATTTAGAACCAACGCGTAGCTAAATTCTGTTTTGCAATGAAATAGTGAGCCAGGATTAACTAAAGGTCAATGCACAACTAAAGAAGGGATATTTGTGGTTTTTTTTGCGTTTCTAAAATGATTCAGCACATGGAAAATGAAGGTGCATAATAAAAAAGCTGCGATAGGAAACTTAATTCTCAGTACGTTCAGTCTGTATGTATTACAGTGCATTAGTGATATAAAAAGTTAACTTCAGCCTCACAAAAAAAATTTTCACTAATATATAATAAATAGTATTCAATAATATACAAGTTGTTTGCAAGTACATGCAAATCCATAGAAGTTTAAGTTTTGCGATTTTGCAAATTGCAGTTCAGCTGCATCTTGCGAAATGTAAAGTTAAAAAAAGATGTATCTGTAATATACAGCACATTTATAGATAAGTAAACATTAATAAAAAATGGCTCCTTATCGACCAAGAGGTAGGAGCTATTATCAAACCTTCTCTTCCTGTGTATGATGGGGTAGGTAGTAATAAATTAACCTCTAGAGGCAACTAATACCCCAATTGCCCTTCATTCCCTTAGTTTATTGTAAATTCTTCTTCTTTTTCATTGTAAATCTTTTTTTAAACTGTTTGATTTGGTAAGTATGGAGTTGACTCATTAAGTTCAAATTCAACTTGCATCAGCTCCACTTTCCAGTATGTGAGACAAGAGTGATTTTCAGCTATGGTTGAGTGCAAATGTGAATTGGTAAATTTGTGGATTGCAAATTTTCTACAGGAAACATTTACTTTTTACCAGCTCCCAATCACTTACTGTTTAGACCTTTCCATTTCAGGAGGTGGTTTCTATTCATACACTCTATTAATGCCAGAATCTAACAATATTGAAACTAAAACCTGTCCCTGTAAATGTTCTTCCGAAAAATACACACTACATCACTGCTGTATTTGGAGAACACATGACACGCTCATACCAAATTTTAGAATAGAGCACAACTGACTGCTGCATATAGAGCAAATTTTATGACAAGGATGACAAGAAGTCATATTTTGCAGTAGACTGAGAGGAGATGCATCTGTAACTACTTACTATAACTAGAGAAAAACAGACATCAGATGGTGCTAAACAGGCCATTTGCCCCTTTTCATAAAAAAACCCCCCATAAACTGGATAGTGATTACATTTAGTATCACTTGTGGTTTGACATTTTTAACAGCAATATGACTTTATAAACGACGGGCTTTGTGTAAAACATGCACAAGACTCAAAAAATATAATAAATAAATGAGGTATAATCCATAACCTTAGGGAAATACTTTCTATTAATTCAATAGATGATTTCAATAATAAGAGACAATTGATTTCATGACATGCACAAAAAGGTTTACTGCGCGAATAAGGACAAACATGGAGTAGCTGGTGTTATAATCTGCTGGAGTTCAATTCAGGACTTTGGAGTTTGAGCAATCACCCACGTAGCAACCCGAATGCTGACCTCTTTGTTCTTTGACTCTTCTTGTTATTATTTAATTTGGACTAGTTCCTTGCCCACCTGATGACATACTCATTTAAAGTTCGTTATCAACGCCTATGTATACCCTGTGTCTTCTGGCTTCCAGTTCTGAAGTTTTCGGTTTAGCTTGAGACCTCTGCTAGGGCCCTGTTTTTGTGCTTGACTTGTTCTTCAGCACATGTGACTCCATATCCAAATGCTTTGCATGAATCTGGTCTGTACTGTGACTATAGTGTACCTTGCCTGCTAAATCATGTTTCCTGCTAATGACTCCTGTTAGGGAGTCTTGCTCTAGTGTCTGTCTACACAAACAGCCTGATTTGCCCAATGTCTCCTGATACAAATCTTTTTTTTCATAGACCCCTGCTTACTAGCCTCTTCTCCTTTACTTACCTGTCCCCTTTTTATACACCTGGTGCCATTGAGAAAAGATTTGTAAAACAAGAGTAGTAATATAAAACAGTACTGTAGTGTTTTGACTCTTTTGCATATTAAATGTATACAATATCCAGTGAATGTGAAGGCTGTAAGGCCTGTTTTATTTATAAAATGTTAAGGCAGTATGGTCATTTGTAACTGGAGGTAACCATCTGAGCTATCAATAAGACCCACAATCAATGGCAGTTTGTGAATAAGCAAGCTAATGCAGTGCCTTGGAAAGAAACACGTTTGTTATTTTAAAATACATCTTTCTAATTACTCTGTGTACTGAAAAACACTGGAATTACGTTCAGCATCTGCTCTTATGTTTTAAGTTCTTTTTTATCTGTTATTGGCTTCATTATAATTTATTTACAGATGTTTTAACTTGTTTAAAAACATGTGTTCTCTGCCACTAATAGTTAAATAATGATCATAGTAGATATAACAATGCATCAAAAAGGTTCAGTAATACAATGTTTTGTGCATGGGTTGTATTGAAGTATTCTTTAGTATATACATACTGCGCGGGCAGCCCCGGGTCACGTGACATAACATGAACCTGATACGTTTTTGTCTCCCAGCGTGGTCAAGGTTGGAAGGGCCCTTTCTAAACTATTTTTAATCGGTATGAGGAGACCGGAATGAGGGGTCCTCCCAGGCCCCCTAGAGGCACAGGACCCATCACAATACGACAATGCTACAATACTACCCCTGTAGTTCTGCCACTGGATCCGAGCGATTTTGACAAGGGCCCAATTGTGATGGGTGGGCGACTCGCAACAGGGTTATCGGCGACCAAGGCTCAATGATGCATGTGGGGAGGTTAAGGCCGGCCCATGTGGTCAAATCCAACAAATGAGCTACTGTAGCTCAAATTGCTGAAAAAATTGCTGGGTGCCAATGCTGACCCATGTCCACTGTGGAAAGGGCCTACAACGGGCATGTGAACATAAGAACTGGACCATGGAGCAATGGAAGAAGGTGGCCTGGTCTGATTAATCATGTTTTCTTTAACATCACGTGGATGGCTGGGTGTGTGTACGTCGCTTACCTGGGGAACACATGGCACCAGGATGCATCCATGGAGGCGCCACCTCTCATCTTACAGGATTTAAAGGATCTGCTGCAAACATCTTGGTGCCAGATACCACAACACACCTTCAGAGATCTTTTGGAGTCCATGCCTCAACAGGTCAGGGCTGTTTTGGCAGCAAAAGGGGGACCTACACAAAATGAGGCAGGAGCACATGATGTTATGACTTATCGGTTTATATATTTTAGGCTAGTGCATTCAGATTCTTTTGGATTTGTTAACAGATGACAGAGAAGAAGGAGGGAGCCTCAACAAAACAAATTACAACAAAGGAGAAATGTCTGAATTTTCATTTGACATTCCTTGCGTTTCCTCAATCTTTCTAACTCTCGCTCTCTCTCTTCGTACTTCTTCGTACCAAAATACGAAGGTGAGATAGCGCCCTTAAAGTGGTACATGGTTTACAGAAAAAAATTATGAACTAAAGGATGTCAACAGGCATGGCTTGGCAGAAAAAAAAACAAGGTATGGATATATGGTAGGCATTCATGAAATAATAAGATTATTAAAAGATATGTTAGACACAATACAAGGTCAAGGACCAAGAAAGATTCCCAGGTTTTAGTAAATGTGTTTATGTACACACACATGGGTGTTTGGTTTCTATGTTTATTTTTTTTTATTTTTTTGTTGTCCATGAATTATGAGTTTTTTCTTTGTTTTAACATGTAATTTTCAGAACCTTAAATTCAGAAACACTCAGATATGTACTCAAGGTAAGAGGTGATCAGTGATGCTTGGCTTTTGTCTTGTGACTGCTAGGAAAGATCATTATTAGCCTTACAGGTTACATAACAGCACACTTCATTAGATTTTAATTTTTGTCTATGCTAGACAAATACAATACATTTGATATCCTCTAAAATTAGCTCTATTATGCAACCCATAACACAATAACTACAATAGCTATACCTCCCAGAGTTCCAATGAACAGTCTGGGATTTACAGATTTCTCTCGCTGGAAGAAATCTCATGGTACCTATATACTCTCAGAAAAATATTATTCTGTTTACATAGTCAGTTTATTTTTACACTGCTCCTTATAAAAAATTTAGTAAGTTACTCTTTAAGATAGTAATGAAATTCCCCAAAGTTATAATGAAAATTAGAATGCCGTCTTCTCTCAACACCATCTAAATCTATTAATATTGTATATTATATATATTTATTTTCACCTTATTTGACATGTTTGTTTAGTTGGCACTATACATATACTATACAGGCTCTTATTTAGTCTCAAGGGCAAATGCTTCATGAGTTGGCACAATAACCTTATTATAAACAACACATAACACTTTTTCAAAGGCATAGTGTCTCAGTTGTGTATACGGAATATATAAGATAGAAATGGACAGACTAGCATAGTAAAGTAGACCATTAAAAGCGCAGTAAAAATATCATGCTCTAAAGAGTTCCAGAACAGAGATCCCACAATATGTCCCCAAATATCTAATGATATTTAGCAGGAGATATTTAGTATAACTGAAGTCACAAATAGTATTACTATCTGGAGGTATATGTTTAATATGTACATCAGCATCCAAACTGTTATTCAACTGCATGGAAGTATTACTTAACTAAACAAAATAAGGTATGATCAGTACTGTGCAAAAGGTTTAGACAGGTATGAAAAAATACTGTAAAGTAAGAATGTTTTAAAAAATATACATGTTAATAGTTTATTTTTATCATTTAACAAGATGGTGGCACCAACTGTCAGGTCAATGAGTTCAGAAGGCCCTCCTTCATCATGGTCAATGGAACCCAGCTCACTAATCACAATGTGTTTGGTAAAATGAAATAAAAAAATGCTAAAAAAAATATTTAAGAAAATAAACAAAAATTGGTAACATATCAAAATAATCCCCCACTGCCACAAAAACTCTCTCTCTCTCTATATATATATATATATATTTTATGAGCAAATCCTACAATTAGCGCTATATCTTCACAAAACTTGTTGCATGGAAAGAGTTAAAATATTGTCATTTTAAATGGCCATGGGGTGCCTAGTTTAAAAAAATGTATGATTCGATGGGGTAAATCGAATTAGCCGGCTTCAAAGATGTCCCAAATATGGGACATGGGCACAGACTGACCAGATGTCCAAATGCCAAAAATACACACCTCACATAGGTGGCCCTTTACCTCACAAATAACCCAACAAAGTTTTCACACACACCTGAAAAAATACCAAAAAAAGGCTGATGGTAGAATTAGTGCATGGAAAGGGTTAAAATACAAGCATTTGAAATACCCTGGGGTATCTAGTTAAAAATATATGGTTTGATGGGGTAAATTGCATTGGCCAGCTTTAAAGATACCCGAATCAGCACATGAGGCAGAATGACCGAAATATCGGGAAAAAATGGTTTTGAAATAGCAAAACGCTACTTGTAATTATTGCTCAATAACTTGCAGAAAAAAAGCAAAAAAAAAACCCCATAAAAATATTGGATATTTCCAAACTCAGCACAATTAGTAGAATCTATTTAGCAGGTTTTTGTGAATTACGAAATAGAAACAGTCTTGCCATTAAGGGGTTAAAGTAGCTTGCATTTATAAATTGTCATCCCCTATGTTATTCCTGAATTTTATCTTTGCATCTACAAATTATAATGTTGATGAGAGGATCATTTTAATATTTTGGAAAATCAAATGAAATATATTTGTTATGCTGACATTTTTTCTTTTAGCAATTATTTCATGTTGTCAAAAGAGCTAAACAAGAGTATAACTTGATTTTAATAGGAAAACTACCTCTTTTGTAACTGTTAATATTAATATTAGATTTTCATATTTAATATTACTCTTATGTTTTGAGTGTTTGCTAAGATAAGATTGATAAACTGTTAAGAGACGAATGCAACTATATTTTTACTTTATCCAGCATATCTGATCATTTGTTTAGTATATGACTTAAAAAAAAATATACATACCACGGTCTGTTTCCAATATGATCAGCATCTTTGCGTTTTCTCTGTTGCTTTAAAGAAGGTACCTTATTGAATATTCTTTTTGTGCCTGTTACCACATGAATCCACCAAAGAAGCAGATACATCTTTCAAGCCATCAAAGCCATGCAAATCTTACCTAGAAAAAATGAAATGGGAAACATTGGTACGTGACTGAATATTCTTATTTAATATGTGATCATAAATAGCATTTTTCTAAAAAAAAAATTAACAAAAGATCATGCAAACATGCTCAAAACCAATAGGTGTTAAATGTATATATTTGCTAGTTGCTATATGTATGCTATACACATAGTATAGGTTGCACCCAAACTGAAAAGAAAAAGTTGCATGCTTGAGCATAAGTGCTGTATACCGTAATATACAGTGGGGCAAAAAAGTATTTAGTCAGCCACCAATTGTGCATGTTCTCCCACTTACAAAGATGAGAGAGGCCTGTAATTTTCACCATAGGTACACTTCAACTATGAGAGACAGAATGAGACAACAAAGTCCATAAATCACATTGTCTGATTTTTAAAGAATTTATTTGCAAATTATGGTGGAAAATAAGTATTTGGTCAATAACAAAAGTTCATATCAATACTTTGTTATATACCCTTTGTTGGCAATGACAGAGGTCAAACATTTTCTGTAAGTCTTCACAAGGTTTTCACACACTGTTGCTGGTATTTTGGACCATTCCTCCATGAGGATCTCCTCTAGAGCGGTGATGTTTTGGGGCTGTCGCTGGGTAACACGGACTTTCAACTCCCTCCAAAGGTTTTCTATGGGGTTGAGATCTGGAGACTGGCTAGGCCACTCCAGGACCTTGAAATGCTTCTTACGAAGCCACTCCTTCGTTGCCCGGGCGGTGTTTGGGATCATTGTCATGCTGAAAGACCCAGCCACGTTTCATCTTCAATGCCCTTGCTGATGGAAGGAGGTTTTCACTCAAAATCTCACGATACATGGCCCCATTCATTCTTTCCTTTACACGGATCAGTCGTCCTTTGCAGAAAAACAGCCCCAAAGCATGATGTTTCCACCTCCATGCTTCACCATAGGTATGGTGTTCTTTGGATTCAACTCAGCATCCAAACACGACGAGCTGAGTTTCTACCAAAAAGTTCTACCTTGGTTCTACCTTGGTTTCAATGACATTCGCCCAATCCTCTTCTGGATCATCCAAATGCTCTCTAGCAAACTTCAGACGGGCCCGGACATGCACTGGCTTAAGCAGGGGGACACGTCTGGCACTGCATGATTTGAGTCCCTGGCGGCGTAGTGTGTTACTGATGGTAGCCTTTGTTACTTTGGTCCCAGCTCTCTGCAGGTCATTCACTAGGTCCCCCCGCGTGGTTCTGGGATTTTTGCTCACCGTTCTTGTGATGTTTTTGACACCATGGGGTGAGATCTTGCGTGGAGCCCCAGATCGAGGGAGGTTATCAGTGGTCCTGTATGTCTTCCATTTTCGAATAATTGCTCCCACAGTGTCAGGTTCCGAGACCCGGACCACAACGAAGCCACTCACCTGAATACCCGTTAGCCGCGGATATTGGATCCCGCGGCGCTTCTCCTTCCTCCTCTGCAGCCGGTGTGTCTGCCTCTAGAGGCGCGCGCGCGCGCCTCCAACAAACTTTATGCGTCCCCGAGTGGAGACGCCGGGGAACGCGCTTGAATGACGTCACGGCCGGGGGTGGAGTATCCCAGAGCGGCAAGTTTAAAAGCCAGCACTGAGCAAAGCTCAGTGCTCAGTTATTGTGCCGAGTATTGCGTTCCTGGTGTATTTCTATTGACTCCTGTGTATGATCCCGGCTATTCCATTGACGTTGCTGCCTTCTATTGTCCCGACCCTGGTCTACTTAACGGCTCTCCTGAATTCCTGTGTACCGACCCTGGTCTACTTAACGGCTCTCCTGAATTCCTGTGTTCCTGAACCCGGCTTGTATATTGGACTACGCTACTCTCTGTATACGGACTTTGCTGCTATTTGTATCAGTTGCATCCCGCCTGGTGTATTCTTCCTGCATACTGGACTCCTCTCTCTCCCCAAGCCTTACACACAGTTGATTTCTTCACACCAGTGGGGTTTGGAGTGTGACTGTTTGAGGTGGTGGACAGGTGTCTTTTATACTGATAACAAGTTCAAACAGGTGCCATTAATACAGGTAACGAGTGGAGGACAGAGGAGACTCTTTAAGAAGATGTTACAGGTCTGTGAGAGCCAGATATCTTGATTGTTTGTAGGTGACCAAATACAATGTGATTTCCTGTATTCTTTCCCCCCATTCTGTCTCTCATAGTTGAAGTGTACCTATGGTGAAAATTACCAGTGGGAGAACATGCACAATTGGTGGCTGACTAAATACTTTTTTGCCCCACTGTAGTTTAGTATAAAAAAAACAAGTTTTGATCTATTTTTATTCCAATTGACTTGGCTGCCATTGTTGTCAGTCATGGGATATTTGGAGCATTTTTCCTTGCTCAGACCACATGTTGATCTGATAAGTTATGGCAATGCTGATGAAGCTTGTTTCACCAAAGACTTTTGTTAGTTAGAGTGTCAAGTTGGTCGAGCAATTCTATTGTTTACCACCATAGCATGATAAAGAGTCAAGGTGTTTGGTAGACAGTGTTAAGATGACAGTGACAGGTAACACATACAAATGGCTAAAATGCAGCTGTGTGAAAATGCAAAAATGGAAACTGTTTTAAAAAGCAGAAGAATATACAGAATACAATACAAATTGATGTTGTGGCACATCCATGTTCTGAGACCTTTATCTACTTCCTTCAAAAGGATCCTCTTTTCTAGTACATTTAACAACATACAAGAAATTGAGATATGATGATTTCTACCCTTGCTTGGTATCTCCGTGTTTAGCAAATCACACACCCTTTCTTGATAATCGAGGTCTTTCTGTTGGTTGTCTTCCAACCCTAATGTCCAAAATCTCTCCTACCAACTTGCATCATATATACTACCTAACAAATAAAGAAGTACAGTGGACTGCATATTCACCTTTTACAAACCCATGACTATTAAATTACCATCAGATAATCTACATTTTTTAATTAAAGTCAACAAATATATATTACTGTTGGAGCCAGAAGAGCACCTAGGAGAGCAATTCACTCTAAGGGCTTAAATACACCCATTCCATTTAGTCTGAAAGGATTTTTAGAGATGTTGTCCTTTGGAAGGACACCAAGATTTTCTTAGCTGAATGGCAGCCATCCATTATTATCATAGTTAATGACATTAAGATGTTCTGCAGGCACACTTTAAACAGTGAAGAGATATTTTGTATTATGTGGACAAAATATTTGTTATCTGTACAAGGCAGCAAATCACAATGAGGTGGTTATTATGGGGGACTTTAACTATCCCGACATAAACTGGGAAACAGAGACCTGTGAATCTCATAAAGGAAACCGGTTTCTGACTATAAGTAAGGATAATTATCTGTCCCAAATGGTACAGGACCCGACCAGAGGGGGCGCCCTACTGGACTTAATATTAACCAACAGACCTGACAGAGTAACTAATGTGCAGGTCAGGGGGCATCTAGGAAATAGTGATCACAATATGATACATTATAACTTGTCCTTCAATAAGGGAACTCTTAGAGGAGCCACAAGAACTATGAACTTTAGGAAGGCAAAGTTTGATCAACTAAGAGAAGCCCTTAACACTGTAAATTGGGAAAATGTCCTCAAAAACAAGAGTACAGACACTCAATGGGAGATTTTTAAGGATATCTTAAATTCTCACTGTGAAAGGTACATACCGTATGGGAATAAAAGAGTCAGGAACAAGAGAAAACCAATGTGGATAAATAAAAATGTAAAGGGGGTAATAAATGGCAAAAAAAGGCATTTAAGCTACTAAAACAGGAAGGCAGTGAGGAAGCACTAAAAAGCTCGGGAAAAAAATAAAATATGTAAAAATCAGATAAAAGCAGCAAAAGTGGAGACAGAAAGACTCATTGCCAAAGAGAGTAAGACAAACCCCAAAATGTTCTTTAACTATATAAATAGTAAAAAGGTTAAAAATGAAAGCGTTGGCCCCTTAAAAAGTAATGAGGGAGAAGTTATAGACGGGGATCAGGAAAAAGCTAATCTATTAAATATATTCTTCTCTGCTGTATTCACAGAGGAAAATGAAATGCCAGGTAATATACAGCAGGATGAGATAACTGCCCCAGTACATGTCGCCTGTCTAACCCAGGAAGAAGTGCAGTGCCGCCTAAAAAAAATCAAAATAGACAAATCACCAGGTCCAGATGGCATTCACCCCCGCGTTCTAAGGGAGTTAAGTAATGTAATAGACAGACCCCTATTTCTAATATTCAAGGACTCTATAGTGACAGGGTCTGTTCCCCAGGACTGGCGCATAGCAAATGTTGTGGCAATATTCAAAAAGGGGACAAAAAGTGACCCGGGGAATTATAGGCCTGTTAGTTTAACTTCTGTTGTGTGTAAACTGTTTGAGGGTTTCCTAAGAGATGCTATTTTGGAGTATCTCAATGAAAATAAGTGTATTACTCCATATCAGCATGGGTTTACAAGGGATCGGTCCTGTCAAACTAACCTGATCAGCTTTTATGAGGAGGTGAGCTCAAGACTGGATCGGGGTGAATCGCTGGATGTCGTATATCTTGATTTTTCCAAAGCATTTGATACAGTGCCACATAAAAGGCTGGTACATAAAATGAGAATGCTTGGGCTGGGGGAGAATGTGTGTATGTGGGTAAGTAACTGGCTCAGTGATAGGAAACAGAGGGTGGTTATTAATGGTACATACTCTGAGTGGGTTACTGTTGCTAGTGGGGTACCAAAGGGGTCAGTTTTGGGTCCTATTCTTTTTAATATATTTATTAATGACCTTGTAGAGGGATTGTATAGTAAAGTATCAATCTTTGCAGATGATACTAAGCTCTGTAACGTTGTTAACACAATAGAGGACAGTGCACGATTACAAATGGATCTGCATAGGTTGGAGGCTTGGGCTGGGATGTGGCAGATGAGGTTCAACGCAGATAAATGTAAGGTTATGCACATGGGGAAGAAAAATCCAGGCTGGGAATATGTATTAAATGGGAAAACACTGGGGACGACTGACATGGAAAAGGATTTAGGAGTTTTAGTTAACAGTAAATTTACCTGTAGCGACCAGTGTCAGGCAGCTGCTGCTAAGGCAAATAAAATCATGGGGTGCATCAAAAGGGGCATAGATGCCCACGACAAGGAAATAATTCTACCACTGTACAAGTCACTAGTCAGACCACACATGGAATACTGTGTACAGTACTGGGCACCAGTGTACAAGAAAGATATAGTGGAGCTGGAGAGGGTTCAAAGACGGGCAACCAGAGTAATAAGGGGAATGGGAGGACTACAGTACCCAGAAAGATTATCAGAATTAGGGTTATTTAGTTTGGAAAAAAGACGGTTTAGGGGGGATTTAATAACTATGTATAAATATATAAGGGGACAGTACAGAGATCACTCCCAGGACCTATTTATACCCAGGACTGTATCTATAACAAGGGGACATCCTCTACGGTTGGAGGAAAGAAGGTTTCTACACCAGCACAGACGGGGGTTCTTTACAGTAAGAGCGGTGAGATTATGGAACTCTCTGCCAGAGGAAGTGGTAATTGTAAACTCAATAAAAGAGTTCAAAAGGAGCCTGGACGTGTTTCTTGAAAGCAATAATATTCCAAGTTATGGATATTAGATTAATAGGGACAGAACGTTGATCCAGGGATTTATTCTGATTGCCATATTTGGAGTCGGGAAGGAATTTTCCCCCTGGTATGGGGCAATTGGCATCTGCTTCATAAGTGTTTTTTTGCCTTCCTCTGGATCAACACAGTAGGGACATAATATGTATATAGGTTGAACTTGATGGACTTTGTTTTTTTTTCAACCTTATGAACTATGTTACTATGTTACTATGTTACTATGTAGGGCTAGCATGTTGTTATATTAAGTATCCCTTTAAATTAATTCTATAATTTATTTTACACTCATATTGTTTTATTTATGAATGTTGACATTACAATTAGGCAATTTTAAGGGTTAAATTGATTATACAGCAAACCAGGTATAACCAGTTAAACTGATTAATATATAGCAGTATCTCAGTATAATTTAGGTCAACATAAAAACTCCATGTGTGATAAGTTGAATTGTCCATGCTAAATAAGGTAGTTAGAATGCACCACAAACCTAAATAACAACTAATCTTGTTAATTCATAGGATTTTCACGTTCATATTATATCATTGATTCCTGGAAGAGCATTTTTCATTCTTAAATACTAAAGGTCAACAAATGCCATTGTTATATGCCAGAAAAATATTCTGTTCCGTACCATTACTTTATGCTTTTTTACAATGTTTGGTATATATTTTACTAGTTACTAAGTTGAGTGTTCTTTAAGTGTGGCCTGGATGAACGTAGAAGTATTGGGAGTGTGAAACATGTTGATCTCAGTGATAGATCTGAGGACACGATAATGTTTGAAGGCAATAGCACAATAGAAACTCATTTCTATGACTTCAACCTTGAAACGCACTGGAGAACTTCCAACTGTTTATAACTTGGAAATCACAGAATTTTGGAGGTTGAAGCTGTAGAACTTCAACAGTGAACATGATAGTTAAATACTATTAAATAGTTTACTGTATTTCCATTCCTTTAAAGAATATAATTTTTAAGAATGTAATATTTCTTAAATGTTATACTAAACAAGACCGTGGAATTAACATGGTAGTAGCCACCTTAGTATCCTGTTGTCTGGATTATCTCTCTATTTTTAAATTGGGCAGGGGTAGAAAGGCATTTAAAAAGCTTTAATAAATGAATTGAGTTATGCTAATGAGTATGATATGCCACACTTCTTTTTTTATTTCAGATGTGCCAGGTGATGTGGTTCAGTGTGACACTGTGCAACAGTTTAAGAAAACAATAAAATGCAATTACTTGCAATAAAATGAAAAAAGGAACTTAAAATAACATTTGTCATGATGTGGTGGGGAATATGTCTTGTATTTTGTCAAATATGCCACTACATATACAATCAATCTGCTAGGTTTTGCAGGTATTGAAGTTATCCAAAAAGAAAAATATATTTTTATAGTAAGTGTTGTATGGGTTTCTCAGTAAGATCTGCATGTATTATCCAACTTTGATATATTTTGCTTCAAAGGATTCACACAGTTGAAATTTGTATTTCTATAGGTTAGCCTTATTGTATTCAAAAGGGGTGTCTGGAGTAGAGATGTGATAATAAAAGGATATGCAAAATGTTATGAAATGGATTTCAGAAATGTTAAAACATTTTATTTAAGAAAATGCTGGCAGATGTCACAGTTTCCAGCAGTTATGAGAGAGCAATAGTTCAATCCAATTAGAGCAAGGAGAGCTAAGAATACAAGAACCATGACTGAAAGTTAAATGTTTAATACATTTCTATAAATTATTCCAGCTCTTCCCATTTCTGCATATTGGAAAAACGAAATTTCTGCAAATCAGTTGCCATAATGCCGTGAGAGCTAAAGTTATATTATGCTGTCTAGTCTTACAGATGGATGTGAATGCCTCTTGAAGGAAAACATAGGCAGAACCTTATTAAAACTCGCAGAAACGCATGTAATTGTCATAAAGGTTTATTACAGTGAGATTCCAAAAAATACTCAGGTGCTTTTCCAATTAGCTACTTCCCTACCAATTAGTGGTGGTCTTCAGGGAAAGACGTGGGCAAAGTGTACACATAGCTACTCTGCTCTGGGCTGAGATAAATGAGAACAGTAAGATGATGTTATTTGCAGTTGTTTAATTATGAAAATTCTGATTGTGCCAAGAATGTTTTATTGTACTGGGTACCTGCTACTTACAATACTATTTATTACACTTTTGGATTTGTACGAATTGCAAATTTACCGAACTTTGGTACACTCAGTGTTTCATCTGAAGCCACCAAAACAAGGCCAGACCCCCATAAATAAGATGGAAACTAAGTAAAAACTCAAAATTTTCATCTGAAATACATGGGCTCACATTCACTCACACTCTTGTTTGGAGGATCGGGGAGAGGACCTCACTGAAAGGGCTGCCATATTGCCCTGCGTTCAAGTTAGGGGGAAATGATGGTGTTTTTGGTGACCTCTTCTTCTTCCAATGGGGGCCACTGCCACTTTGTTGGGAAGCTCCCACCAGGTTATGTATGTAGAGATGATACATGATAGAAGATGAAGATGCAAAAACAGTCAGCAGAAGTGGTTGGCAAAGAAGGTAGGGAAACGTTTAGAGAGTGTTAGAGAGTGAGAGTGTTCAAGTGAATGTGGGGATTGGGCAACAAATCTGGTTTACATCCTTGCAGCTACAGTTTCTTCATTGATAATGATATTGGGAAATTTGAGAATTCTGCTGCCTTTGGTTTCTATAGAGTTTCTATGTAGCAGTCTCCTTGGATAAACTTCTATACTATCCACTAGTACTAATCTGCTTATTCTCTCATTTCTGTTTGGAATCACATGGTTTTTATTTTAAATTGTGAATTTTTAATTTATGCCTTACCAGGCCTTGACCAGCCATTTAGCCGCAGATTGGGAGCTGCAGTGTGCGGCCACCACTGGATATGCCTGCTCACACACAAGCTATGTGAGCATAAAATCGTAGTGTGCAGCCATGCATATCCAGCCATCAGCCACAATTACGTCATTAGGTCGGCCGTAGGGCGCTTGTCATCACCAGCCAACCATGTTTGACATTCTAACAGAAGTAAACAGAAATTCACTTGCTAGGACTGTTTTTCTTTTAACTATATTGAAAGGTAAATTAGCTTATTGAATGGGAATGTAATATATATATATATATATATATATATATATAATGCATTTGTAATATAAAATGGTGTAATGATGATATTAAAAAGAGCACACTAATAATACCAACAAATGTGCATTCATAAAGAATATTAAAGATTTACATAGTCCCCCTTTTTTCAATTTTTAATATTCATACAATCTATATCCTCCAAAGAAGAAATAAAAAAGCATAAAAACCCCAAGTGCACATATTTTTTTGCTTGGTATTGTTCTTAGAAGTTCGCCATTCGCCATTCACTTCAGCAGATGTTTTGTAGAACAAATATGCCAGAGAGAATAACAGAACATTAAAATGCAATCGAACAGTGGAGCTTTGTCTGATTCAAAACTGTACACGCTCACTGGCCCTATTTTCCATATGTCTGTTATTACAATTATTATTACAGTATGATGCAAATATATCTATTCAAATGTTATACATACCATTCATTGGGTAATAATAACAACTATTATTCAGCTGCCTATTTGGTTAATTCTGAGAGCGTGCGTTAAAAAGCACTTTGAGTCCCGCTGTGAAAAAAGCACTGTATAAATTATAGGTGTTATGTTGTTAAATATAAAAAGTATAGAAAGGGTGAGATAACCCAAAACATAAATAATAGAAATTAAGATTAAAATGTGAAAATCAAGGCCATAATCAAGCGTAGGGCAGAAGATCATATTTTGGGCCACGGTCATCTACAGGAGGCAGCTGGCTTCCTAACCAGTCCTTGCTTACTGGGAATTTTCATAGTAGGGGTGTGTAAGGGTAGTCGATCTAAGGGTCACTGTCCCTTTCATGTTCCTGAATTTTAAATCTAGAAATAAATTAAAGCAACTCATTTTTTAAACTCAAATGCCATTGGATAATTTACCAAAGTTAATTTATATTATTTAATACTACCCTTAAAATAAAGTAAGTAATATTAGGAATTAG
Organism: Spea hammondii; assembly: GCA_029215755.1. NCBI lineage: Eukaryota > Metazoa > Chordata > Amphibia > Anura > Pelobatidae > Spea > Spea hammondii. Next base: position 21,526,504 of record JARDYJ010000011.1, read on the forward strand.
GTATGAATTTTTTTTTTTATTTTTAAATCTTAAACAAAAGTTTATTTCTGATTTCCCTTTATTACAGAGAAAGTTCATTTTTTCCACCTAATACCTTAGGTCTGTAACATTTTGGAGTCATATAAGTAAAGTATTAAAAAAATTGTGCGCCGAGTACAATTTAAAATGTGTCCAATAAATGTTCATGTATAAATCAAGAGAAAGCATCTATAAAATGTTCCTTATATTTCAAAATATGCTGGTCTTGCTGGTGCTGCGGGCGGGAGCGGGTGGTCAGGCACTGTACCTGCGGGTCCCGGTAATCCCACGCAGTCCCGCAAGGCTGCCTTCTCGTTGCTCCCTTACAGTGTCTCCTCTCTTGCTCCGCCCAGGAACAAAACGGAGTCACGTGATGTGACGTCACTTCCCGTGACTCCGCCTTGTTCCTGGGTGGAGCAAGAGAAGAGACACTGTGAGGAAGCAGCGAGAAGGCAGCCTTGCGGGACTGCGCGGGAACTCTGTGGCGTGATTGGCCACAAATGTGGCGGGAGCGGGCGGGATTGGCCACAAATATGGTGGGAGCAGAACACCCACATTGCAGGAGCGGGTGGGAGCGGGCAAAAAATCAGCGGGAGCGGGATTAAAAAAGCCTTCCCGCGCAGGGCTCTAATCTGGTTATAATAATTGATATGGTGATGAATTCGGGAACAAGCACTCATAGATCTTACATAGAAACGAAATCATTTTATTATTTCATACAATTTTATTTTAGGGATAATAACTTGATTTAATACATTCATTTTATTCATTTAGAGCCCGCAGATGTTCATTAATCTTTTTTTTTATATAAGTTTTAGCTTTAGTTCCGAGAAAAAATGTGATGATTAAGTTGTTCTAAATGTACTGTCATAAACCATATGCTACTAAAAATAATCATGAATTTCAGTTTTTACAGTTACGCACTTGGTGCCCCCTTGGACAAAAACAACTGGTGAACTGGTGGAAAAAAAACGTTTTACCTACATAACCAGAAATCAAAAATATTTGTAAAATAATTTCAGCTGTATGACTATAATGTATACTAAATTCTGATATATTAGTCCAAACCCAAGTGGGCAAAAATGCTTTTCTGGTTTACAGGCATTGTTTCAAAGACTAAAGAATTTAAATCCACTATTGTTGTTTTCATTTCAGCTTACTGTGCTGATAAATACTGTTTGGTGATGCATTTTGGCTCTATTATGATATGGCTTGTTACTTAGCAAAGCAGGAAAAAACTGCCAGCTATTATATACCATATGGACAGAAAGCCATCTCACTCAGTGAAAAGCAACACATTTTCGCATGTTTCTGTTGTGAGCTGATATTATCCAGATTGATTTTTAAGCAAATTTCATGTGATCAAACTACATATTACAGATATTAGCCTGTTATACTGCAGAAAATATTATATGCCAGGACTTTGTGATATTTTTTTTGCCAAATATTCTTTTTGAAGTTTTTGTGCTGATAACATTTTTGGAAAGCGAAGGTGCTGACATATCTGCATCCACAAATCCAAAGCAAATAAGTATAATATACTGTATTTCTATAAATATTTGCTATTTAATAAGAACTTTATGAATCATACATTGGTTTAACTAAACAACATGGACAAGACACCCTCTGTCCCCAACCTTTCTAGATTTAGAAGGTTGTAGCATATAATGTAGCTACACAAATGGAGAGTAAAAAACAAATATTTCTATGAAGAACACTTCCTCTCTCCTTTTTTCATTGCTGCTGTTACATACCTGTAATCCGGGCGCTCCTCTTTGACGTCTTCTCAAGGAAGGGGAGACCCCCTTCCTCCTCGCTGTCGTTTCAACCGCCACGAAGAAAGAGGAGACCCCCTACACCACACAACCGCTCCAGCAGTGCCAATGTGGAGAAGAGGGAGAACCTCCTCCACTCCAGGACCGCCTCAGCCACAACCTCCACAGAGAAGAGGGAGACCCCCTCCACTCCACGACCACTCCAGCAGCAGCCTCTGCGGAGGAGAGAGACCCCCTTCCACTCCACACTCCCTGCTCTAGCCGCAGGGAGACCCTCCTCCTTGCAGCAGGTTGGTTTCGGTACCCACAGTGGTCAACTCCGGAACTACATGACTTTATATTGGAAGGTTACGCTAAACTAAAGATGGCAGCAGATACTGACACTTGGAAGTGACGTTTTGGCGATAAATGGAAATCCACACCCCTTGCTTCCGGCTCCTATTTAATATTCCAGTTTCCAAGACTCATTGCCCTCTGACGGTCACCTATGTTCATAGTGCTTGTCTTTAGTGCGTGTTATCTCTTGTTGTATATTGTGTTTGACCTGGGCTTGCTCCTTGGCTACGGTGACTCTCTGGTATCCTGACCTTGGGGTGTTCTCATTGATTCTGATTCCTGGTTTCCTGACCTCGGCTTGCTGACTAGGTTTTCGCTACCCTTGTGTTCTGCCTGACTCCTGTGTTTCCAACCTTGCTGTGCGTGACAGCTGCCTATAATTCCATCCTTTTTATTGTTCTCGTTTCAATGTGTGGTTTTCTACAACTCTTTCTGTTGTTGTGCACAGAGGATCCTCCCTTTTGTAGAAGTACCTGGATAACTGAGCTGATGCTGGCGAGAAGCAGATGAAGAAAAAAGCCAGAGGAAAGAAGACTGAAGACAAAAGAACAAGAAGAGGCAAGAGAAGAAGCACAGCTGTGGAAAAGGAGACAGTCACATGGAAAACGGTTGGCGGAGAAGGTTGGGAGACATTGAAGATGTGCGTGACAATGAGTGTGTGAGAGCAACAAATGTAAACAATAATTCTGAGCTTGCTTCTTTTTTTAGCGTCCTCTTCATTATCGGACATTCGTATGAATTAACAAAATTGACAGATTTGAAGTTAAAAGTAAAATTCGTAGGAATCCGAACACGCACATTTATCCAGGTTCCACTAAGTAGGCTATGGTGTTGATAGACATGGCATGAGCAGAATCAGAAAGGGAAAGGCATGCACTTAACATTTGTTTATAAACATATAGATCAACAGACACCTGCCAATCACCTAGCTAGAGCTTCCAGTTCAATTAAGTTTTCAGGCATGTTCTAACATGCATAGTTAAGTCAACGAGATAGGACATTGCTCCGACTTACTGTAGCTCACTTAGATGTTTAGCATCATTTGGCTTCCATACCACTCACTAAATCATTTTTTGTCTTCATGACATCAAGCATTACATCACTATTGAAATGTAACGGCTATTATTAATTCATTATTAAAAAAATAAGTTTCTTACACAGGTTTTTCTGTTGTTTTTTTTTACTCTTTTTTTCTGTTTATCTCCAACAGCTGTCCAGTCGTTGTAATATTTTGTTGTGTGTGTACCAATAAGATACCAGAGATGTGTAAATAACTATCACCCACAGAGAGTCTACTAAAGTTCAACTTTCTCAACTGAAACTAGATATAGGTAAGAAGTGCAGACAGTTTTTGTTTTTTCTATACATTGTGCAGCCAATACACTGTATTTGCAGCATGCTTACACCTGTTTGGTAGGCCTCGTATTATACATTTGTATTATTTGAGCCTGAGACTAGCTTAGCGCACCAACATTTTTCTTTTCCCTGTTTGAAACTAGATATGGTATATATTAGACTTGGGCACCAGGGGGCTCTTCGTGTTCGTCTTCGTGCTCGTCTCCATGAAAAAAAAAATCTTCGTATTCCGCGAATATTCGTCTGTTTCTGTCTTCTCTTCGGGCGAATATTCGTGGACATTCTTCGCGTTCGGTTTTTCTTAGTTTTTTCCGGTTAAGGGGTTAATACGGGGTTAACGCGTACCGCAGCAGCTCTGGCGCCAGGAGTTTAAATGTCCGTATGAGCAACTCTATTGGTCGTCAGCAGGGGGCTCGTCTGCCAATGGTTGATGGCAGACGAGCCCCCTGCTGGCGACCAATAGGGTCGCTCGTACAGACTGTTATACTCCTGGTGCCGTAACTTGTCCAGCAGATACCATTGGTCTCCCTGTTCTATCATTTATTAACTGATAGAACAGGGAGACCAGTGGGATCTGCCGGGTAAGTTGCTGCATTAGGGTTTTAAAAGTCTGTACGAGCGACTCTGTTGGTCGCTCGTACGGACTTTTAAAAAACCAATGCTGCAACTTACCCGGCAGATCCCACTGGTCTCCCTGTTCTATCATTTAAATGTCCGTACGAACGACCAATGAAGTCGCCTGTACGGACATTTGACGGATAGAACAGGGAGACCAGTGGGATCTGCCGGGTAAGTTGCAGCGTTGGGGTTTTAAAAGACTCTGTTGGTCGCTCGTACAGACTTTTAGGCTCCTAGTGCACTTGTTGCACCTTAAGGGGTTAAGGGGCCGTGCGAGTGAGCCTATTGGTCGCTTGCACGGCCCTTTAACCTAGGTTCGCTGTCAGGGGTTACAAAGGCCGTGCGAGTGAGCCTATTGGTCACGTGCAGGGTCTTCCTCTGGCATCAACCAATTGGTTGATGCCAGAGGAGGTCCCTGTAGGCGACCAATAGGCTCATTCGCACTGCCCTGTAACCCGTGACGGCGAACCTGCGGATTTCCACTTCCGTGAACTGCCGCGATGCCGCGATGCCAAGGTAAGTTAGAAGGGGAAGGGACCGGGGAGAGTGGTAGACGAAGACGAAGACGATCACGAAGATCTTCGTGGTGTGTGTCTTTGTCTTCGCCTACGTTTTACCGCTGCTGTCTTCTCTTCGACGTGTCTTCGGAACGAACACGAAAACGCACTCTTCGTGTTCGTTTTCATGTTCGCCCGAAGATGAAAGTCTAGTATATATACCATCACACAATTTGAATACATATGCAAATATTACAGTTGTGGTCCTCAGGGAATCTGTATTGTCTTCATCTTGTCTGATACACGGATAAACTGTTATTTCTTACAACTGGTATGAATCGGATCAGGCAAAAATTCAATTAGCTATAATATTTTACGCTATTAATTATGGGTTTTAACTTATTGACAAACTGCTTCCAAAATGTAACTTGGCTTTTGCAACCAGCTTTCTTCTACATAATTTTCTAATGCCACATCTATTACAAATTAGGTATTTAACAGGCATTGGATTTGGGTATTAACATCATGATTCTAAGAACATTCATTTCTTCCATAATTGCTGACAGAAGCCATAATTGATTATAGGAATGATAAAAGTATCAACTCAGTCAAGGACTGTATAAAATGTGTGCAGTAAAACTTTTTTATTTTAATTTTTAGAAACAACACAATAATTTAAAATTTATTGTATATTCAAGGTAAAATAAACCATTACACACTGAAAAATCATATCCACACTTCATATGCACACAAAACATCTGACAAAGGATTTTCTCTATCGAAAAAATGAGTTAATTACATAAATAAATATAATTTATTTATCAGCTTAAAACACCTTGGCAAGCAACCAAGCTGTGTGAACGCAGTTAGTGTTGTTTTATTACCTGGAAATAGCTCATTAAAATCACTCATAAATCCATATTATCCTTTTTTTATTCAGATGTTTTTTCCCATTTGTAGAACCCCTACCAGACACTGACTGTGTTTTTACATACAACACAGATATATAATCAATAAGATGGACTGCATCAATAAGTATAAAAATAAAAGCACAAACAATAGAAATAAAAAATAAAATCACAAACAATGTCAACATGGACAAAGCCAGGAGAAGACTGAACAACCTGGTAGTGCCAAGTTTGTGATGATGCTTGTTACTGTTCCAGATTATCATGCTGTTCTGTAATCATGAAGACCTACTGTATGAGCACCAATGCCTTAGAATATAGATATTTTGGTTGCCTCAACTGTGTAGGTTGCCATGTAGAAAGTAAAAATGGAAAACATGTTTCATCCATGGCATGCTTAACACATTAGCAATCATGATCACAGAAAAGTTTGTTTTAGAATAGTTTTTTTCAAGTAGGTAATTAAAACATGCTTGTAATACTATTTTTAGCTAGAAACATGAGTAGGTGAGATATCACCTTTTAACACCAAAAACAAATCAATGACCTCTTTTTAAAGGATTGCTTAAGTGACACCAGCTATATACTTAAGGGACCCACTAGTGTATTTAAAGATTCATACCCAAGGGTTATGACACCATTTGTTGAGCCTGGAATTCCCTGGGGGAGTCAGATATAGATCTATTGTACCGTTGACAGATAGTTAATAGAATTCTTATTCGTGTTTTATCATGACTATGTTTCATCTTTGGACAGTGTTTTTTTCCCCCCAGTGTCGCAATATGTGAAGCAGTACCAATATTGCCCACAAGAAGTCATTCTATACCAGCAGGTGGAATGTATGGAGAAGATTTACCTTGGGGGCATTTGACACCTTAAGTTCATTGGCTACTCCACAATAGAACCACCTTTTCTAACCTGTTCCTAACATCCAGAAGCCACATGTCCATGCCAATGTCATCCAGACAATACATTATCACCTTTCAGCTCTGGATAAACCACCACACAACTACTCGTATTAATAACAAACCATGTGTCAATCTTGTCAACTACTGCAATGTAATAAGCATATGACTGCCCTGAATCTAAGAAGAGACTGTGGACATATTAAGGTTTAAATCTTAACATCATGAATAATGGCTAGACTTTATGGGCAGAACGGTTCTTATCTGCTGTTTAATTCTATGTTTCTATTATATGTTACTGATCAGTTAAATCCTTGAAATCGTCTGAAACATCAATACAGAAACTATTCTGTAAAATTGTCTTCTTCTACACCCATGTACAGCAAAAGCATTCACTGACAGCAAAAGCACCTTTGATTTCTGGAGCCTTTGTTAGGTATGCCAATTATGTGGCAAAGGTATGGGTATTGTTATCCAAAACAGATTGTTATCCAAAACACATGTAGACTGGCTCTGGTGGACACATGCTAAAGTGACATGGCCTTGCATTTAGCACCTTGGAGCACAGGCATTATTTACATGATTAGAAGAAGCACAATACAATATAGCACTTATTTGAAGTGCAATCCGTTCTACTTAAGCTTATGTTTTAATAAAATTTGACTATGCAAGATCCAGAAAATAGATTCACTTTACATTGCAAGCAATAGTAAGTGATATTGCTTAGTGGTCACATTTTATTTTCTGTGAGACGTGTTGCTTCCTGGCACTGCAATCTGCTTCTGCTTAATGTATTTGAGCTGAACAGCATAGTGGAAGCTGCTGCAGAGAATAACACCAATACCCTGCAATTATAAGGATCAAAAGCAAATCCCAATAAAATCCAGATTTTACCCTGATCACACAATGTTCCATAACACATCGGAATGTCCTATTTAGCACATTTTGCACCAGAATTGCTCCAGGTTTATTATCATACATATGTCTCATTGTGCATTACATGTGGCCTTTATGCATATATGTATACGTGTTAATATATTTATGCATGTGCAATAACTATTTCCAAACCTTAATCTTTTTATATACAATTTAGACACACTAATGGCACGGCACACCAACAAAATCACAGTATATCACCAAGAACATGAAATTAACCTCCTAAAATGTTTTACCAGCTATCATATATCATAGAAATTAAGTTCTTTTTTTGTAAACTGGAGTGACAATATTTTAAAACAATATTTGAAATTAAAATGTGTTTAAGCTATAGCGACAAGAACATTTCAGAATGAATTAAGGAACTTGTAATTAATCAGTCTTTTATCCTACATGGGCAATTTAATACAAGTGAAACGATAAGGAATATGTGTTTAATATCACTTAGTCAGGATGGATTTTATTGTATGGGATGTGAGAGACACATCAGTAGGTATAATAAGCTGGCTGGGTAGCAGGGGGAGAGGTTTGCTAAGTGAGATGGGGAGGGAGGAGACTGCCTGCCTGGCTACTGAACAGTGAAGTCTCATACATCAGTTTATTCTCGACACAGCAGAACGGCATGCAGCACTCCTGCATTAACTGGCATCTGGATGTTAGACGCACGATCGCTATTGGAGATTTCTCTTGTAGGATAAAAGGGGAGCTCGGTGGCATCCCCAGTCCAGCCCATTCTGTGGGAGGCAAAATCTTTAAGCAGTTGGATATATAAGATGTAGGATGCTCCCCATCTCAAGAATCAAGCGACAACCCATTCTCTGGCCAGTGAATGCAGAACCACCTCCCTGGATTTGTATGATCCCAGATACACCTGGTGTCTTTCGGATAGGTGCTGTGCCACCTCCTTTTATTGTGTCCTGTCCTCATCTCCCATCTCCATTGCTACAGGGTGTTCCTCCCTGGCAAGTTTCCTGCGACCCCTTCCTACCTTTGATGTCAGTGCCCTCTGCATCAGATCCTGCTGGGCATCAGTTTCCACTGGCAAATGGGCAGGTAAATTCCCGTAGTCTAAATGTGCATGAACATTTGGTAGAAGAAAATAGGACCTCTATGAACATTTTATATTAAGTGTGCAAAGCTGTGATAAACCTTGTGCCAATGACTGCAACAAATGTACACAATTGGGAGAAATTAGCCAAACAGAACTTTTTGAGATTTTTCTTACCAATATTTTGCAATATGTTTTACTTTAAGAAGCAAAATAATTATTAACTTATTTCTTGGACCAAATTCGCATGTTTTCTGCTGTGAAGGTTTTCTGCTGAATGCATAGTTCAACAATTTCCAAAAAATATCCACTTTAATCGACAGGGTTATTTTTCCTTTTCTATGTAAAAAAGTGAAATTTATTGCCACATAGTTTTTCATGTAAGCCTTATCATAAACATAAAAATACAATAAATAACAAAAAAAACATCAGCGGAATGCAAATGAAGTGAATTTGCAGATGAAACAACCGTGACAATTTAAGAAAACAGCAGATACAGTCCACTACACTAAACACATCATCATCCCCTAGAGAAATTTAGGTGAAAGCTGCTTCTACATTATTAATGTTACTTTGCATTTATAGTAAATAGTAAAAATATTGGACTAATAATCACAATAAATAATACTGCATCTTGGCACTAAACTATACCCACATAATGGAGCCTGAAAAAAAAAAATATATTTCCCTCAGAAGCTACTTTTTTTTTTTAATCAATAGTCATTTGTACAAAATCCTTTATACGCGTATTGAAAAATTATGATATATTCCAAAATTGCTGGGTTTCCCTTAAAACATATGCTTCCAACATGTTTAATGAGAGCTGTTCAGTGTGGTGTCATAATAGGAAACCACCACTAGAGGTACCTGCTGTCCAAAGATCCCGTTATTGTTGGCAAACTTATAAACGCCATCCAAGCGTCGTTGCTAAAAGCTAGTGTTTTTATTAGAATTGTAAATGTGACTTAGTGTACTTATATATATATATTTGAAGTTGATAACAACATGATTTGGTTTTATAAATCTCTCATAGTTGTGTCCAGTTTAACAGTAGAATTGTTCATAGTGTTTTACAAGCATTAGCCGGTACATTGCCAGCATTATAAGGAGAACTGTTTTCTTTTTAAGCAATACACACTTTAAGCAACATTCGTCCTATCCTTATTCCCTTTTAGTATTTCATATAATTATTGCACTATATGAAACCTATTGATCCTGTTTAACATGTTATTTTTGTCGTGACTTTAATGGAAATGAGTACCAATGTAAAGTTATATTTAGTAGACATTAGCATTTCCCTGAACTCTCAGGGTTTCAGGGTATATTGCTGAGTTCTTATAGGTTATGTTGTTCTATCCATTAATGTGTGCACATACACGGTGGTTATAATATATTCCAGTGGCAGATTATATAGCTGGTATGCCCTAATCGAAGTCCCAGGTAGGACACCAGAGAACATTTTTAAATGCTAGTTAGACTGGCCATATGTAATATGAGTGATATTACACATCTGGGTAGTCATCTGAAGGTAATTTAAAGGCTTATCAATGGGATAGTATTTTGAGGGGTATCAAGGTCAGCTTCTATGGCAGTTCCTAGAGAAAACATTTTTTATTACTGGTCCAGACTGTTTTACCAATTTCCTTGTACTGTTACATTTTCATTTTACATACAGAAATACACTATATGACCAATGTCATTTAGCTTATATTTTACCTAATATGCTTATGCCTATTGGCAGGGGAGAGTTTAGCCAATATTTGGGTTCGGTCTGCTAGGGATGAAAAAGGAGATAAAATGCTTAAAACTGGAGCAGTGTTTCTACAAGAAAAAAACACATTAAATAACACTGATATTATGGATATCTTATTTATTACATATACATTTATTACACATATACAGTATATTAATATGCACTGCAGTCCAGGTAAATTGATTTAGTTATTACCTAATCTAGAGAAGCATACAACAGATGTGCTGGCAAAAAGAACCAAATGGCCTATCAGGCCACGGAAAACCTAGTCTCCTAGTGTATTTTGCATATAAATGATGAATCACGGGCATTTGCTGTTATATCAGACTGAGATTTTTAAGCTAGGAAGCTATTCTATATATACCACAGTTTTTGTACAAAATACTTTTACTATTAGCCCTTTAGCACGCATCAAACATTAGCTCATCCTCTATCTATGGCTTGAAGAAATAACCATTTGTAAAAAAAATACCCTCCTATTGTAACTCGTTGGATATTAATATGTGACTTAGTACCCTTAATATGCTCTTTGAACACTGGCTCTGAAGGAACTGGCTGAAGAAAAAGTGGATAAAGGCAACTATATTACTACATCTTGGATTGCTATGTGCTTTAATTCATATAAACAGCATTCATATAGCTAAATATATCCTGTTAGCTCAACATCAATAGAATATACATTTTACAAAATAAATAATTAAAATACAAAGCCACACACAATTTTTATTTTCTTTTTAGGCACTGCATTATGTTTATAAAAGCTGTTTCTCCTATTGTTCTACTAAATATTGAATGCAAATTATTACTCCATAAAGTAAAGGGACAGTTTAATGCTGCTGATAAAGAAGAAGAATGCATACATCTTATGAGTATACAATATGCATTTTCTAAAAAGGCTATAAAACAAAACAAATAAAAACACTAAACATAGGGAAAAGCTGCAGTTGCAGCACTGCAGCTCCCCACTTCCTCCATGAAATCAGTGGGAGCTTCACCACACATGTCCACGAGGGTCTCAATAGACCCCCACCCACAGCGTTTGCAGAGCCAGCATTGGAGCAGACTGGTGGTAAATAGACAAACATACATGGCAAATGCTTTTAGAAAGGGGGACACCAAGTAAATTTAAATGGACCTCTCAGCCATCATGTGTATTAAAGTGCATATGATGGCTGGAGTCTCCCTTCAATGTCTTTGTTACACTGGGGCCAGCTTGAATGGCTCAGTAAGATTACGTATTAAAATATTTTCTTTAAAGAGGAACGATGATGAAAGAAGTACTTGAGTTGATATTCCATGGAGATATTGTACCTTAAAGGTCATAATATTTATGTCAGGTAGCTTGGCTTTGGTGGTTCATTGCACATCCTCATTTTTACCTGTGATAATATAGATGAGTATATATGAAGATCCAAAACTAAAGTAATAATTTGCTCTTTTTATTAAAACTCTTCACAAAAAGCATGAATCAGACTGAGCCTCTTAAGATCAGTAATAGGAGACACATTTGTAGGTTGACTTGCAATGTGATAACATCCATTAAGTGACATTAGCCACTTGATTCTCCTTTAAGAACCAACTAATAAGCCTGTCAGATGGTTTCCAATGTGCAGTTTACTATTCTTTTTTCAATATTAACTTGTAGTAACGTGACAACATAACGCTTAAATTTACAGCCATAGAAACTATGAATCACCACTGAGTTTGTCATTCTATTGCAAGTCATTGAATATAACATACAATAAATTGCAATCTTTATTCTGGTTTTAGACCCACAAAAGGCACGTCTAGAAGTAAGTAACAGATACTGTAATCGATGCAGAATAATAATAAAAACAACTACAGGAAATCTCACAGATATACTTTAATACAAATGGTTAAAAGTCCATTAACCCATGGAATCCTTCCAAAAGACTGTCTGCAAGCAATTACAAGCTCCAAAAGCTGTGATTAAAGATGAAATTGTAAAATGTAATGTTATGTGAAAGTGTTGAAATGCCATTCATGAACAATAAATGTGTAAACACAGATTACATAATATGATTATATCCAGAAAACATCCAGCAAATGCCCTAAAATACTCCTCTCTCAAATATGACCCTGTCTCTCTATACAGGGCCGGTAGCAGAGGGGTACAGTCAGTACAGTGGTATGAGGCCTAGGATGTCGAGAGAGGTCCTAAGGGCCTCACAGTCCTCCACTGGTCACTACCTTACGTAATGTTGCATTGTATCATGGGGCTGACTTTGTTAATGTACGGTCCCTGGGAAAAAAAGTGAATGGGCTTTTTTAACATGAGCTATCATAGTGTGGGGACTCAATTGATACTGGACCTAAGGATTTTAATGGATGCCCAGCTTCCATCCTCCATCCTCCATCCTCAAGGCCTGTGATGTAAATTGATGAGATTGATAAATCGCAGAATGCTGCTAGACTCCTTGAGATTCACCTTTTAAAACCCAATGTTAATATTTTTTTGATTTGACATCATCCATTTTATTTATGTTATATGCATCCCAGCTATAGATACACAGGTCTTTACTCTTCTTACTTACTGGCAATTAACAGGCGATGCATAACTACTACTTTAGCACCTGTAAATAACTTTGGCTTTGTTATCCTCTCTCTCCCCCCCTTATACATTGAATATGTGTACATTCTTTTTTTTAAATTGCTCACAAATGAAGATGCCTCTTGTTAAAAATTTAATGAAGTTCAGCACATTTAGTGCCAGAGGGGTATGCAAAGCATTGTATTGTTCACCATCTGGCACATTAATACGTAAAAAAAAGACTCTAAACCATAAAGTTTAACCTTTCTAAATAACTCTATTCACTAATCCAGAAGGTGAAAAAGTATAAAAGCATGATATATTTGTCAAGGATGGACATTTTCAAGCTTAAATAAATTCTAGTTTTTTAGTTTTTCTACAAGGTTAATACTCTATTGAGCACAAATGACCACTTCTGCGATAGAAAACCATTTTTAAAGATGATTATCAGATCTGCTCTGTTTAGTTAATTTTTAAAATTGAATTTAAAGGAGTAGACACCTCGTTTTTGTTATAGGGATGATCTACTGAAGTTGGAGTCTGTAGGACATTGTGGCTTCCAGTAAATTACACAATAGATTAGGAAATTCAAACCAAGCGAGCTTCTCCTACAAGAAGGGATTGACTAGTCCTGCATACTGCATAGTGCAAAATATAATAAATGTGAATTAAAAAAAAATTCACTTGACGTGTTATACAGGGAAAGCCTTAATTTCCTAGAGGAGCAACCTGCCAGGGATGGCTCTTTGTTAAGCATGGCGAAGTCAGTTGAGGCCACAACTCTACTCATCATAGTAAATATAGTTTGATTCACCAATAGCAGAAAAATGACTGTCCCTAAAGACAAACACATAGACCTCTAAAACATTTCTATGCAGTTAATTTGGATGCTTTATGATCTTGAAGTTTTACTACTATAATACAAATATCATTTAAATGTAGTAAAAGCAATCAGTGAATGAGAGCTCCAAATTAAAGGGGTACAGTGTTTAGCTAAGCAGTAGTTTGGGTTACAAAGGATCTTCGAGGAGTGGGTCACGCTCTGAACAACTAGTGACTGTTTTTGTGTAAGCATTGAAGTTAAGGTAGGTTCCATAGAGGCTTGACCCTCTGATTAACCTTGAACATCTTTTTCCAGTGCTGTAGCGGGCAGCTTTATCTTTGTCAGCGGTTTGCCTTTTTAAGCTTGACTGTCAAGCTCATGCTAGGGTCATAGTACCTGGGGTATCTATGGGAGCTAATAAAAAACATTTCCATTGTAGCCCCTGTGCAATAATGATAACCATAAAAGCAGAAAAAAATCTGTAAACATTTCTTCATTGGATTATTACATATAATGAACTGCCTAAAGTATTATTTGGGAAAACTGATGTGCTTTGCACCGTTTAACCTTGGATTATTTTCTTCTTTCAGTGGGTTGGAGCTCATTCTCCCGCATTTGGATTTACACCATCTTCAAATGTTGAACTAATTCCTCTATTTCCAAATGTTTATACATCCACGATCCCTCCTGCAGGAAAATGTTGGGTTGGAAAGAAGATACCTAATTGCAAGGTACATTTTAATTAGCATTTTAGTGTGAATCCTAATTATTTTTATAACTTAAAGTTTTACTACCAAATAAAAACCAAAAAGTATATTTGCAAGCAAAACAGATTGAGTTGATAATAAGCACATTAGATTTTGATTTTACAGGGCAGATACACTTGTGTAAATTCTATGGTTTTACATATCAGGACATAATAACAATCATCTGTTCCTTAGTAGGTCTAAAAATTAAGTAAATATAACCTCAGATCAACAACAACACATGACATATTGCACTGTGTCATAATTAATTCATATGTCCCGATATGTAAAACCGAGGGTAAGCAAATAATTGCTTTAATATTATGATCTATATATTTTTATAAGGAAAAGCTAAATGAACTAGTGTTGGCCAGTTTCTAAAGCCTTGCTTAGTTAATGGTCAAAAGAGGAGATTTACAGCTGAGTCAAACTTTTCAGCTGTCTGATATAATGGTATGCATTATCAAGGGCAAGCTCCAGTGAGATAGCAAGAAGGGTACTGTATAAAGCACAACTAAACCAATGAGGAGAGGTTTAAAAAATCTCTCATATAAACTTGGTCTGGATAGGTTTGCACACACACCTCAAAATCCTTAGTCAGACTTACCAAATCCACCTCTAGCACCCAGTATAGATAACAGAGAATTGGTTGTTTTAAAGCAACAGAATTCCTTTAAGTGCTCGTGTTGAAGTTCAGTATAGGCTTATTTAGAATGTTTTATTATTACTACTATATGTCCTGTGTTGCTTGCAGACAAATGTGGTATACAAAAGCATATTGTAGGTGTGGATCTGTCCAAGCTCACTTGGAATTGCTAACTCTGCTATATTAAAAGAAAATGACAAAAGAGAAAGCTCCTCTTGGTTGATCAGTATTCTCAGGAAAAGAGGCACAGCATGCTGTCTAAATGGGTCTAAAAGCTTATAGTTAGAAAGCATTTTGTAGTCTTCAAGGTTATCTTTTGTTCTGTAACAGCAATGGCAATATGATTGGGCATAAACACTGCATGGGGACAATAGTTTAAAAACTATTATAAAAAGCTACCCCGTCTGAGCCCAGTTACAGGCAAAGTCAAACTAACATGTTGGGTTTTGGCAGCATAAAAATAACATGTTTTCAGCAACAACAGAGATTCATTATAGCACAACATCATAGCAGTATTGTAATCACAACTGAATCGCTATGTTGGAGATATATTTAATTGATTTGCTATGTCATTCAAATGTGGTGCTGCTAGATAATAGCAAACTATATTCTGAATGCTATCACTTTAAACAGGTTTCCAGACAGTTTTTAGACTCAATTTATCGCAGAAAAGGCATATTTGCATCTAAACCTATAATCAAAACATAAATAATTTACATTGACAATGCAATGTGTTGGCTTGATTTAAAGGCATGAATTAGTAAATCCTTAGGATGCTAAATCCCTTGCTTAATACATAGGCTTTTAAATAATCTTTATCTTTGCCAACATAATCCACTTACAATAATTACATATTTTCAAATTAAACATAATGGTTTATCCTGAATGCAATTTATATATATCATTCAACCTTTTTAGTGGCAGATTGGTGTGTTGTATGAATGACTTGACTCCCCATTGCACCTAAAAAAGAAAATATTTTATTTAAAAAATGCTTTATGGTTTTTTATTGTGCAGATTTTCCTTAATAATTCCTTTGCTCTGGAATCTTCCTGGAACCATCCTACTGAGGAAATAGTGTTATTTCAGGGACCTGACAAACTTAACTGCAGAACAGGTCAAGTGACCACAGCTATATCAAGACCCTCCACTGCCTCCAGATGTCTTCACACAGTTATCGTGACCCCTCAACGAATGACAGGTTTGTGCAAAGTATGGGGTGATTAGCTTAACTGTAATATTTTACATGAACTTGTTTTTATTACTACATCATAATGTTTATGGCTTATACAAATCAAAATGTTAGCAAAGCAATTTTTGTTATATCAAGTAAATACTATTTACAAGATATAACACTATACTGTGTTCTTAAACTTGACCCCTAACAAGGCATGATATCAAAACTATAAAGTATCAAAATATGTATCTGAAGAGGAGGGCATGGGTCAATCAAGAAAAATCTAAATTGAAATTATGGAGAACAGTGCAAGGTTCCCTACAACAACCACAAAGAGTTTTGGGTCAATGTATAAAGTTAGGGAGGGTAAGTATCTTAACAGAGATCTAAAATCCATATATATTTGACTTGTGCATGAGGCCCAAGCTCATTTTGGATGAATTTTTTGTTTTGTTTTTGGCTCATTCGTTTTTAGACCACAAATCTTGTTTCTTGCAGTTTCAGTCTGGAAGAAATTTGGAGTGTTTTTTTTTATTCTGAAATGTGTTGCCTAAAAATGAGTCTCCTGTGCCCTCTGTCCTCTTGTCCAGTCCTGTCTGTGCCTCTTGCACTCTCCCCCTGCTTTGTATCTGCCTCCTCTTGATTACTCACCTTCTTCGGCTTTTGTCTGGTCTCCTCTGATCTCTCTGTGAAGCTGCAGAGACAATATTGACAGGAGAGATAGGAGGGGGGCAAGAGAGGGGATTGGAGCTTCTAAATTAATCAGGGCTAGTAGTGACCACTTCTAGTGTCCCTTCATCCAGGTTCATCAATAGGTGAATCATGACAACCAAAAAAAGCAGAAAAATAAAAGTGCATTGACATACACTTAAAACTTTTAAACAATATTTATAAATAAGCAAGCACAAAGAAGTCAGATTAAAGCATTTTTGGATGTATTTGATATATTTTACATTATGTGCCAATTGTTAAAACAAAATAATACTAAGAGGCAGTCTTAGTATTGTCATATGCTGGTGCTCCACCTTTTAAAGATGTGTCATTCTAGTAGAAGTAAGCTGAGGAGTCATCCATAGTGTTAATGGGCCAGTTGGGGAGATCAGTAATTTTCCTTTTAACTGGCCTACTTAACAGCTATGTTACATGAAGCCTGATTGTCCAAAAAGGCAATTGGCTTCCTATTATGCAGCAGAGGGGCATGGACCTGAAGCAAAAGGTAGCCTAGGACATAATACAACAATAATGGTAGATAAGTGGAGGAGCCTGTCAGCAGAAGTGGCAGAGGCTAATACAACAGTGAGAGAGTTTAAATATGCATGGGCTAGGTATATGAATATCCTTAATATAAATTGAGGCCAATGACTAATAATAGTTTGCATAGAAGCAGGCAGATGAGATTATTTTAACAGTTCTTATCTGTTTTTTGAGAGCTTTAGATAAAACCCTCCTCCAACCACATGGGACCACTGGTTCAAGAGAGTATAATTCCCTTATGTATGCAAATACCCTTCTTTGTCCATACCTGCCACTCACCTGCTGCCTACATGAGAGAGGTTAAAACATCTTAAAAACTTTTCAGATTAAGTTTATTAACCCCCAAACCACCATGCAGAGGTTGAGAGAAGAGGGTGTGATTGTGTAGCTTCCCAGTTCAGAGTAGGTCCTGGCATCTTTCCTTCACATGGGTCTCCCCATACCACATCTTCCCTCTACATAAGTCCTCATCCCCCTATACCTCATCTCTACGGTAGCCAATTGAAAAACAATAACTGGCCTCAACATAGCATATTAGTAACGGTGCTCCACTACCCTGCATCACAGCCATGCACCCACCCATCAATTTGGCAAATTGCTGACATTGTGACATCACACTCAGAATGTGAATTGAAGGGATTAACTACATACACATACACTTCTGCATTGGAGTTGTAAACTACAAATATATAAGGTTTGAAATTCCAGGATTAAAGTGATTAAAAAACACACTGAAAGAGACTAAAAAGTGAAAGGTTAATGCTGAGTTAGTTGTCTTGCAAGCTTTAGTTTATTTTTAGCTTCATTTCATCCGGTTCATTAACAGAGGGGAGTTTGTCTGCTCCCCAAATTCCAAATGCATATAAGAGTGCCTGTGTAAGCACTGTTACATTGTATCTGTAAGTGAAAAGCCAGATAAGTACGTTTCTACCATCAAAGGGGAGACCAGGATACAGCATTTTCCTAACTCTCAAATATTGGCCACTTGGCAACCCTATGTCTTCTGAGTACCACAGCTTGGAACTGCATTATTGAATGCTATATTTCATGAATGCTATACTTCAGGAAGAGTTCTGTGTTTTCAGGGGCTCCAAAGAGATATATAAACTAACATTAACACTGAAGATTTTCATACACAAGCCAAGATGACAACACATATCAATTGTTGTTTATTGTTTATTGGTACTTACATGGGTTTCCCCAATCGTTCCAGTAAATCATTGGAGCTCCTAGGCAGCTGATTTATTGCCAAGGGTGAGTCTAAGGTTGGTGGCACCTTTGTGCAGTATTTCTTTGGCACCCTCCATAACTAAAGAACATGCTAACAGGCAAACTCACTCTAACATTATACACTTAATCTTGTTTCTTGCAAAGCTAACCCTAGGCTCATCACTGATACTCTAACACCATACACTGACATACAAACATGCTGACACCAAATACTAACACTTACAATCATGCTATCACCATATATTGAAATACAGATCCAGTCTAACATAATTTGCTGACACATACTCCACTAATATGTTTTCACCATACATCAGCACACATACTCACTCTACCACCATATACTTACATATACACTCACCAACACCAGGTATCTGAGGGATGTACATCCATTGCACCTACCCTAGCTTGCCACAGTTTATTGTCTTCAACTGTAATGCTATCCATGTGCTCATTAAATAGTTATCTATGGAGGAAAAATATTTTGATGGACCTAGACAGGCCTGGACTGGCCATGTGGCACACCCCCCACATATGCAGTGGGCCGCTGGCTGACAATGCCGCGTATCAAATCTGACTCTCCAGATTATAAAAAAGAACATAAAATATAGCATTGTCGTGGCAGTTATCATCAGGAGGCCGCTGGCTTTAAAGTGCCTGGGTCATGTTATGATCGCCAGACCATTTGCTGCCATAGTGATAAGGCTACTTTGTATCATAAACATTTTTTTTATATAGAACTCCCTTCTCTTAAATTATATTCACACTGCAATGCTTAATAATATCCCTTACACCCTTCTCTGTCTTTAAGATAACTAAACATACTGGATGTTCCTTGGCTAAAATGTTTGGAAATACTAAAAATTCCTAAAGCTATAACTATTTTATGCTGTCTCATACAAAACGGATATTTCTGTTTTGGTTTGATATTTTGGTTTTATTGAGAATCATACACAACATGGATTTAGTAATACTGCACAAGTTGCCTTATTCTATTTGTGTCACAATTTCTTATTGATTATCCATTGTGTACATTAGGTTTTCTCTAAGGATGTAAGAAGACAATTCTCTTCTTATGGACAATACAGTAACCCTGATTCTTGTAGTGAAAATAGCTAAAGTAAGACTGAACTACAATACATACATTCATTTGTTTTCTCTGGCTTAGTGTGCTGTTGTCTGTGTTTTTATTTCCCTGGTTGCAATATGCTTTGATTTATCTGCACATAAAACAGTAGGTTCTACCAGCAAAAGTAAGACTTTTTAAAGTATGGTATATACCATGGAATTTAATTCGATCCCATCCCCATACCACTGACCCCCCCATTCTCCATTCTACCACTGTACAGTTACATACACACACATTCTTTCTCCTGCTCCTCCTCTCCCCTCTCAGGCGCCACTAACCCTAGGTTCACCCTTGACACCCAACACCATATGCCAACATACAAACACTCAACAACATAATATGCTGACACCCATACACACATGCTAACCCATACACTTACATACTTTAACACCATACCGTAACAGTTACACACATGCTAACACCATATGCTCACAAACATTAACATCTTATAGTAACACACACATATGTTAACACTTACTCACAGGCATTCTAACAGCATACACCAATATATACACACTGTAACAATACATACGGATATACACACTCATGCTTATGCCAATGCCATACAGTAACACACATAACACCATACGCACACACATGCTAAAACCACACTCCTATATACATGCATACGCTATCCAACAACACACACCCACTGACTCTAAAACAACACACACACACACACACACACACATATATATATATATATATATATATATATATAAAGGTATTATAATTTATCACAGTATAATACTTTACATTATAATACATAATTTTTTTTCCTGGTATTTCTCCCTTTTATTTATTTTGCTTCTCTGCAGACTAATTAATATACTGATATTGTGTAATTATTTTGAGTTTCACTGATTTATTTCACTGGCCAATGGCAAAATGGCATATCTATTCCGATTTTGTTTCCGATGTATAGAAAAATTTATTTAAATTAACGTGCATATTTATAAAAAGGATTTGTGTATACAATTCTGCCAATATTTAAAATGTGTTCTTTAGATGATATATGTAAATTGTTTCATTTAATAATGTTCACACTCTGTTAGAGAAATGCTTGCCAGGATATAGAAATCAGCACAGTCACCCACTATGATAGCGATATTGACCTACATTAGCCTCCCAGTAGTTTCCAATGGATTTAATTAGCAGTTTTTTGACAATTTGTGGCAGGGTTTCCAAGATTAGTCTGCGTGGCCATGCATAACTGTCCAGGACTTACTGATACAGACATATGTTCCACTGAGCGCCACTACAGCAATTTTTTAATAGAGTAAGGCTATAGAGCGGTTATTTGATGTAACAAATCCAAAGGAATGATTTGCTGAAAATCCATATGTTTGCTGTCTGTATCTGCTGCCAAGCTTTATAAACACTAGCTAATTAAAAATCCTCACATGAATTTCAGATTATGTCTACACAAGACATGTACTAAAACTCAAATGTTATTCATTGCATAAATTCAACTTGATTTATCTTGATCCTGAGCAATCTTTCTATAAACTTAGTTTATGAGTGGTCCCACCTACTAAATATAATGCTTTTACAACTAAAACCAAATTACAGATACAATTGCTAGTATTGTATAGTTGAATGCCCAACATGTTGCCAGAAATATTGCCTCTTTTGTGATTTGTTAGGGAATGATTAACTGTCATGTGATGCAAAAGCGGGCAATAATAGGTTAGTACCACTAAAAAGAAATGGTGACAGACAATGTAAAGATAGTTCAGACTATCCATTTTTTATGTACTGTAAATTCATATTTAGCCACTTCCTTTGTCTTATGATCAGGAAAACGCGATGCTCAGCTCAATGTATATATGGAGCTCTCTGGATTTGTGTTAGGTGGAAAAGCAGGTTATTGTGAGGTCTTCAGAGCAGTCCTTTGCTCAAATGTTTCCCTTCTTCTTGGCCAACTTTGCTTCAACCACTACGGATGCAAATGTGTCTCCTACTGGCTTTGCTGTAAATGAGAAACACTCCCATGTGTGCCTACAGGCAGTGTAACAACTACGAAATTCAGCAACAATTGCTAAACTGAAGTGCTAGCAGAACTGTACATTGAATCTGTCCCTTACACAGTGCATCCTTATTAATACCCAGTGGCCCCTATGAATAGGTGGCTTGGAGAGGTTGGGGTGATAATTTATGCTTACTGTTCCTTATAATGTTTGTTATGGATCCTTGAGAAACAAAAGCCATTTCTCCAAATAACATAATTCAAGAAAAGGAGATGAACTGTAAAATGTTATTTTATCTAATATTGTGATTTTGCAGGAAACTGCCAGAGTGGAATTAAACCAGCTAGCGGCACCCAGGCTGTATCCATCACTGGTGCAGTGGCTGCACCTCCAGCTGTATTAATGGGAATAGACTCAGAAACATCTCACAGACTATCCTCAGCATCTGTTCCACCATACCATATGCTGACTTTGCCGCCAATCAAGGTCCCATTTATAACTTCTCATCTGCACGGTAAGCTTTTTTTCACATCTCTTTAGCAGTAATAAAAAGTGAGGGGAAAAAAAGCATAATTGGATTGTTAAAATCTCTTAGTTACTGAACAAATCCCATGCATTTAACGGTAGAATTAATTTACCTTTATCACAACAGTAAGTTGAGAAAGTAACTTCAGTAAATTTGCTGGTTAGGTTTTGGTTTTTCCCTTAGGATAGAATATTGATAGTAACAGTTTTTATTCTAAAAATGAATTTTAGATTAACAATGTTTAAATGGACATTTTTATTTTTTCAGATGTTACTTTTCCCGGAATGTATTCTCTTTCTATTCTTAGTGCCAGAATTTGTTCTAATCCAATATATTTTTTGATCTTACACATGATTCTGTAAAGGGGTATTCCATTTTTTTTTACAAGCATGTTCTCATTTTTCTTTTGAGGCTATTGTTTGGGGATAAAAAGCCATATTGTTCGCTGCTTTTCATGGAATAGCAATTTATAAAAAATCAATACCGCATTTTGCTTCTTTCATGTACAGATTTTAAATTTAATAATGGTCTGTAAACACAGAGGTGCTTTTTTGCTAATCTGCACCCAAAGAAAAACAAACATATCATCAGTATTTAATATATAAACTGGATTGCTATATATATCTAACCTCTTACTTAAACTTTACTTGGTTTCCATTGTGTGGACCATATATATTACATGCTCCCATGGTGGACTTACATGTCTTATTAAAGGTAAAGCCCCATGGAAAATACTTTTTTTTAACTTGACAAGGAAAAAAATATAACAAGCCAATAGATTATGTCTACCATTATTGAAAAAAATATCGAAAAGTGGAAACTCCCCTACAAACCCCTGCTTTAATGAATGTACCAATAGTATTACTTAAGCACAAACCTAAGGAATTCAAAAACAATAACTGATGCATTAATATTGACCCAAAAGAGGAGAAAATGAGGAGTCTCTGGATTTGACCCGGAATCTGCTGGTTCTTCTGCATCCCCCAGTCTCTGGGTCCTTCTCTTTCTCCAGGCGGAGGAAACAATGTTTAGCTATACCCACCTCCCGCACAATTCCCCACTCACAGCCAATTTAATGCTAGCTGAGACTAGTACCCCTGTCCAACAGCTAGCCCATGGCTCTTGTCTCTTGTACATAATAACATAACAGAACATAAATTGGTCCTAATAAATGTAAATTATTCCCATACTATATTTTCCTATTAGAGTGCCCAAATCAATATGATAATAAGGGCTACTATACTGGTGAGGGAAACAGGATAAAATACTATCCACATATTCATTGAGACCCACTGGACTTTTAATTACAATGCTGAATGATGACAGGAGGAAGGATGCAGAACAAATGATTTAATGTATGAACCTTGAACAGATTCTGCTCCTATCAATAGGTAAGTAAATTAGTACAATGTATTCTGGCCTAGAATGGTAGGTCCAGCTGGGCAGCAGTCCCCCAGACTGGGTACCTTAGTGTGATGCTGCTCAATGGCCCAGTTGCAATGGAAAATTCTGATCTGCCCTACCAGGCCAGTTAGACTATGAAAATAATTGCTTAAATATAAAAGTATGGGAACACTTGTACATTTGAGCAATAATAAATAATAATACATACTATCGGCCAATAATTCCCAAACTGAATATATGCCTACCAATGAATGATTGCATATTGTTTTATATTATTTGGGATACTAAATCAGAACTAATCTGTATTCCCGATACCCATACAGACGAAACGCAAAGCCATCTATTGAACTGTAATTGAAGTTGCCACCTCCATATTTGACTAAAGTTCTTTTCTATCTGTTTGTAAAAATGATTAACTACTGGGCTATGACAGAGGCTGCACTGAATTTGAAATAGGAACTCGAAATATGTAGCAAATACAGCAATGTCTACTTAAAACAGTGTCAGGAATCCTGACAAGGCAAAGAAAAAGACAAAACGAATAAAAAATGTGAAATGACCGAAGAAGCAATAAAGTGGCATGCAAATAGACACGCAGGTGTATCCATTAACCCCATGACCTATTTTTATATCCAAATCGAGTTCAAAACAGTTTGATAACTAAAGTAAATAACAGTCATTGACTATAGTTTTTAAAATGTGGAGTGAATATATAGAAATATCAAAAAGCAGCATCTGCTATGTAAACTGTCTGCCACCTGTTCATAAGTTCACCGAATGATTTAATGCTTTACATGTATTTTTTGTGCTGAAGAACAGCTGGGATGTGCCCAAGTCTTATATCTAACAGAAACACAACAGCCAAGTGTTGCTACATGCTAGAAAAACAATTCTGTTCTGCAGCCTTTCATGTTTTGTCAGTTTATCTCATTAGTAAAGTCTGTTTATTACAAAACAGATGAAAAATCCAAAATGTGTTGGTGTTTTGCCCAGTTTTGCTGGGATGCATTGTACAGAAATTGCGAGCCAGGCCTTCTCATACAACATCAGTGCCTGAACTCACATATACTCGCAAAACGCCCAGTCTAGGGACTGGATAGTTCCCTAGACCCCAAAAACCCCATAAATACAGGCTGATAACTGCCTTCATATATATATATACATAATATATATATATATATATATATATATATATATACTGTATGTACATGTGTGTGTGTGTGTGTGTGTGTGTGTGTGTGTATATACATATGTGTTCTTTTTTAGCCAAACATATTGTAGTGTACTGCATTAAATGACTGCTGCATTTTTTCTATATAAGATAAGAAGGATCAAGAAACACATTTGTAAATTAAATATCAGGAAAAGATGTCAAACACCTCTTTCCAATTTAATCTTGCTCGGTGCTCATGGTTCACTTGCTTCCCAGTCCTGTCCTTGATAATCTCTGCACATTCTACATCGTGGACTCAAGTCAAACTGTAGTGCATTTCAGAAAAAGACCTTTACATAGCAAGCTGTTGGAGAATTTAAAAAATCCAGATTTTCATTTGCAAAAACCTTTCATAATCTTAAATAAACAACATTTTCTGTGTCCAGAAAGACCAGTTGTAAAAAATTAATTTTAAGCTTATAGCAGAAAATGGCAACAGTATAGTGCACATATTTATGCTAAATCAAATAACATGCACCAGTGATTAGTAAGTATGTTAGATATTAAGGGACACCAGTTAAAATTTAAAGAATATGGTGAGAAGGATTCAAAAAAATCTTTATATGTGGTAACGCTTCAGATTTTGCTCAGAGACTCCAAGTGAAGCACTGCTTTTCTGGTTCTCTGGATCACTGAGCTAAATCTCTGATTCGCTGAAGTAATGTTTGAGCATGCCCACTCTCTCCTATTCCTCTCCCATCCGCTTTCCAATTCAAGGTGTTTGAGGCCCCATGTGTCACATAGTACTACCCCTTGCAAGGCTAACCATGGCCATCGAATAATAACCCCCCCAAAAAACCTGTTTTTCAAACTAAGCTTAAACTGCGAGTGATTTTGCCTCTCACAAAGTGGCAACACCCATTAAAAAAAGTTCAACCATGCAAGTCAATGGAGCCCAACTTTCTAATCACAATGTTATTAGTAAAATAAAGGGAAAGAAAAAAAAAAGAACAATAATAATAATAAAAATTGGTAAGATGCCATAATCATGGGGCACCATCCAGTTGCAACAAAAGAGCTGTAAATTAATGCCTGAAGTAAAATGTGTGTGAGAAAAAAAAAACGCAAAAAAATTATTATCACATTTGTCAGGGGTAGAATTAGTGCATGGAAAGAGTTACAATTAGCATTTGTAATACTCTGGGGTGTCTAGTTTTCAAACATGTATGGCTTGTTGGTGGTAAACTGAATGGGCTGGCTTTAAAGATGTCCCAAATAGGACATGGGGGCAGAATGACCAGATTTGGAAAAAAACCCCATGATTTTGAAATAGCAATGTGCTACTTGTACTTATTGTCCTATAACATGCAAAAAAAGCAAAAAAAAGAAAAATGTTGGGTATTTTTAAACTCAGGACAAATATTAGAATCTATTTATCAGGCTTTTTTCATGAGTTTTTGTAGATGAGTAAAAGATTTTTCAAGTAAAAGTGAGAATGTCTTTTTTCTCCATTTTCACCATATTTTATACTTTTTTATAGTAAATTACTAAATTATATGATTTGATCAAAATAATAGTATCTAAAGAAAGCCCTTCTTGTCCTGAAAACAAACAATATATAACTTGAGTGGCTACAGTAAATGAGGAAGAAGAAAATTACAGCTAAACACAAGCACCGCAAAAATGTTAAAACAGCCATTGTCATAAAGGGTACAAAAAAATTCAAATCAGCCATTGTCACAAAGGGGTTAATTTTAATAGTTGTTTACTGTTCCAAACACTAATTATGTGATAGATGTATATTTAGTACATACACATTTAAACACAAATGTTCCTATTTATACTCATATTTCCAGGACCCAAAATTACTGATTTGAATAGGTAAAATATCCAAGCCTAGGATCATTTCTCCTACTAACACTATTCAACAGTTTTTTTATATTTTACTTTTAATCAAATCAAACATAATACAGGAAGCATTATTCTATTGCTTTTGCCTTTAGGTTCTCGAAATGGTTATTGATATTGTTGAAACAGTCAGTGTAATTTGTCAAGGATGTTATCTGTCAATGGCAGATACAACAAATTCTGTAAGTTGTATAAGAGTGTATACAGAAAGGTTACTGGAATCCTTAATATCCCAAAGGTGTTCATTGTTGACGGAAAACAAGTTAGATTGTATCATTTGTTATTTATCTCATCAATGACAAGTGTGTGCAACTCAAGAGAAAGTACAAAGGTGATCATCAAAGAAATTATGTGACGATAATCTTGTGCACAATATATTTGGTAAGGTTTGGAGAAAAGAAAGAGAGGAAACAAGGAAGGCAAATGGAAGAAAACAAGAAAGGAAGGAAAGGAGGAAGAAAGAAAGAGCCAAGTGCCCTTTTTAGGCAGCATTAGGCATTACTGTTATGAATGTAAAATATTATCATACAATCAGAAATTATGATAAATCACATATGTCTCCAATTTAAAGTAGTTGAGAATTATTATTTGTAAATTTTAATATTCTATATTAAGTTAATGCACACTATATTTGTTAAAGTTTGAAGAACAAGGAGAAGGGAAGAAAAAAAGTAAGAAAAAAGGGATGGAGAGAGAGAGAGAGAGAAAAAGAGAGGGAGGGAGGAGTGAAGGAAGCTAGCTCTGTCAGTCACAGCCAAGTGCCTTTTTAGGCAGTATTAATGTTATGAATGTCAATTATCTGTTAATAACAAAATAATGATAAATCAAATATTGTTGATACATTATTATTGCAAATACCACTGCCTTTTTACTTCAAATAATATGAAAAACAAACTTTATATTGTAATATAGGAAATTCACATATACATTCCTTGGAAAATGGGTCACTCATTTAAATATTTCAAAACTATTGGCTCTCTGAAAAATATTTAGGCTTACTGTGCTGAAAAATAAAGAGTACAAGTGTATTTTTATATCAGAACAAGTGCACACTATATAAAAATAGTATGCAAAACATGGGAAAAATATGGAAAAATAATAATGCAACTCATTGAAATACATTTAAAATGAATGTAGAACATGCTGTCTAAAGGTTTACTTACTGGCATGATGAAACCCTTGCAATAATATGTTCTCTATCAGATTAACAAATAACGTTTGCTGGCATATACAGAATTATTAATCAATTATATCTAGGTAGAGAATCGGTAGTTTATTTTAGCTATTATAAAGTAGATTTTAATTTTAACTCTATAACCTCTAATTCAGCAACATATTCTGGCCGCCTAGGACAAGAGGTCCAGTAGATCCCCTTGGGCAATCAGGTCCCCTGGTGTGCTGCTTCTTCACGATCCACTTAAAAGCCCCTATAGACTGCATTAAAAGCCTTTAAGACACAGTACACCAGAATGACTTCATAAACTAGAGCTTCACAGCGGGAGCCACGGGGGG
Source organism: Spea hammondii (assembly GCA_029215755.1). NCBI lineage: Eukaryota > Metazoa > Chordata > Amphibia > Anura > Pelobatidae > Spea > Spea hammondii. The sequence continues at coordinate 21,554,680 of JARDYJ010000011.1, forward strand.
CATAAAGGTAAATATGCCCCTGCTCTAATTTAATGCAATTTAAAAAATACTTTGGCCATTTAAATGTATTATTCATGAGTAATTATTCCTTCAAACCAATTTCTTAAACCACTACTAGGTCTTCAGTCTGATCCTTAAACATGCTGTTTCAATATATTGCTGAAACATCTTCACAGGGACTCTCTCTCTCTAGCTTCTTCCTTCCAAAAGTTTAAATTACTTTAATACACTTTTCTTAATTTTGAAATATATGTGTAAGCTAAAAATATGTTCGTAATGGAAACCAGTGCTTTTACACTGTTACGTGCAGATTTATGAAGGTAGTTAATATTGTTTTAGAATTGCTGAAAAAGGTATATTTCTGGAAGAATGGTCAGTGAACGTTCTGAGCTTTCATTAAATTTGAAATACACAACTAAAGCAAAGTAAATAAGCAAATAAGCATCCTTAGAGAAGACAATTGCAAGTGATTATTGTTGGATGCAAATTAACAGAAATACACAGACACAAAACATGTGATAAAGGGGTTTATTCACCAAAGTGGGAGTGTAGCCATTTTACCTTACCGTTTTACTATGCATAATGAATGACCAACACCAGCAAGCTTTCCTGAAAGAAGTGCTTGGTTGGCCCTGTATAATACATCAGTAAGAGATCTTCAGAATCATCTCATTCATTGAACTAAGGATTATCCAGGGCCAGCTCAGCTCTTCTTGAAAGAGAAACTTTTCAGGGATAGTAAATTATAATGCACAGTAGAGTTGAAGTAGCAAAACTCTTCCCCTTAGCGAATAAACTTCATTGTGATAATAACAATCTGCTCTGATCATTTTGACAACATATACTTATTCTACTTATTTGTTCTTATCATAGTACAGCCTTACCTATCTTCCATTTAATAGGGTAGCTTTTACTTATCCAACTAGAAATTTGAAAAGTGATTCCAAGTATCTCTTGTCTTCTGTAAAGTTTAATTCACTATCCATCTGTTTTCCATTCCTCAGTTTTTAGTCATACTTATATATATATATATATATATGAAAAATTCACATTGGTTTGGAAACAGCTGTGAGGAAACTAATTCTACCCGGGTTAAGTCAAGTAGTCATATTTTTTTGTTGTCAGTGTCATTTCATCTAGCCCTATGTTTATGATTGACATCTTTTCTTCTTCTTTTCACATTGCTACTATAAAACATTATTATAATTTTATATTTCCAGTTGTCACATATAACATGGAACAACATGATTTTATAATTGCATTTGCTTTAACAATGTTTTCCCCATTTTAGTTAACTTAAAAATGCAACCTCTTAGAGAACATAGTACACGTACTGTTCTGGTGCTGCCTATTGGTCGGCTAGCATACTCGAAAAATCAGTAATCAGGATCAGTAATTGTAATGTCATAGCTGCCCTCCGTGAACTTTTGTGGACCATAACTTCCATCACCTTATTCATCATTCTTGAAGTTTCAGCCCCAAACAACTGGTCACTTAGGGATGAAAATGTATATTTTCTTCTCAAATAATGTTCCTTAATATGAAAGTTAACCCTTGTATTTCTTACCCTTTCAACCAGTAGTTGAGAAAAATAATTAGTAAAATTATTTTGATATTTCCCACACTACTTAGTAAAAAATTATTATAGATAAGTAATTTTCTTTGTTTCTCTTTTTAGTTTATTCAAACACAGAAAGCATCCATGTGGTATATAAAGGACACAATTTTTTTGCTCGTGTCCCTTTTGTTTGTGGACCTGAGATCCTTGTCACTCAATTTTAGAATAGAAATGCAAACAGCAGAATTGAGTGAATCCATCCTGAAAGAATTTAATTTTACTGTATAAAAAAGTTAATAGGATTTCCAATTTGCAGTGTGAATGTGCCATGCCGTCTGTAATACAGCTATGACATTTTCTGTCTTGTGATTCCACCTCTTTTTGTTAAGTAATGGATGAAATCAGATGTTCTATTTAGACACCTGGTTCAATTATTGTATTCAAGTGTTTAATCCATTTTTAAAGAGACTGTTAGCTTCTTTTTTTAGAATGATGGTTGATTGTACCTTTGTAGCATGCTAAGGTATTCAAAAGGGTTGCCAAGAAAAAAGTACAGATAATATAGCATTTAATTTATAATGACACAATTTGAATACAAAGTAGTGAGTATTTAAAAACTTTAAAATTAACATAAGCATGCATAAATCCATCTTTTATAGTCTTTCAAGGCTTATGATGTATCATAGCAATTAAAAGATGCAATTAAAAAATAGCTAACTTTAGATACAGGAGTTATTAAATCTAGTCATGATCAAACCATAGAACTAAAAAATTAGCATTTTTATATGAATCTCATGGTCAATTAGCAAAATGGGGTACATTTTATACTTCTAATTAATCCATGTAATCTAACTGAGGGCAACATAGGGTTTAGTTGAGCAATACTGAGTTGGGTTTAAGGGTATATAACGTGGCATCCTATAGGCCAACATTATGTAGATTCCCAGGTACAGATTGGTATCCGCTAAAACAAATCAAAAGTCATATAATATTTGGTAAACAGAAACGTTTTAGAAACTGTGTGGCTAGCCCACTTAAGGCTCACACTTTCTTTCCAGTCAGCATGACGGGATGTGTCGTCTCACATATCATAGTTCCATTATTGTATGGTACATACTTTATATGTTCAGTACTCCCTAATAAATAGCCCATCACCATCACGCCCTCTCAACTTTCACCACACAGTATAACCTTACTAAGACGTCCAGCTAACCAGCCAGACTAACGCAGACACATTGATAACCACTTGATTCCCGCCTATCACCAGTATTTTCAAACAAATGACACACAAACATACACATCACTCATCTCAGCCACACTCAGCTACACACAACATCACTATATTTACATATTACAGCATTACCAATTATCTCACCTTTTTCTGTGAAAATTCTCTTAGATAACAAATATATGACATTATATTTCTGAATATATGCATGAACCTTTGTACCACATTTTATAAAGCTAACTCCTCCACATGATCTTCACTTTAATAAAATCTTTCTCGCTCTAGTAGCCCCTCACCACCTGTCTCATTCCTCTTCAACTTCCTAACAGACTGTAAGAACAGAACTTGCAAGGACAGGTCCCTTATCTCCTTCTGTACCAGTATGTCTTACCATATGTTAATGCTACAGATGTTATAGTACCAGTTTTCAAAAAGGTATAAAAATCTCAGCCAGGTAACTACAGACTACTGAGTCAGCCATCTGTGGTGGGGGAATTATTAAAAAGCTTGCTAAGGGATAATATTCAGGAATATATTTTGTCGCATAACATCATTAGTAAGAGCCAACACAGTTTTATGAAGGACAGATTGTATAAGTCTGTTAATTGGATTCTATGAAGCGGTGGTCTTTTAGTAGTTGTGATTTATTTGGATTTTGCTAAAGCATTTGATATAATCCTTATAAAAAAGGTATTTGTAAAAATGAAAATAGGCATAGGCAACAATTTTTCACGTGGCTTAAAACTGACTTAAAGATAGAGTTCAGAGAGTTGTTGTTAATGGAATATCTCTAATAAGACAAAAACGGTAAGTGAAGTTCATCAGGGTTCTCTCCCAGAAGCACTCTTATTTAATGTTTTTTTATTAATGATCTTGCAGTGAGTAATGAAAGACGTGTCGGTGTTTGCTGGTGACACAATATTAAGTTTAAAAGAAAGAAACTAGGCATTACTTCCCTGCAAGGAGATTGGGTCAGCTTGGAGTACCGGATGACCAAGTGGCAGTTACGATTTAGCATTGACTAATGTAAATTCATTCATTAGGTGAAATAAATAAATGTGTAAATTATATGTTAAATGGGGTTGTGTAGGGGAATCTATAAGTGAAAAATACTTGAAGATAACGGTAGACAATATACATAACAACAAAGTTCAATGTCTGCAAGCTACTGCAAGGGCCAGTAAGATATTATCATGTATAAAAAGAGTTATTGACTAGACATGCAAATGGGCCAAAAACAATTCAGACTTATTTTTTTATTCATTTTTTTCCTTTTTTGGGGGGCAACAAATTTCATTCCCTGCCCATTCGATATGGCTGGAAATTCGGGGGGCATTTTTAATTTGGGAATAACATTTGTTGCCCACATTTACTCTCACTCTCTCACACTGGTTCTCATTCTTGTTCACATACTCTCTCAAACTCTCATTCTGGTTCACTCCTTCTCACTCTCTAAATGTTCCCCTTCCTTCTCAGCTGACCACTTCCGCTTTTGCCGGCCACTTCTGCTTCCGTTTCTTCTTCATCTTCTATCTTTTTTTATCTTCTCTCTTCTATTTTCAATCTTCTCTCGTTGTACGCACCTCCAGACTGTCAGCAATGTCCTCTCCTCGATTAAATGATTGGGGTGAGGACGTCACCAGACGTACCACCATATATTGCCCTGATTTCTAGTTAGCCTGCGTGAACTATATCTATACATTTCTCTACGTCAATTTGAAAGACAAGTGCTGAGTTATATTAAATATTGTTCAGTGAGTCATTCTTGACATTTGAAACTGCACAGGTAGTTTGTCAACCTTTCTAAAAAAAAGGGGAATGCTAGAGCTGAGAGCTACTATTTATTGTACATCCTTGTGTGTAACATATTTTATGTGTATGATGGCATTTCATATAAAACATTTCCAGCAGAATTTGAGGTTATGTATGATTGCATGCACACTTTGTCTGACCAAAACGCGCCTGACCTGACATACATTACATACGATTCTCTAATTTTATGTAACAAATTCTCTAATTAAGCTTACAAAAACAAGGGATGGCCATACTTTTTAATATATATTTATCAACATTTGCTGTTTATAAAAAACATATCTTATTCCCTCTTAAATGACACATCCTACCTCACACCAGTAGAGGGCAATATATACTCCATAAAATTTAATATGTCTGTGATTGTTTTAATAAAACATATTTTCCTAGTAATATAGACTTTGAAGAATAATAATTACATGTTTTTACATTATATATTTTTACAATGCCAATGAATGTTGTTTTCAATTTATTGAACCCTGATCGTTACAGCTAACATAGAAAGTGTATTAAGCTACAAGTAAAAAACTGGTTAAAGGCATCATATCTGTTCTCGTTCATTTTATGTACATGCTGCCAGTGTATTGCTATTTTGACCTGTTTTAGGATAAGGTAAGTTCTATAAGGCAATGCCTTAAGGGAGTTTAAGAAAACGCCTGAATGGCCATAAGACTGATGAGCTAATATATTTCTCATTTATGCATGTAGTTATTGTTCACAAGTACTTGACCCATCTTGAGGCAGTGGTAGAAATACATGCAGATACTGCACTTTTCTGGTTGTATCCATGCTTGTGAGTGCTCTTGTGTATTAATTAAAAAACAATGGTGAGAACACCCATAATAATTTCTACTGCATTTAGAGGTTAATAATATTGTATGTAAAAAAAAAGGAATTACCCCAGATCTTTAATAGATAACACATGAGTTTGTTTAGCATTTGATTACTAGATCCAGTGACATGCTTTATACATTTAGTGATCTAAAAATAATATCCAAAAATACGATCCTTGAAAATATCTGTACCCATTGAAAATGCGAAAAGTGCATTATTAATATCACTTCAAAATATTAATTGATTTAAATTGTTATGGTCAGGTGGCCCTTCAAGAATTGAGGCACGAGTCACACCATTTCTACCAGCCCACTTTGCCAGATTTTCCACTTCACCAGCCTTGACCTTCATGACAACTACGCTGATGGATCAAACTTCAAACGGTTGGCAAGCATTTCCCATTTCTATGTTTCTTTCAGAGTATTATAAGCACGTCTTTGTATCAACTAATATTTGCATTTACATAATTTAATAAATTATAACATGTTAGTGAAGACTTAAGTAAATGTTGCGTCTTCACCAGTCCTGGGTGTTGGAATGAGTTCATGCTGATTTTAGATATTTACTTCTATGCCTTATAAATGACAATACTGACACTCAAGGCACTATAGGAGCACATTATATACATGGATCATTGTAAAATTGGTCTTAGCAGTAATCAGGTTGACCTTTAATACTAGTCCATTCCAGATCCATATTATACCCATTAACATCCCTTTTGGCTGACAATTACAATATGCACTTGTCCTCGGAGGGATATGGATTTGACACCAGTCATTAGATGACTAGAAATGGTTAATATTGCATTTATATCGTTAGGGTTAAAGGGTTTTTCCAAGAATGGCCATTTGTCATACATTATCACAATTTGTAACCATTTTACTAGCTATGACTGGTACAATTTCCATGTTTGCTAGTCTTAATTAAATCTGCAATTTAGATTAGCTGTAAACTATTATTCTGACTCATCCAGTCAAAAGAAAATGATCATTTACATTTTTAATGCATATGAATCTTTGAGCAAATTTCTGAAATTGAATTTTCTGTTCTCAGCTATGCAGCAAATTATACCATTTTGATAAAAACCCTCCCGTTTTAATAAAATATTTAATGACAATTAACAATAAAGACATAATCAGTAGCTCTCGACATCTGGTCAATAGTTCTGTACGTTGTGAAAAATAGATTTTCTTTTATGAGATGCGTCAATCATTTTTACATTGTTGATTATAAACATAAAAATGAATTACATTCCATGATGACCTGTATGACATTTTGTAAACTATGTGATGTACCTAAGGAACAACAGAAAACCATTCATTTCAGAATGTCCTAGAGCATAGACACGTGGAGAAAGCCTATCATGTTGTAAAACATGATAGACAATCCCTTCTCAGCCAGACAGCATGTGCCCTCTACCAGCTAGACTGCACGGGATGCTTAATTTATCCCAACTGATGCATCAGCATTGTATTTCCTAATGTACTATACATTAAGAAATCATGACCAAACGGACACAGCACTTTCCAGCAATATTGAGGAATAGAAATGTAGAAATATAGAATTTGACTGCAGATAAGAACCGTTTGGCTCATCTAGTCACTTAGACCTTGGTGCTTTAAATTCCCTTAATGTATTGGCCTCTAGCATTTATGTTGGGAAGCTGTTCCATTTATCTCCAACCTACTCAGTAAAGTAAAACTTCCTTACATTATATCTAAGCCTCTGACCCTTTAGTTTTAAATTATAAACACTTTTTCTAAAATTTCTACTACTAAAATAATACTAAAAGTCCTGTATAAGGAGGTGTGGGTTTTTTTCAGTGTGAGTATTCAATTAGTAATGCAGCACCTGCATTTTGCTGCCATGGCCTGATAAAAATCAAGTTTATTTCACTGTTTCTTGCTGAATGTCAATGACCAGCTGCATCTCTTTGGACAGAGATCTTTCAAAACTATATACCTACAAGTTTTCTTCTTCTTAAACACATTTACAAATTAAATATTATTAGTAAACTATAATTATTCTTTTAAATTACAAAAATATATATCAACAGATCAAAAAGTCACAAACAAATCCTTGTTAAGCCTTGTCCCAGGGCATGCGTTTCCTTGTACCCACTAGAACAAAAGAGCCAATTTTTTGGCCAACTATTGTATTGGGAGGTACAAGACTTCTAACAGAACCAGCTTTGGTAATTTGTACCATGCAAGAGATGATAGTATAATTACGTTTGTATTTAAATACTAATTTAGAGTCTAACTGGTATAATTTCATTTTATGTTTCATTTAGATATCCAGTTTAGATTTAATTGCTCCATTAAGCTACTGATCCCAGACAGACCCTTCCTATGTTATTGTTATAAAACAGATGCCTCTGCCATTGACACGACAGTTTGATCTGTTTGCAAATCTGTGCATTGGAGGCGACTCATCCTCTGTACAGAAGACAGTTAGTAGATATGCGGTGCATTCTACTCCAAATTGATTCCATAATGCAGGACACTTTCAATCATTGTTCTTTTATTAGCAGTATTAAAGCTGACACCTTTTAGCCAACTGCAAGCAGCACTTTAATAGCCCATTACCGGGTCAGCACTCTCTCGTAGCTAATTTTATGAAAGAAGATGGTAATTATTGCTACATTAGCCTCATTTAAAATAAACGAAGCAGAATATATTTTTTAGATGGACTTGAAAATGTTAACTGCTGGTGATTCAGGTAAGATTTTATAGTCTTCAGTCCAACATACGTTTTCCCTTTGTGGGTGACTGTAGAAAGCTGAATTTATGTTATTGCTATTGATCATATGTATTATATACATGCTATTTTTGTTATCATATGGATCATTTGTTTACTTTTTCAGAAGATGAAAAATAACATTTTTGGTTTATTGGAATTGAATATGGTGAAGCTAATTTTAATTGGTTGCGCTTTCCTATAAAACATTTTTTAATGTTTTGCTCTAACATGAAGGTTACCAGCAGGTATGGGCATATACAGTATCCTCCTGTCCCGAACAGAAATACCACTTCACTTTTCTGATCCTTACCATTTTTTGTAAATATATAGAACATAGACGCATTCATATGTTCCTACTAAAAAGTTCCTACTAAGCACAGGCCATTGTCATTTTTCAGTACTGAAAGCACAGACATGTATTAAATTATAGCCCATCATTAGATGTTTGAAAGGTGTAATATAAATGTATTATAATTGAAAGTATTGTTGTTCTTTTCCAAAACAGCATGGTTTAGCTATTTGAAACCAGGGTTTGAAACTTTTCAAAAAAGTACACTAAATAACCTAAATTAATACTTCTTTGATAAAAGAGAAAGACAGTTTGACAGTCTAAATAGTCCACATAATTCTTAATTTTATGTATGTCAGTAAAAATCTGTCTATGTGATCATGCTTATTAACTCTTGTTTATAAATTATGTGGTAAATTAAAAATTCTCATGCTGTACTCCCTATTCTGTCAGAGCCAAAAAACAACATACGGAATTGGCTCGGATATAGGCCGCCCCCTAAAAGCGTGGTGCTTTTTTAAAGAAAAAGTTTTTTTCGTTAAAAAAGCACCAAAAAAACATGCTGCCACTCTGTCTCCCCCCCCTCCGAGATATGCTGCCACTGTCCTCCCCCCCCGAGATATGCTGCCACTGTCCTCCTCCTCCCCCCCGGATGTGCCGGCACCGGAAGTTGTATACGCGTATTGCGTAGATGTCCCCCGCCGGCCCCGCAAGACACCCGGGAGTCTGATCTGGTAAGTCTTGGGGGCAGAGGTAAAACGCATCGTGCGGACGGTCACAGGCTGCGGCGATGCGGGTAAACAACCTCCGCAGCCGGTGACCGTCCGCACGATGCGCTTAGACAACCTCCCGTGCCGGCACCCCCCCCCCGTGGAAAGTGCTGGCAGGGGAGGCTGTCTGAGCGTATCAGAGAGTAGGATGCAGGTCCCCTGCACCGCTGCGGGGGATCCGTATCCTAACCCCGCTGCCTGCCCGGCGCCCGGAACTGCATGTCCCGGGCGTCGGGCGCTAGACCCCGAATATAGGCCGCACCCCCACTTTAAAGACTTAAAGGGGGGGGGAAAAGTGCGGCCTATATTCGAGCCAATACGGTATTAACCCTTACATCAACATGCCTTCATCAAAATATTAACCCTTTCACGTCACAATTCTCTTCCATGCTCATGTGTGTGGCAAGTCTTGAACCCTTACTTAGCCGCTCTCGAAGAAGAGGGAGATGAGCAAGTTTAGAACTGCAACAAAAAACACATTTCACCAATATATTAAATGTTTTCAAATTGACCGATTGGTGACAGGCTTCCTTTAAAAGAAAACATAATGTATAAGTAGCTTCACGAGAATATGTTTTCTTCATATATGTAGTCAACACAAATTGTTTATTCACTCCTTAGATAACAGCAAAGAACGAAACAGGCCTTCATGCTCAACCACTTTAATTTTACGTTCTGAAAGGAAAGATACAACAGTAAAAACAGATGAAAAGGTTTGTTTTTCATTTAACACACTTTGCCAAAAGGTTAAATACTAATACAAATCTTATATAGACTTAAAATATGTGTTCCGGCATCTCTGCAGTACCTATGTTACTCCCAGAAGGGGCAAATAAGCAAAAATATAAGCTTAAGTCTTTTAGTCTGCCATATTGTGAAAAGTCCATATGCAATGTTTAATAGCCAATCTATATTATTATTGTTGTTATTATTATTATTATTATTATTATTATTTATTACCTGTAACAAGTCTCATTATTGTCAGGGCTAAAAGGCATAGATATTATAATTTTTTTGCATTGGACAACACATAAAGTGTACTTGAAATGCTTAAATATTCAACTTGCATAAATCTATGGTGATATATTTTCCTTTAACATGTATCCATTCAAGGATAATTCTGTAAGGTTAACAAACGAAGAAGACTGCATTACAAAAGGCAACAAACCGGTGGCATCAACTCCAGTCCCAGGATCACCCTGGTAAGTTTTGCATTGTTTTCATATTTGTAGATATCTACAGTATTACTAGTGTAGTGGAATAATGAAATGTAACCAGATTCATTTTGTATAAACAGAAATCTAGTCCTCTTTATGTCACTTATACACTAAATGGGCAGAAATATTGAGACAAACCTCTTCATTGTTAAATTCAGGTGTTTCAATCAGACCAATTGCCACAGATGTATAAAAACAAGAACCTTGCCATGCAGTCTGCATTTACAAACATTTGTGAATTTGTGAATAAATAGGGTTGTTCTGAAGAGCTCAGTGAATTCAAGCGTGGTACTGTGATAGGATGCAAACTTTGCAATAAGTCAGTTAGTGAAATTTCATCCCTGCTAGATATTCCACAGTCAACTGTAAGTGGTATGATTGGAAAGTAGAAGTGTTTAGGAACACTAGCAACTCAGTCACGAAGCAGAAGACCATGTAAAGTCACAGAGCGGGGACACCAAGTGCTGGGCGCTTGGTGCGTAAAAGTCGCCAAAGCTCTTCTGATTTCATAGCTGATGAGTTCCAAATTTCCACTGGCATTATTATCAGCACAAAAACGGTGCAGCGAAAGCTTTATGGAATGGGTCCCATGGATCGAGTGGTGTAAAGCATGCTACCACTGGACTCTGGAGCAGTGAAAACGTGTTCTGGGGAGTGAGAACACTTCTCTGTTTGGCAGTCTTATGGGACAATTCTGGCTTTGGAGGATGTTAGGAGGACATTACTGGCTACATTGTACCAACTGTAAAGTTTGGTGGAGGCCCCTTACTTCCAGGGAAATCTTAATGCTTCAGCATACCAAGACATTTTGGACAATGCTATGCTTCTAACCTTGTGGGAACAGTTTGGGGAAGGCCATTTTCTATTGAAGCAAGGTTCACGAAGACATGGTTAGATGAGTTTGGTGTGGAAGAACTTGAATGGCCACACAGAGCCCTGACTGCAACCCCATCGAACACCTTTGGGATAAACTGGAATGGAGATTGTGAGCCAGGCCTTCTCGTCCAACAACCGTGCCTGACCTGTCACAAATGATCTAATGGATGAATTGGCACATATTCCCACAGAAACACCCCAAAATCTTGTGGAAAACCTTCCCAGAAGAGTGGAGGCTGTTATAGCTGCAAAGGGGGGGGGGGGCAACTGCATATTAATGTCTATATATTTAGAATGCAATGTCATAAAAGTCTGAATGGGTGTAATGGTCAGGTGGCCCAATACTTTTGTCCATCTAGTGTAAATGCAATTAGATCAGGGTGGTCTATTCACTAAACAGTGAATGTATGAAAGCTGGCAACAACACGTTTGCAAATTCACTTATGCTAACTTGCAAGTAGATGCAACTCTCATCTGTACTAAAATGGCCGAATCCAGTTGTTTTGTAAAAGGTACCATAAGGGGCATGTGACCTCAGTAGAATTAACACTAAACTCAATTTACCACTTAACCTCTTAGTGAACAGACCCAAATGTGGTGGACAACCAAAGTTATAAAATTAAGAAGCATGGACATCCATATATGCCTGAAACAATGTTTTGAAAACTCAATATCTAGCATACTCACATTAAATTGTGGGGTGATAGTGTGGCTAAAACTTTTACTTTCATGCTATTATTTCTACAGAAATTAGTCCTGCGTGTAGTGGGCTTCTCAAAGCAAGCTTTTTAACCCATTAAAAACAATACATTGTGAGGCTTTGTCATTAAGGGGTTAATCATGTTTAGTTTTTATTAGACAGTATACAGTATTTGCAGTTATACTGAATAAATTCAGCTTATATAAATATTTAGTTCCCTCTCTAATCAGGATCCAGACATGTTGTAGGGACGGTTTCTGAATACTGTGAATGAATGTCTTACACAAAGGACTAACATTGATCTTTGAATCTTGTTTAATTGTAATATAATCTCACGCATTGCAGAATGACAAAAAAGCAAAACAATATCTTAATTACATTTGTTTCACTTTTATGGTGGATTTATGGTGGCCTCTTGCCAGTTACTTATGGTATATCGAATTCCTTTATGGGAATTAAGTTAGTGAGAACATGTTTTTCAGATTTATAATCTTTGCCAAAGTCTAAAATACTCAATTTAGTTCATCACCATTCTGCAAACACAGCACTTTTAGTCAATGTTATGTCTCCAGTTGTGTACACAATGCTATAGCCCCCCCCCCGGACAATTTAGAATTTTGTAAAAATCTATATATTTTATTTCAAAACCACTAAACCAGTTTTATGACACTTCTGGTAATAAAGCTGGATTTGCATTGAAATTTAATGAGCATCTGACTTTTGTAGCCAAAGATATGTTTTAGTGAAAAATGGCACTGCAGAGACATCATAAAAAATCTGTTCTACAGCTGGGATAATAAATGTACCTCCAACAAGAATTATAAGAAACAACTCTCAAAATTACTTGGTTTTATTAAGTTACTTATTTTGAAAAAAGTAGGAACTTTAGTCCACTGAGATTGTTAAGGTAGCTCGTGCAGCCGCAACTCATATTATTCGTTTTGTTGTCAATTGCTGTATTGTACCGATATATCATAGACCATAGATAAAGTGATCCTGAAAGTTGAATTCGTTGTAAATATAAGGAAACCTCAATAGGTTTTTTATTATACAATGATTTACAAAATACAGCCAATCAGTCCTTTCCTTCTAGATGAAGGCCATTGTGTGGGGTTCTGTACCATTGAGAAAGTATTTGTTTATTCTTGGACTTTATTTGAGAGTATGTGCCCACTAGGGAGGTGTCATGTGGAGTGATCCATATAGTCTCTAATTTGGGTTGTGTAGTTAGAAGAGAGTTTTAGGCCACAAAGATACATGCGTTTCTGTAGTGGCTAAACTGAGGAGAACCAACGAGAAAGGTTTCCTGAAAGGGTGCTGTTTGCTTTCTTTATTCTTGTTGCTTATTAAATTATGGTGACTTGCTGACATGCAAATAAGTATTGTTTAATTAATATGTGAATGAATGAATAGAAACAAAGTAGTATATTCACGAAAGATAGCGTTAACAGAGCAGGCGGAGCATAAGTTTTTTATGAGCAAGTCCTACAATTCGCGCTATATCTTCACAAAAATTCCCTCATGGAAATAGTTAAAATATTGGCATTATAAATTCCCATAGGGTGCCTAGTTTAAAAAAATGTATGATTTGATGATTGAATTGGCCGGCTTCAAAGATGTCCCAAATATGGGACGTGAGCACAGACTGACCAGATGTCTAAATGGCAAAAAAATACACACCTCACAAAGGTGGCCTTTTATCTCCCAAATAACCCAACAAACCCATGCATGTGGGGTATCACTGCGCTCAGGAGATGTTGCGGAACACATATTGGGGTGTTGTTTGACAGGGACATATACCAGGAGCGGTAAATTTTACTACCATAAAGTTTGACAAAGGTTGGTGGTAGAATTAGTGCATGGAAAGGGTTAAAATACCAGCATTTGAAATACCTTGGGGTGTCTAGTATTAAAAAATATTTGGTTTGATGGGGCGGCTTCAAAGATACCTGAAATAGCACATGGGGCAGAATGACCAACTTTGGGGAAAAAATGGTTTTGAAAAAGCAAAACGCTACTGGTACTTATCGGCCCATAACGTGCAGAAAAAAAAGCAAAAAAAACATAAAAACATTGGGTATTTCTAAACTCAGGACAAAAAGTAGAATCTATTTAGCAGGTTTTTTCATTAGTTTTTATAGATGAGTAAAAGGTTTTTTTTTTTTTAAAAAAGTGAGAAAAAGTAATTTTTTTAAACAAAAAATCACCATATTTTATTTTTTATAAAGTAAATAAGATATGATAAAAATAATAGTATCTAAAGAAATCCCTGTTTGTCCTGAAAAAAACACCAATATATATTGTGTGTGGGTACACAAAATGAGAAAGAAGAAAATTACAGCTAAACAGCAACACTGAAAATGTTAAAAGAGCCTTTGTCCCAAAATGTACTATGAGTAAGAAACGACGAGTCTTGTCATTAAGGGGTTAAAGCTCCTGTATCTCTTTATATACAGAAGCCTATACCTGCAAGATATCATAACATTTATTTAGATTTCACATACGATGACCTAGTAAATTACAGATTTGTGTGTTGAAATTTTAATTGATTCCTTAATTCACATTGCAGATTGTAGAATGTTTTCTATAGTTTACTTATTTTTTTTAAATGCAGAGTCATATTTTGCTTTAAAGAAGCTTTGGTACAAATAAGTGTTCATTATGTTATGAATATATGTAGGAACAAATGTTCTGTTTATGGAAGTTATTATTGTTATTCGCACATCTTGCATTGAGAGAAAAGAAGCTGCTGAGAAATGAAAAAAAAAGATATTCTATTACTACCTGTGAATTTAGTATGAAAAACTAATCAAAATTATTCAACAAAAGACAGGTTGACAGAGGTACACACAACAGAATTGTGAAGCTATAAATATTTAGAGATAAAAATAACAAACAATATAGAAAGACTCATCGAGATCTGGAGACATGGCGACAATTTTAAATTACTATGAAGCTAGCAGGTTTTTCATATTGCCATGATTCAAGCAGAAAAAGCTAAAAGAGAAGGTTGGTTTAAATTTGGAATCAGAAGCTTATTACCTAAAATATGTAACCAGTGTGGAAATCTAAGAATATTCTTATCTATCTATCTATCTATCTATCTATCTATATAAATTCTGTATACTGTATTGCCTATCTATTATAACTTTTCAGAAAGCAAAAGGAAACAAATTACTAACTAGCTGTATGAAATCAATAAACGTATCAGCAGTAAAATGAGACCCAACTGTAATTCAAATTTGGGAAAACTAGTTAAATTTGAGGATAAACAACCGGATATGGGGCGACACGTTCAGTAGGGTTAATAAAGAGGTCCATTGCTTGTCCTTAGTATAAACACATTTTAAGCTAATAAACAGATACCCTTTGGGTAGGTTTTTTGTACCCTCTAGACTAGCAAAGCTTTACTCTATGAGATATTATCTATGTTGGAGTTGGAACATGGAAGAAGGAAATTACCTATATATGGTGGCATTGCAAAAAAGTGAACACCCTATGGGATATAACATTGGATGAAAATATAGCTTAATTGAGCTAAGAATAGGGAATAGACCACTAAGGATTACTTTCTTTATGTTAGGTTACACCAGCAATTTATGCCAAATTCTCTCTCTCTTTTCTATATATCTGACAGATAAAATTTACGTAGAACCCTATGTATCAATCTGAAATAGAAATGTTCTGTTTTCCGACAGTAATCTACGTATAAAGAAAAAGAAAAACGTGAAGCTATAAATAATAATAATAATAACATTTACGAGTCTCATATTTTCGATTTACTGTTGTGTATGTTGAAGAGAAAACAATGGACACAAAATCATATTATTCAGGGCTTTGTGTTAGCTTAAAACATTTGAAGTATGCTTGCAATGCCTATGACCCAAATACACAGTAATTAGTCTCCATTCTGTTTTGAGGAAAACTAAGTATGTGCATCATGTCGTAAGTAGACCTTTAAGAGCACACATTTAAAAAGAGGCAATATATTTTTAAATACATGAGGCTTATGAGACAACCTTTTGTCTTTCCAAATCTGTCTTTCGAACTAAATTATTTGTAGTAGACAATGCTACCTTAAGCATGGCCTAAAACAATACCTCCTCATCTAGCTAACTCTTTTCACAGCCTGCCTATTACTTATCTGAATAGTATTTGATAAGACTAAGCTTTTGCTTTTTCTAGAAATGCAAGCATACCTTTTGAAGAATATAACAAGCTAATTGGTTTCTTGCATCCTGAATTTTCCTATTCCCCAAGTGAAATCATACAATTTAATTGACCAAAACTTCAACATGAATAATAGATTGTTAGAGTTAGACCATCTTTTACACTTGATATGTAACTAAGCATATGTTTTTTAACTTCTAAGAAAGTTATTGCATATAAAAGCAATCCCCCTCAAAATCGAAGATGCTCTAAGAGCTTGGTATCCACATACAATACCCGTAAAAGTGATAAATATATTGCATTGAAGAAATACAGCATTTATGTACTACTGGGGCATGGTTTTATTGGTAGAAACTAGACTCTACATAATTTGCAGTACATCTTAATTGTTTTCAGCTCTGTATAATAACAAACTTCATATACCCATCTGTTTGCTCGCGCACAAATATATGTTCACTGTACCAGGTGTTTAGTTTATAGGCAGTGAAGAAGGTGCAGGTGTTACAAATTATCGGTTCTCAGTTTTGCAAGGAAAAAAACGATTTTACTTGTAGCTATAACAGCAACAAAAAATATGCATAGAATCATTTCATGAAAATAACAGGTGATTGTGTTGCAAAGTTACAAAATAAAAGTGAAGCAACCTTTAAAGTTTTTTTCACCTAAAAGAAGTAGGTAATGCCATTTTAAGATCTAGTTTATGCAGCAGATATATTAAATATCGATATAAATGATGCTTTAATATCAAGAAAATATTTTAGAACTTTTAGACACGTTTCATGGTCATATTTTATCTCCTAGGCAAAATAATCTACATTTTTGTCCTCTCGTAGATTGAAGTGTATGAATAATTCTACATATTTATATAAAATACTGATTCCCAATTAAATACCGCTATTTTACCAATGACAAGCCAGAGTAAATGTTCTGTTCTTTGGCATAGGCAAAATAATAATAATAAAAAAAATATATATATATAGTATAGTCAGGACTTTTGAATAAACATACAGCTTATTCAGTAAATAGTATACTAAATTTGCTTTTTAAAACTTTATTTTTGCAACTGGAACAACAGGGCATGTATATGTTAAGAACATTTCAACTATACATGAGAACAGGTACCCTCCCCCTTTCCTTCAAATGCAACCAAATAAATGAAGAAACCATCAACACAAAAAAGCAAAACATCTCCTCTAATCCTCCTACATGAATTGGACTGGAAGAGCGATCACAATCGCCCAGTCAGATTTTCACCTTAGCACAAATCGCAAGTGGAAAAGTTAAGAAACTGGCATTATTTGTGCCAGTCAGATGTGGACCCATTGTATCTTTCATAAAGGTCTTCATGTAATATATATATATATATATATATATATATATATATATATATATATATATATATATATATATATATATATAAATAAAGGAAGATTTTGTTTCCATTTTTCTATAAAAAAAAAATGGTTTTGGATAAAACACGGAAAAAATCCTGTTTTTTCCAATTTTTCTGTTTTGTTTTCAGACCTTCTCATCTCTATCTAGGACACACATACACACATACACACAAAGACATAAGGTATGTCACCTTTTTAACTTTTACCTATGATTACACGGGCTAACGTAACCTTTGAGCACAGCATTGGCCTGTAGATTCCACTCATAGGCAGCTTCTTGTACGTCTTGCTTGCTTAGTTATTTACTTATTTACACCTAGGCAATGAAAAGTTGAGTAGCGTGGTGCTCTTGACAGGATGGGCAAGATTTTTTTATAATGTTACATATGATCATGCATTGTTATAGGCTTTAAAAGAAAGCTATAAAATATGGGTTGACTCCTTGATTTTGGACATACAACCCTTATCCATTCCCTACTATAATCGAAATCGTAACATTTAACAATTCTTAAGGCCTTGCCATATGTGAGCCAGACCATGGTATTTGATTTTTAAGCAACACTCTTAGCTAAATACTCCAGGGATTCTGCTAATCCACAATGATTGTGTTGTTGTTTATGAAACTCTTGGAACATAAAAAAGCATTACAGAGCTGTGAAACAAATCATACTTTTCAATTTAATTCTGTAAAGGTTAAATTTAATCAGGGGTTTGTGTGTGTTGTAAATTCACAGAGCCTGTAAACAGAGCTGAAACGGAAAACCCTATTTTTTTGTGTTGTGTGAGGGATCAGACAATTGAATTTATTTGTCCGTGACTCATTTATTGTGCATTTTGATTGTGGGCTGAGACATTATATTAAAGGACTGAGAAAAAGGGAACGTGTGCTGTCACTTAGCACTATATTCTCGACTCTCGACATCTTACATTCAATACCAGAGGATAAATAATAAAGATAAATGAAGACAGATGCATGGTATACAGTCTTCACCAAAGGGATATTTAATAAACTTGATATGACAAGAAGCAACAAAGAGCAACACGCGGATACCATTTAGTTTGTAGTCCTTGCAGAAACAGATAAACATGAATTAATTCTTAGGTCTTATAATACACGCACTAATACAAACTATTCTTCAAATATATTGAATTTGTAGTCCAACAGCTTCAACTGTGTGAGACAATGCTCAATCAAACCATGTTCAGTCCCAATAATCTGTCTTGGCCTGATTAATCAAGAGTGGAGGAATGTGATCCAGCTCAAACTCTTCTCATTAAGTATTTTGAATGCTAGTGAAGCCTTTGTTTTGTTTTGGTTGAGTCTGGTTCAGACTCACTCTAAAGTCTCACCCACTTCCAGGCACCAGCTTGGCAAATTGTGTAAATGCAGTGGCTTTTAATTCAAGACTCCTTTAGTGATGTCCTATATATATATAGACATACCTCTGAAATGCCCCTCTTTAACAGATATGTTTTATTCTCTGTCTGTCATTTATCTTGTGATGTTGACATTTTTAGGAGTCCACAATTCTTGGTGGTTGCAAAAGCATTACAGTGATCTACAGCTCTAAACGTCGTAATAATGCATACATAAATACAGCATATACTGTAATGTCTTTAAAACTGCCTAAAAATGTATTAGTCTTTTAAGTGGCTTGCTAGTCACAAAGTCGCATAAGATGCTTGTGCCATCAGCACCTCTATCCGCATCCCCTGAAAGACACTTACAAAAGAGGTTTCCCTGAATTGCACCCTTGCTCTCCTGCTTGTCATCTCTGTTTATATATTCAAGGATCCCTTTTTAACATTATGTCTTACATCTGCATCTGCTGAGGCGCAAATCCTTTGAACAGCCTAGAGGCTTGCTGGGAATCCTAGGTTTTGTAGTTGCAGCTGGAGAACAAACTGTTGTTACTGATAATTTATACTGTATGTTCTTATGGAGGTCTACTCACAAAACTGCATGTATTCTTGAAAGTCCAGGCCCTCACATGTCCTTGCAAACAGCATTTGAAACTTAATGAGTTGTTGTGAGTGTTAGCATACAAAGCTATGCAACCCCAGTCAAGGTCTGTTCAAATGAGTTAACCCTTAGCTTGACCGGCCACTCAAAGTCTAAGTGAATAACGACAGAGCTCTTTAGTGTTATGCTAATTAGACACTAATTCATTTTCAAAAAATCTATTTATTTAATATTTTTTATATTGTTTAATATTTTTGAAAAATGCTTTCCTCCTTTTTGTTATTTTAAAGCCTTATACACACAGGCAGTTCATTTCTACACAGCTCAAAGTTGCAATTATGTTTGGTTCGTGAATAATGTCAAAAGTGACCATTGTTAATTGTCCTTTTAAAGCAATATGTTGCTTGGATATTTAAAAAAATGATGTTTTTTTAACTCTGTAAAACAATAATAAAAAATATTATTTAGATACATGCACTGAAAAAATCTACCATTGTTTTTGACAACTACCACTCCTTGTATTAATTAGTTGCGTGGTTGAATGATTTAAGACTGCAGGTAAAAGTCGGTCAGTGTTGTTACTAGAGCCCTTGTAAACTCTACCACCTGTAAAATATATTCTTCACCTTATCCCAAACATAACCTGTTGTCTAGCTTTAAAAGTCTCGTACATTCAGGGCAACAGAGAATACACTTATTAGAAATATTTTGTGTTTACAGGTGTGTAGTATGGACTGGCGATGACAGAGTTTTCTTCTTCAACCCTACAATCCAGCTCTCAGTGTGGGATAAGCCGACGGACTTAAAAAATCGAGTTGATATAAATAGAATTATTGAGGACCCACCTCATAAGCGCAAATTGGAAACTTCTGCAAGTAACTAAATGCTGTGATTATTTTTTTTAATTCAAGCTATGTAATATGAAAATTAGTCCATGTAGAAATGTGAGTGCAATGCAACATAAAAATATACGCCATTGCTATCAATACATGACTTAAATAGCAGAATATTTTTTGGATTATGTTAATACCCTCGATACCTAAAATCAAATGCTCATTGGGGTTTGGTTATGAATACTTAAATCTGTGCAATGAAATGATTAAGCCTGCAACCCATAGTATGATGAATAAACTTATTGACCATATAATCAGGACACAGGCTTGCCCCAAATTACCATCCCTATTATTCTTTGAAGCACAAAAGATAGCCTAAATTAATATGTTCTTTCAAATATATTTAAGAAATGTTCACTGGTGTTTGTTGTTCATTCATTTTTTGTCAATAGAGGGATGACAGTAAATTAACCTGTATTTTATATTGTGCTATTCTGTGTTAATAAGAGTTCTATTAATTGCCCCATGTTTTTCTTGAAAACATTATGTCCTTGATTTTATACATTGAAAAAAAGCATATACAATACTTTTGTTATTTCCCTAAATTCCTGAAGTACTTTCCTTAACATACATAAGAATCATTGTGGAGAAATACAGTTTCTTTAAGAAAATGATCTCTTGATAATAGAAAATGCCTAATGGTACAAAGAATGGATTGGTTTCTGGTGGTGAACATATTTACATTTTTTGTGTGTGTAGATAAAGTCAACGTTTTGTTTAATTTCTAAGTCAAAATAGGCTTTGCAAATATCAAAGTATACATCTGGGCTGTCTACCCTCATTGTTAAGCAGATACAGACATGATGCAAATAGCTCCCCAAATCATTACGTTTATTCTTGGAACGGAAAGGAAGGCTTATAAGGAATACCATTTTCAATTTAGTCAGGGATTTGGACAGAAATAGAAAATCATTGGCAGGAGTCTGAATCAATTTAGATAAATAGTTCATTTCCAATCTTTCTAATTAAACGTATGTGGTATAATTGTAATCATAAAATATTAGTTTCTTGGTTTTTATTTTATGAGACCAATGAGGGAGAATTAGTCTTTTATTTGAGATAGAACAAAATGCAAAATACCACATTTTATTTCTTATTAATATTGTCTTTCAGATGGTCTAGTAGATATACCAAAAAGTCATCCGTATTATATTGAATTATAATGTATTTTTGTAGAGTGTAATTTTTTTTAAATTCCAGTTTTACTATTTATTAGGATCAGGGCGATTAAAAGCCTGTGAACACTAGTTCAAAATCCCATAGTGCCATTATTGTGCAGCACGTACCGGCGGGGTCAGCCTTCCTTAATAAATAGTCCGCCACCAAATCATACCAAAAAAAACTCTCAATAAAACGCAATCTCATACTAATCATGCTTTTGCTAACAATGTATTTTAATGTGGATTCGGTTTCTGAATCTTTTTTTAATATTTGGAAATGTACCAATGTGAATTAGAACATACTTTTTCATTCTATTGCAAATAAATGAATAACAATAC
Organism: Spea hammondii; assembly: GCA_029215755.1. Taxonomy (NCBI): domain Eukaryota; kingdom Metazoa; phylum Chordata; class Amphibia; order Anura; family Pelobatidae; genus Spea; species Spea hammondii. Next base: position 21,576,625 of record JARDYJ010000011.1, read on the forward strand.
TTACATAGATCACAAAGGAAACATTGACACAGTTTCCTTAAATTAATTAATCTGGGCTAATTTATATTTTTTCCATTGCAACTAATATGAGCATTTTTGTCTAATTACTTGTGATTATATGGCAAATAATCCCGTATTCCTATAAACCATCATTTTTAAAATCTATTTTATCTATCATCTATCTATCTATCTATCTATCTATATCTATCTAATCTAATCAATCAATCAATCAATCTATCTATCTATCTATCTATCTATTATTTAGTGTTTATTCATAAGCATACAACTTACCCACTTTTATCACAGTATTTGTGTTTTTTATTAGGTTGCAAAAGAGATGGACAACTCCCTGAAGAAATTAACGATGAACATATCACTAAAACAAAAAGAAACAAGTGAGTGTTCCTGGATATTTTTTAACAGAAACACAAAACCCTAAATGTCAGTCAGTGCCATAATGGTAGAATGTTTATGTAAGTCTTCATAACAATTCAACTTGGTGGTCCTCATATATAGATTGTATATAACAGGGGTGTCCAATTTTTTTCTGCAGTGGGCCACTTAATCAGAAATGTATGTGCGCATGAAAATATGGCCTTTTAGCTTTATAATGCATATTAATACAGGGTTAATAATGAAAAAAACAGTGGAATTTTTTTGATCAACTTTTATATGTCATTCTATCAATACTAAATTACTTCGTTATACAATCACCTTTTGCCTCTATATCCACTTAATACATTATTGTTGACCTTATTTGCATGCACCTACCCAGAATCCCTTGTGGTTGTGGCAGCACCATGAGATTTCTGTGGGAAAACGAGCCTTCTGGCTTGTCTGGTGTCTGTAGATGAGTGTTTAATAATGCTTCTACAAACCCTCTTAATTTTAAGTGGAAGGGGTTTCCATCACCTTTACCCACCATAACTTATTTAATGGTAATAATAATAATAATAATAATAATAATAATAATAAATAATAAAATAATTAATTAATAATTATCTTCAGTTGTTAGAAGAGCAGTTTTCCTTTTTTTATTAATAAGTTCATTAGAATGTCGCTGTCATTTAGTTACTTAATTTAAGGTCATTGAGATTAATTTCTTGATTCAACATAAATGTTAAATGCCAAAGAGAAATCTAGCATACAATAAAAAATAACTCCCCTTACTGCCTGAGAGTTAAGAAGCCTCTCCTAATAGGCTGAGTCCCTCCTTCACACCAAGCTCAGCCAGCACCAGGTATGTTTGTTTGACTGTGTGTATGTGACTCTACTTTCCTATTTGTTTGTCACTCTGTTTGTGTGACTGTGTTTGTCTGTTTGTCACTGTGTGTGTAATGTCTGGTAATAGGAGTTAATTCTTTGAATTTGCTCATGCCTGGTAATAGAGGGGTTAGCACTCTAAATCTACTCATGTATGTAATTATTTATGTATATAATTAAATCTGAAATCAACATGGTTTCCAAGGCTTTCTTATAATTAATATATAATAATATATGTGAATCAGTGTGTATGTGACATGTGTATAATATAAAATGTATTTGATGTGTATGTGAAGATGTGTATATACCGTATTTGCTCGATTATAAGACGAGGTTTTTTTCAGAGCAATTGCTCTGAAAAATACCCCTCGTCTTATAATCGAGGTCGTCTTCTAATCAGACCTCGATTAGGTTGCCAGGCTGCTTACCGGTGCTTTGGTCGCGAGCAGCGTCTCTTCTTCTAGCAGCAGGAGAACAGGAAGCTAGTAGAGTGTCACATAACTCTGCCTCCCCCTCCTTCCTCTGGGGGCGGGGCCAGAGAAGTTGCTCGCACAGCCGGGCCCCTGCAGAAGTCTTCGAGTGAGAGATCTGCGGTTCAGGTAAGGGGGTGGGGGAGGGTTTTTGAGCAAGTATGTGTGATTAATGGAATGAATGAGTATTTAAATGTTTGTGAATGAGTGTGTGATAGCATGGATGTGTAAGGTGGGTGGTGGTGGTAGCATGGCATAGGGAGGCTGTACTCACACTCCTATCATCCCCAGGTTCCAGCATGTACTGGCTGCCTGGGCTTGATAGGAGTGTGATTGCTGTTAGCAGTTATATATATATATATATATATATATATATATCTGCAGAAATGCCTTTTAACCCCCTATATGCCACTCTGCCCCATGATATGCCTTTTAACCCCCTATATGCCACTCTGGCATATAGAGGGTTAAAAGGCACATCATGGGGCAGAGTGGCAAATAGGGGGTATAAGGCATTTCTGGGGGCAGAGTGGCAACCCTGGGGGCAGATGTGCATAACTGGGGGGGCAGGTTGGCAAACAAAAGGAAATAAAAAAAATATATATTTTTCTCAATCCTAACTTTTATTAGATATGAAAAATTGTTTACATGCATTAATATTTACTAGTAAAACTTTTTTTCCTATAGGGTAGTCTTATATTCAGGCTTTTTGGTTTTTTCCTAAATTAATATTTAGATTTTGGGGGGTCGTTTTATAATCAGGGTCGTCTTATAATCGAGCAAATACGGTATATTTATATAATATAAAATATATTTTATGTGTATGTGTTGGTGTGTATATATGAATCAGTGTGTATGTGATATATATATATATATATAAAATATAAAATGTATTTTAAGTGTACATGATGGTGTGTATATGTGAATCAGTGTGTGTGTGTATATATATATATATATATATATATATATATATATATAATATACGCATGTATGTGTAATCTCTGTATGTGTCCTTAAATGGCTGAAATAAAATGTGGTCACCCTATTAATAATATTATAAAATTATAGCATTTGGAAAGGGGCTACCAATTAGACTTGTGCACAAAGACCAAAAATTCAGACTTTCTGTTTTGCTTTTGGTCTAATTGTTTTTGGACAACAAATCGTTTCTTTTTTTCAGTTCAGACGAAATGCAAAGGGCTTTTTTGGTTCATAAAGAAAATTTGTGGCACTGACCCTCACCCACACTCCTTCTGTCACCTTCTGTCTTGTTCTCTGCTTCTTCTTCTCCTCCCTGTCCTCTGTGTCTTCATTTCTCTTCTCATTTTTCTTCTCTTGTAATCTGCTTCTCCCAGTGGTACGCTACATTACCCTAGCCTCCTAGAACAGATTTCACCAGTCTTTACCATACTGAGTACATATAATAATCTGCTTGCGGATTAATCTTTACATAAACCATAAACAGTTTTTGGTGCTGTATCTCAAATAGTAAAACAAATCTAATACATTATTGTCATGAATGACTTTTTGAGTGACCTATATAACTTTTTACAGCAAAGGAATTTATAAGCAAGAAGCACGTCCAGCTATGTTTAGAAGTAGAGAACTTGACTTTCAGTACCAATAAAATTCTTAAAAAGTTATTGATTTATTGTTTTTCAGATGTATCAGAGACATTAGTTTGTTCCTTTGAATATGTAATGCATCTTTTCAATAGCAGAGCCCTGTAGATCACGTCGTATCTTTTGTTTGATGGCTATAAATATATGAATAATATATGGAACGCAAACCTGTAGTGATATCTCATCTTTATTCAAGAAAACTAAACAAGGAAGACTGTTCTAGATCTCTAGAGCACAATAAACCTGTTTTTAGTACATTTGATGGATCACATAAAATATCAGGATCTTTTCACTACATGAAACTTTACAGAAGCACAGTGTGTTTTCACTGAACAGAATTGCTTTATGGTGCAGATTGATTTAAAATTAAAAAATAAAAATATGTTTTTTAAAAATAATCTTAGTTTCCATTGTGACTGAACGTTCTTTAGGAACCTTCTAGGGTAAAATAAAAACCCATTCCAGATCCAGTTCCAATTGAAGTATTTAAATTTATCAACAATAAAGGAAAAATACAAAATAAACAAAAATCTTTGTTTCTGAGCATTAACTAAACACTGGATTTGCTGTCAAGGTCGGGGTGGCTTCCCACTTCCCCCAAAAAATCAATGTAACCAAATAAAACAATCCAGCAAGTTTTTGACAAGCAGCTGCCTTGGCCGGGGCTAAGAAGGTCCTCTGAATTACACCAGGCTGGTCATTTTAAATCTTCCTAATTTGACTTTTAGATAGCTCTAAATGTCAAACTAATTTATTAGTTTGACATGTTTAGAGCCATCAGTGTCTTAGCTGTTGAGGCATATAAAGATTGAGTTCACTGGACCAAGTTTCCCAACATTTTGAGGAAACAAGTTATAGTGTAAAAAATAACAATAGGTAACCTTTACAAATTACATTTTAGTAGTTATTTTTCAAGCATAATTACTTTCAATTAAACTTACTGCATTCCTGAGATCCTTTCTCAAATAATACAATTACCTATATAATTGTATAATTGAGGTGCAAAAGCAAGATCAAGGGATCCATTTATAAAGTGGATAAAGAGGCAAAAGGTGATGATTGTAAACCTTATTTGCATGCGCCTACCCAGAATCTCTTGTGGTTGTGGCAGCACCATGAGATTTCTGAGGGGAACCACAAGCCTTCTGGCTTGTCTGGTGTCTGTAGATGAGTGTTTAATAATACTTCTACATACCCCTAAATTTTAGTGGAAGGGTTTTCCATCACCTTTACCCACCATAACTTATGTAATGGTATTGCAACCTCATGCTGATTAGTCCTATTAAGGATGAAACAGTTGTCAATGAGTGTTGATTGCCTTTTGGCTAAGATTAAATGAGTACTTATGAAAGAGGGAAAGCATAATGCTCTGAGGTTGTTTTTAGGTCCCCAGTCCTTTGTACTGTACCGGGTGATGTGCATTGGGTGTTAGTGTGGCTCTTAGCGTGCTATACCCCTTCATGTGTCACATGCTGGTAAGAACCTTTTATTGTTTTTGTATGCTCTAGCCCCAGCCTTCTGGCTTGGTGTGTGGTGCATATGAACAATTTTTTATCACACAGCCGGTAAGGTTGGGGCTTCCTTTGGGTGCATTTTGTATATAGTTTTCTTCACATGATTGCACTGTTTTTTTTTCACAGCGCACATGTGTTTTTACTTTTGGTATATTTTTGTATTCGAGTTTATTGATACAAACCGTGATGGACTGGACACGACACTGAAAAGCTATGGTGGAGCCGAGTCCCCCTAAAGGTCCAGCTTTTCTGGTGAGGAGGGGAGTCAGGTAGCTCTTCTGAGCAGCCCCCCCTCCTCCAAATGAAGATTTCAGTGGCCCCAACCCTTGCGGGAAGGGGCCAAGAAGATCCGGCCCTCCTCCTTATGGCCGAGGAGGGAAGGAAGGGGCCGCATATCCTTCGGGAGTGCGACCCCAGAAGAAAACGAAGAAGGGGCTCTGGTGTCCACTGTGGCCTTACGGCACTTGGCACTGGCACTTTTTTTTTGTTTTTCTTCACAGTGAAGCACGAACCTCAGGGCTTAAAAAAAAAAAAGCTGTCCATGTGTGTTGATGTGTGTTGATTGCACCTCTTACCCGACTTTTGTCTAAAGGCTGTCCTGTACAGCGGGGATCCATGAATAAAGCGGATAAAGAGGCAAAAGGTGATAATTGTTGACCTTATTTGCATGTGCATACCCAGAATCCCTTGTGGTTGTGGCAGCACCATGAGATTTCTGAGAGAACAACAAGCCTTCTGGCTTGTCTGGTGTCTGTAGATGAGTGTTTAATAATGCTTCTACATACCCTCAAATAATACAAAATCACAACAGTAAAAATAAGTATTTAGCTTAATGGTATATAGAACACTATGTAATTTTGCATTCCTAACAAACATATTATATATGATAGCAGGGTTTTGGTCAACATTTTAAAGGTTACTGCTTTGATTACTGTGTTTGTTAAAGACAGAAGGTAGAATTTTGAAAATTACTTAACTAAGTTCAAATGAAGATCTTCCAGCACGGAAGAAAATGACCAACTTATTCCTAGTTCCTACTGATTACACTTATTTTAGTATTTACTAAGAGGTCAAAATGCTTACCCTTTTTACAAGCACTACCACCATTCTGTATTTTTAACTTTAGTCTTTTAGTCTTGCTAAAATCAGTGAATTAATTTGTGCACTTTGTTTAAGAATATATATATGTTGTTGTCTATTCATGCATGGAGATGTCCAAATGTTGCTGTGGTTGGATATTTAATCCTAGATTTTACTGGTTTTATTTATTAAATGTGTGTAAACTATTTGATTTGATCTATTCTTTCATAATATACAATGTTATAGGACTGAAGATCCCGCTGTTGACCAAGAGGATGTCAGCACCGAAGAAAGTACCGGAAAGCCAGCTGTCTTGGATTCATTGCCTCCGTTGGAAGAACGTATGAAGTGCTTTAGAAATATGCTTCTTGAAAGAGGGGTAGGCAGTTCACTTTCCATGTATTTTGTTACATAATAAAAGTGATTGCAAGCAGATATGATGTGCAGATTGATATCTCTGTTTAATGGAAATACTTTTACATTTCTGTAATGTGGGAAATCAAAATTATTTATCTTTTTTGTCTGTAATATGATTAATTTTGATTTAAGGTAATCATGCGCTTTCAGCAAATATACCGTATTGGATCGGATATAGGCCGCACCCTAAAAGTTTGGTGCTTTTTTAAAGAAAAAGTTTTTTTTAATAGATATGCTGCCACTCTGCCCCCCCAGATATGCTGCCACTCTGCCCCCCCAGAGATATGCTGCCACTGCCCCCCCGAGATATGCTGCCACTGTCCTCCTCCTCCGAGATATGCTGCCACTCTGCCCCCCCGAGATATGCTGCCACTGTCCTCCCCCCCGAGATATGCTGCCACTCTGTCCCCCCCGAGATATGCTGCCACTGTCCTCCTCCCCACCCCCGGACTTACCAGAGCAGACTCCCGGGTGTCTTACGGGGCCGGCGGGGGACATCTACGCAATACAACTTCCGGTGCCAGCACTCAGCGGATGTGCCGGCACCGGAAGTTGTATACGCATATTGTGTAGATGTCCTCCGCCGGCCCCGCAAGACACCCGGGAGTCTGCTCTGGTAAGTCTTGGGGGCAGAGGTAAAATGCATCGTGCGGACGTTCACTGGCTGCGGCGATGTGTGTAAACGACCTCCGTTGCCGGCACGTCTGCACGATGTGCTTTAACACTCTCCCTTGCCGGGACTCCCCTCGTGGGAATTCCCGGCAAGGGAGATTGTTAAAGCACATCTTGCAGACGTGCCGGCAGCGGAGGTCATTCATGCTCATCGCCGCTGCCGGTGAACGTCTGCACGATGCGCCTAGACAATCTCCCGTGCCGGCACTCCCCCCTTGGGAAGTGCTGGCAGGGGAGGCTGTCTGAGCGTATCAGAGAGTAGGATGCAGGTCCCCTGCACCGCTGCGGGGGATCTGTATCCTAACCCTGCTGCCTGCCCGGCGCCCGGAACTGCATGCCCCGGGCGTCGGGCACTAGACCCCGAATATAGGCCGCACCCCCACTTTAAAGACTTAAAGTGGGGGGAAAAGTGTGGCCTATATTCCAGACAATACGGTATATACCGTACATAGTATAAATATATGGCAAAGCTAAATTATGTATGTTTCAATTCCATATTAATCCATTTTCATAGTGCTAACTTATTCAGTATTTTTCAGGTGTCAGCATTCTCCACATGGGAAAAAGAATTGCACAAAATAGTTTTTGACCCTCGATATCTTTTGCTTAATTCAGAGGAACGAAAACAGGTGAGTTGTTTCAAATGGACTCATTGTTGAATTTAAAACATTACTATGCAGTGGTGAAAACCCAGTAATATGTCTGTTTTTAAATACTATGTCTAAATTTATATAGATGTTACTTAATGTGACTTTTTAACCCCTTAAGGACAATGGGCGGTCCCTAAACCCATTGAAAACAATGCATTTTGAGCCCGTACATGTACGGACTTTGTCATTAAGGGGTTAAACTATGGTACCTAGAGTGTGTTATTGTCCCACTATGACGTTCTGCATAAAGTTCTGAAGGATAACCTTTAAGTGAACCTTGTAATGCATCAGATGGTGGCTGTGCCAGCTAATTAAAATTAACTAATTTTAATTATAAAATTCTAATATCAATAATATACACATTGGTCATTTACACTTCTGAAATGTCAATGTCTTATAATATTATAAGGATGCTTCTGGGGGGTACAGCCAGTCTGAGTGTATGGGGCTTTGGGCAGCTGGGGGGGCTGGCGTTCCTGATCTGTCATGGGTCTCCCCATTGGCCTGCAAGACCCACTAACCAGAACTGGGCTATTGCAGGATTTGAGGCCCAGTGGCACCTTTCTGGACTTTGTAGATTAGTGGCTCTGTTCTGAGCATTGGAGCCCCTTAATGGGGATTGGGCCCTAATGGTCCCTTTACAAGCATGTGGCGGGATGGCAGTGGAATCATGCGTTGGGGTAGTTGGAGGAGCATGGAGTGGGATGGGGATGGGTGTTCTTGTCTTTAGGTTTTTACTGGGCCTAGAGACTGATGGTGGCACCGTTATTATGGTTATATTGACTAAAAATGTATGGCTCTTTCTCATATTTAGATGTTTGAACAATTTGTAAAGACCAGGATTAAAGAAGAATACAAAGAAAAACGGAGTAAATTACTGCTCGCTAAAGAAGAATTTAAAAAACTTCTAGAAGAATCAAAGTTGTCCCCAAGGTATAAGCAATAACAGAATCATGTCAGAAAAATTAAAATTAGGTTAAACTAGTTAGTGCTGTAAATGGTTTTCTTTATAGAGCATAAATGGCCTCTTCTAGCTATGGCTAAAAAAAAAGAGATCAGTTCTACTTTTCCAATATCATAATTTATTTATGAAGTACCAGCAATTTGCAGAAAGCCGCATAATGTGCCCAACGATATAAAACAAAATATTGTTATTCTGCACAGAGAAACTATTTCCATATCTTCAAGGCAACTATGCAAATCAGTACGGTAAATCATTTGTTTAAAAAGGAAGTGCTAGTTTGGCTGGTTATGGGACTTTCTTCGACGTTATGGCAACTTTGAATAAGACGCTTAAAAAGGAACCCCCTTTAGCAGTTTTAACTGAGTTTAGTGGCAACAGGTACCAGAACTGGTTTATTCCATATTCCTTGTTCTTAATACGGGAGGAGTAACTGAATAGAATATAACAGCAGCCCATCTAGTCTGCTAATTTTTCCTCTTGTAAAGACTTAAACCTAAATCAGCGTTAGAGTCAGCATAGCTGTATGCCATGCATGTTTAAATGTCGGTATTAGTCTTTTTATGTAGATTAATGCTATAATCCTGAGAATTGGAAGTTAAGATTATTGCTCCAATATTTATATACATACAGTAGTTTTCTTATAAATTTAGCATTGTGTTTTCCAGTGGAGAACACCATTACATTTCATACAGTATGTATAAGCAACTCTAAAATGCAGGTTTGATAAATTGTACAATCCAATGCTTCAATCACAGCTACCTCTTTTTAAATTGGTTCGGGGTCAGAATGACCTCCTGTCATTGTAGTGTATATGGCTACCACCTGGCTCTTTTAACTGCTGGTCAATACCTCTTTAAGAGTTAATCTAAAATATCTAAATATCTAGAACATTTTGTTTAGAATAGTGCTGCAGAACCTTTGTGCTAAATTAGAAAACAATTGATCCCTTTTAAAGAAGATGAAAAACAAGCCAATGACGCTCTAAAAATTCTTAGTCATTGCCAGATACAAATGAATTTCATAACACTTTTATGTTATTCCTTTTGGAACAAAATGAAATTAAAATTTACATATTTTGTTTTAGGACCACCTTTAAAGAATTTGCAGAAAAATATGGAAGAGACCAACGTTTTCGTGTTGTACAAAAAAGGAAAGACCAGGAACATTTTTTCAATCAATTTATTAATTTGCTCAAGAAGAGGGATAAAGAAAACCGATTGAGGCTGAGAAAAATGAGATAAAAGTACATACAGTACTGTGAAAAATGTTAGGCATGTGTGAAAACATGCTGTAAAATAAGAGTCCTTTAAAAATAGACATGTCAATTGTTTATTTTTATCATTTAGCAAAATGCAAACAGAAGAAAAAATGTAAACCGAGTCAATATTTGGTGTGGCCACACTTTATCTTCAAAACAGCATAAATTCTTTTGGGTACAGTTGCACAAAGTTTTTGTAGGTATATAGTTAGGTTTCCGATTAAACAATTTTATTAAACAGGTGATAATGATCATCAATTTAATCTGTAGGTTGAAACTCAATCATTAAGTAAACAGAAACAGCTGTGTAAGAGAAATGAAACTGGGCTAGGAACAGCCAAACTCACTTACAACGTCCTGGCAACACTGAGCACAGCAACAAGACGAAAGGTAGTTTATACAACAGTGCCATCAACTCGGAGTTTGCAGAAAACAGTGAGACCCATCTATTGTACAAGGAAGTCTGATCAGAAGTGGTCTTTGTGGAAGAATTGTAGCCAAAATGCCATACCTCCGGCGTAGAAACAAGGCCAATTGACTCAACTATTCACGAAAACACAGGAACAGGGACACAGAAAAATGGCAGCAGGTACTCTGGACCAATGAGTCAAATTTTTTAATATTGCAATAGGCAGTTTGTTTGCCAAAGGGCTGGAGAGCAGTACAAGGATGAGGCAACAGTTTATCAGGCAACAGTGAAGCATGGTGGAGGTTCCTTCCAAGTTTTCAAATTAATTTGAGGGTTTTCGTCAGAATTAATGGTCTCCTCAATGCTGGTGAGTACAAGAAGATACTTATCAATCATGGAATACCTTCAGGGAGGCATCTTGACAACCCAAACAGACAGCCAAAGTCATCAAGAACTATCTTCAGCATAAAGAAGCGATGGTATGGCCCCCAGGGAGTCCTGATCTCAACATCATTGAGTTTGTCTTACGTGAAGAGAGAGAAGCAACTGCTTCAGGCTGCCTGAATCCACAGAAGAACTGCGCTTAGTACTCCAATTTATTGATCTGATTAAGACATTTCATCTGTTCACTCACTTTGCATTTTGTTAAATCCTAAATATAAACTGTTAACATGACAAAAGTATTGTGACACCTGACCATTACACCAACAAGGACTTTTATGACTTCACATTCACTCAGACATTAATATATAGTTGCAGCTTTAACAGTTTCCACTCTTCTAGGAATCCACAAGATTTTGGAGAGTTTCTGTGGGAATTTTTAACCATTCATCCAGTAGAGCATATGTGAGGCCATTCAGTGATATTAAACAAGAAGGATCCGCTTGCAATCTTTGTTACAATTCAACCCAAAGGTATTCAATCGATGTGCACAAAGCAAGGTCGAAAGACATGGTTGGATGAGTTTGCTGTGGCAGAAGTTGACCAGCCACACAGAGCCCTGACCTCAGAAATACTCCAAAATCTTATGTAAAGCTTCCCAGAAGCATGAAAGCTGTTTTAGCTGCAAAGGGGACCAACTACATATTAATGTCTATGTATTTAGCATTTGACATCATAAAAATCCCTCTTGGCGAAATGGTCAGGTGTCCCAATACTTTTGGCCATATAGTGTATATGCAATAAGCAGATTGTATAGTGTGACTGCCAGAGTAAAGGGGACATACTTTTTCCCAACATGCGTTAACATTTATTAAAGGAAAATATATTAAAGAAGAAGTCTGTAAAATGTTCTTATGATTATGTTTTATTTATAATTGGTTTCTCTGGAGAAGAAATGTCATTCTGTAATAAGAATAATGTTTCATATTGAAGCTATTTTATAACATTCAGAGTTTATTGTGTCTCTGTCATTATGAGTTGCTACAATTATGCAAATTACTTGTCCGATGCGCAGTGTATAAATTCAGAGTGAAAGGACATTAAAGGTATACGCCATTTGAGAAAAATTGCAATTACTGGAAGAGCATTTTGTAAAAATATAATTTCTAGGTATTTTCATATGTTTATCAAATGTAGACATTTTCAAACTTCAATTTTTCATGTTATTTAGGAAAACACAACTCTATAGAATGTGTTCCTTTTTCTTTTTTTTTTAAAGCAGTCTCACGCTCTAGAGGTTTTCTTGACTCAAACAATATGTATTTGCACTAGATATCAAGAAAACATCCACAGCAGGAGGTTTTTATGAGACAGCCAAAATAAATTACTGTAAAATGGCTTCCTACTGAAAAACAATCCCATGCTTTAACATGATCTTTATCGGAATGGTTGCATACATGTTTGGGTTATAGGATGCTCTGTTATATAAAAGCATACGTTTTCCCACTCTAGTAATATTTTTCCTTCCATGGTTTTCCTAAGTTTCAATTCTCTTAAATCAACCAAATGAACCATTGCTATATCACTATTCACACCATTGATCGAATGGTTAACCAATATTGGGTAAAGTCTTAGGGGATGTGAGAATATCTTAAAAATGTTAACTATTAATACAAACGTAGATACTAATATCACTTTGTATTTCCTCTGAAGGATGCACTTGGTATAAGTAACTTATTCATTAAAGTTGCTGTAACATATTTTTTGTAAAGCCATCCAATTTAAACTTCAGTTATTTTCTATTGTATGCCAACAGTATGCATGGGATTTTTCTCATCTACTTTGTATACACAGATATTTTAACTTTTTTTAATTAATAAATATTCTAAGCAAGCACATTTTTCATGTCCACCATTTAATGTGTTTCTGAAATTCTACAGAAAAATATTTGTATTGTGACCAAAAACACAAATAGTACCAAGTACTAATTTTTGATCAGCTGCTTCCTTAAAAAACAAGTCAATTTAAGTGAAATGTATCACTTTATTTTGCATTTTTTTTATTTGCTGTGTTATAAAAACTCATCGTCACCTCACCTTATAAAACGTGGAATTGACTGATGATCCTTTTCCAATGTCTGTCACATGTGTGTATGTGTGTGTATATACTGTACATATAATATATAGTTTTTTTCCCCAAAAAAATTAAATGATGAAAAACGTAATGATTTACTTAGGATGAAAAGTGTGAGATATTTAATAAAGAGTTATGACGTTAACGAGACCTGGACAAGATTTCATGTTAAGCTCCTGGCTTCAGATATGTATAGTAGAGGATCTTCTAAAAGAGTTCACAAATGTAGTCCAAAATATCTTGTATTTTTAAAAACAAAGCAAAAGTAGTAAAGGAGTAGATTAATAGACTAGCACAAATTCAAAGATGGTAATCAAAATTTGCAATTATAAACCTGAGTATTGGAATGTCGACCAGCTGGTTTGATTAAATACATGAATGTTTTTAAGAAGCATGGTCACCTGGGCTTTCGTAAGAGAACAATGCTATACAGGGAGCACACAAAGGAGTAGTAGTCCATTAAGAATTATTGTGGGAAATGGTGAAATCATCAATATGCCAAATTATATACAAATCCATGTGGCCTAAATTTTACAGAAATCTTAGCAGGTTAATAGACATTATTTGTTTATTATCTGATTCAAATAAGTGTTTGCCTCCTTCGTTCCTGCGCCAATAATTAATTGGAAACATCTTAAATCAATTTTACCATAACTTATAGTATCGAATATTCTTTAAAATTTTAACTTAAAACATAATTAGAATTTGTTTTGTTATTTTGTAATGATGCATTAAAAGCATATCACTGAAATAACACGTTGGAGGGATCCTTATATTTGCTCAGCTTTTTACTATGCATGGGATTTTCATTATATGGGCTAGTACAAAGCTGTATCATACCCATTTTTTTCAGAAAACCACAGTATTTAGATATACACATAGGAAACAACATTCTATGGCAGATAAAAACTATTTGGCCCACCTAGCTGTCCTATAAGTTGTGAGGTGGGGCTTCCATGGATGCATCCTGGTGCCATGTATTCTCCAGATAAGCAGCCATCCAGATAATGTAAAACAAAACATGATTCATCAGACCAGGCCACCGTCTTCCATTGCTCTGTGGTTGGGTTCTTATGCTAACGTGGCCACGGCAATGGACAGGGGTCAGCGTGGTCTGTAAATATGCAGCCCCATTTGCAACAAACTGTGATGCTCTGTGTGTTCTAACACCTTTCTATCAGAAACCAGTATTAACTTTTTTAGCAATTTGAACTATAGTAGCACATCTGTTGGATTTGACCAGAAGGGCCAGCCTTTGCTCCCCACATACATCAATGAGCCTTGGTCGCCCGTGACCCTGTTGCCGGTTCACCGCTTTTCCTTCCTTGAACCACTTTTGATCGGTAATGATCACTGCAGACCGGGAACACCTCACAAGAGCGGCAGTTTTGGAGATGCTCTGACCCAATCATCTAGCCCTCACAATTTGGCCCTTGTCAAAATCGCTCAGATCCATATGCTTGCTCATCTGTCATCTTGGCTTTTATGCAGTCCTAGAATGTAGGGAATAGAATGTAGGTGTAGGTGGACTTACATGTTCATCTTTGTAAACCCCTTACTGTCCATTTCTCACTGGAAAATGTCTTAAAATTAGACCTTTTTCAAATTGCTGTTGCTCTTAACTGAGCTTTCATCCCCACTCTGTCCTGTGTCAGTACTAGTGTTTGGAGCCAGATCCCCAATCCATCTTTTGGTTCTGCCTGTGGATATGTTTCTGTTTTTCTAATCCAAAAAGACAATAGTATAAAGGTATATGAACATCTCTGCCCTTTTCAAAGAATGTGCATACCATGAGTGGCCCATTCAGAAAAGTTCAGCGTCCATGCAACCCTCCGGATTAGCGAATTTACCCTAGTATTCTATGAATTAAATTGTTTTTTGTGCATTTATTTATAGCAAATATTTTAACATTTCCTGATTTTACAACCTAATGCCAAGATTATTTAATAACACCTATGGCTTTGACAAAATATTTCTAAGAGGCATTCGTATGATCATGACAAGCCCAAAGTCTACTTAAACTCATACATTTGATCGTTGTAAAAATAATAATAAAGGCAAACAACTTTAGAAAACACAGAATAGCTTAGAGATTAAAACTAGATCAGGCCATGGTACATTGTGTGGGTTCTAGTTCCTGGCTTCTAGTATGAAGCAACAAGGTGTATGAGATGGTATTGATGTGATTGTTATGTACATGTATGTATGTACGTATGTATGTACAGTATGTGTATGTGGCCACAATATCAGTTCTAAAGCCACATGTTTATTGAAATTATATAGTTGAAATTATATAGTTGTTATATAGTTAGGTTTGAATTTGAGCTCTGGAAATTTGTCGTTCTTTTTACACATGTGCTTGTTGCCATGTATACCTGTGTGTGTGTATATGTATGTACATATGTGGGAGAGTGTTTGTATGTGTAGATATGTGCTGTCACCTCAACATGGTTGTGGCTGCATTGGCACCACAAAAAATATTCACAAAACCACTAATGTATATACTTAATTATATTGATGTAAAAATGTTTAACTATTGATATGTTTGTGTCTCTAGAAATGCACATTCACAGGGAATACATTTTTCAGCAAGAACAGATAACATGTAAATACATCTTCTATAATATTGATACTTTGTATACCAGACAATAAAATACATTTATTAAAGAAAAGAGATGGCGCTGAAGTTGATACCAATATATTTACGATTAATGAGGTTGTAATTTGGTGTTTTTTATATTAGCTGTCTGCAATTGAAAAAGCTGTGTCCTTGTGAACAAAATGCAATGATTACAGGTTTCCCATTGCCAAACATGTATGTTCCGATCTAAGATAATTTACTTCAAAGTCTTAAACTCATAAAGACAAGGAGGAGAGAGCACTCACAGGCCAGATGCTTGTACAAATGTGTTTATTCCTTTGCATTTGAGATTAGTTTTTTTTTATGATAACATTGCAGCATCTGGTGGTAGAAATTATATATTTTATATGGATATATTATTTATGTATTAGTAGGCTTTAGAGAGGAATCATATTGAGGCATGAGTCTTTCTGTGCTTAATTTTTGGAAAAGCTATATACATTTAGCTGAATGCGTAATATCTGCTTTAACATATGTACCAGGTGTGCAAATCTTACATGGAATTTGGTATTTAGAAGTGACAGAGAATGCACATCATGTCCACGGAGATGAGGGCGAAAGCATCACATACTAACTCTTCGCCGTAACCAAATGGGTTAAATACTTGCACATTGAGAGAAACAATATACATTACCCATGATCTGCACCATGTTGCTAATAACAGAAGAAAAGGAATGGAGATTTTGTACGTTAATGAAATGACCAATAAAACTGAAATGTAATTTCCAAAATGCATTTTGGAAAAAAAAAATTTCCAATGCCATTGGCTTAATGAAAAACATTAAAGTGACTTTATTGTGCCCTGCAGCATCTTTGTCTAATTCATACAAATTTAGTTTGTGAACATCAGTTCAGTGCCGACGATCTTTTGGGGAAGCTTCAGAGTTGCTTTGCTCATAGTGTGAAGTTCTTTCAGAAACAAGTGGTAAACGGCAAGCATTATACAGTTTGATTTGCACCCCGTGAAGCTGATTTATCCCAAAGAAAGTACAAACAGGGTTGGTTCTGGGTTTTATAGAACCTAAGCTGTCTAACATGCAGTTAGATAACAAATATAATGTGAACCAGAACCGGGGCTGGAAGTGATTATCATTGCATGCACATTGCTGAACAGGAGGCTCATTACGTGGAATCCATCTTTAGCTATAGATCAAGGAAATAGGGATAGAGAGGATCCTCATAAATCCCTATATGCATTTAGATGAAAAACTGGTAAAATATAAGCTAACATGTGCATTAAAGCGCAAGTGAAATCTTTTCAAATGTATTAAGGTAATTGTGTATTAACAAATTTTCAATAAATCCAGCATTGTTTTAAATGAACAAAACAGTTTAATCAGGGTTGCCATCAAGGGGATATGATCAGTACTGTTGTACCAGACTCTGCCTGACAGGGTGGTCTGAATGACCTTCTCTCACACCTAAAAGATCAGAGAGAGCAGGCCCCCATGCTTGGACCCAGATATATATAGATATATATGTAAAGCTTTAGAGTCAATGAGTGTGTTAGTGCATGTTGTTGGATAGTGTGTGCATGGTGTTAGTGTGTGTGCATATGGTATTGTGTGTTACTGTGTGGCATTAGTATGTATAGTAAGAGTGCGTATTGGTGTTTGGGGTTAGCACGTCTGCGCATAAATGTATGGCGTTAGCATAAATGTGTTAAAGAAATACTGCACCCAGATGCCACTAACCTTAGGTTTGCCCCTGTTCTCATAAGGTGTGCTTATGGGAGGATCTTAAGGTGGGTTAATGGGTGGGATAGTCGGATGCATGGGGTGGGCTGATAAGAGAGAAATGGGGGCACAGGCATGTACTGTACCCCAAGGTTTCTGATGGCAGCCTTGAGTTCCGTCATAGTTCTTGATACTGAAGAAATGTTCTTTATAAGTGAACTGCTATCTCCAGAAATGTTACTAATAACAAACGGATTTATTTTTTTTTTATCTAAAGAAACTAGAAATTATTTTCCTGGCAACAATACTTTAGATGCTTATTTGTTAGAATTATCAGTTTCATAAGATATTATTTTGATGTATTATTACTTACATTTTCAGTAATCTTAGAACACGCAGGTTTCCTTTTGCTATTAGTGGTAAAGTACTTTAAATTTACATTCTAAAATTTTCCATCTCTAATGCAGCACATATCCATTAGAAATAGTTATAGTGTGGAGTAAATTACCTGCTAAGTATACTTTCAAAGTGCCATTTCACTAAAATGCAGAAATTCTAATTTATCTTCATGCCATCATCTGAAAACTATTTTAAAATGACTTACTTTTCTTAACAAAAGGTTGCAATTTACGATCATAAAATAAACTATATTGCTGAGAAATGGAATACCTTCTATAAATTTACAGAAAATGTTAAAAGTATTTCAATATTTCATCCAGAGCACAATAATAATATTACAATGTTTGTAGCAATATAAGTGGCCCACTAATTCAAGTCTGTAAGCCTTCTGAGCATAGAGCATGCCAATCTATGTTTAAGTTGGTCGGATCTTTTTTTTGTTTTTTTTAAAGACATATAGATTGATCCAACTGGTTGTGACAAGCAGAGAAAACAATGAAGACCTAACCTGCTGGGTGGATCTTGAGGACTAGTGTTGGGTATCAAAGACTGTAATGAAGAAAGAAAAATTAACAGAGAACAGAGAGTGAAAAAAGAAAGAAAGTGCACAAACTTTTAATGATGGGCACATATGGTAGTTAAACATAAAGTTTTAGTAGGAGAAAATATGTCAGGGGTGTCAAACATATGGCCTGTGGGCCTAACGCGCCCTGCCGGACATTGAGGTGTGACCTGCCTGAAATTGGCAGCCAACATTTTTTGTGGCTGGGGAAGAAGGGAGCAGGGAGCAGGCTTCCTCAAGATGGCGGAGCATCCAAGCAAAGCTTATTCCCCAATTAAAGAAATAAGAGCACACAAAGCCAGGACAGGATTTTACCCACAATTTCCAGAGATGCATAGGGCAAATTGGAACAGGGTGGATATTTGTGGAACAGTCTTCCTCGCCTTTGGTGCTTGTAATTAAAGCCCCTTAAAGACAAAGGACGTATATACATCCTACAAAACTTGATCTATGGGAAATTATGCAGACATATATAGTATATACTTTATGACCTGTGTTAAAATGTATCGGGCATTCCTGAGAGGCAGAGGCTGCCTTGGACCAGCTCCAACACTCCCTTGCTGCCCGGTCATCCCATGAGAGCGATTGTATAGCGTTAACCCCATTATAGGGGTTACCATTTGTGCCTTCAGTAACCACAAGCTTGTGGGGACCAAAGCACAGTCCATATTGTGCTCCTAAAGAGCACCAACAATGACGGAGTAAAACCTAGATGTCAAATGTGCTCCTACGTGAATTGCTGTCAGTAAGTAGTTTAAACCCTTGTATAGCCAGTCAAGAGTGGGCTGATGATTATCAGGTCACTTCAGACCAATAGGAGTGATCTGATCATTATAACAGCCACATGATGTCCCCCTCCCATAAGTGACAGCTATCATAGAGACAAGGTAAATAAATACATAATTATTGCAACCTGATCAATTATAAGTGACACTTTAGGTTACTCACCGATCAATGTCACTGGCCTAAACATGTCACTTACAAGTAATTGTATATATATATATATATATATAGATAGATAGATAGATAGATAGATAGATAGATAGATAGATAGAAAGATAGAAAGATTTTTTATTTTTTTTTAATTTAATTTACAATTTTATTATAAACTCTGCATATTAATAATACTGCATATTATTGTCAATTTCAGGCAGGTTAAGGCCATATTTACTCTCAATAAAAAATGAATGTGGCCCACGCACATATACATTTCTGATGAAGTGGCCCACTCCAAAAAAAACTTGGACACCTCTTCTCTAAGGCCTAGTGTGGTACTGAGAGCAGAAATAACAACAATTAATCCTAAAAGTCATGGAGTCTGCCTCTCAGGAATACCACCCCAGATGCAAGCACAGTTGTCTGGCAATTGGAACATGGATGGCATTTTAGAAACTGGCTGATTCTACGGGGTCTATTCACTAGACAGAATGCTTCAGTGGGTTTGCTTAGCTGACCCTTACACAGAGTTTGGGGGCAAAAGAGGCCACTGGCTTCATGAATAGGTGGATCCAGGGAACTTTAATGTTTCTTTATTAAGCTTTTTAGGCTTTCAGAGTTAGAGTTCAGTAGATGCCGAGTCAAGTTGCTGTTGAGTATGCAGAGCAGTTAGCACTAGTAAATATGTAAAGAATTTTGGAATACGTGGCTGTCATAACAATGTATTATGTGTAATTATAGTTCATTTTGAAACACAATACAGTATTTTTCAGTTGTATTAGTGATAACAAAAATGACAGCAGGACTGCCGAAGATACTTTCAGAAGCAGGGAGGAAACCAAAATGATATATTGCTCGGGACTCAGAAAATGACTTTATTGATAAGATAATAAAATAAACTATGGAAACAGAAATAATTTCAGCTTCAGTTATAGTATGACACTTTAATAAATATATAGAAAAGATGGAAAATGTAAATGTGCATGTAACCAGTAACCCTTTTTAACATTTTCTTTTCAGTTTTATTGTGGATCTGACACAGAAAATCAGCCCTTTTCTATGAAAATTATTCAAACCATTAGCGATAATGCTTCATGCAGTTCAGATGTCAAATCGCATTAGGTGAAGCATGTAGCTGATTTCATAGTAACGCAGAAGATTGACATTTTCTCGTTTTTTTGAAGTAGATAAAATAAATAACATCAACTTTTTTCTATAAACACAAAATATTTAACACTGAGAGCTGGGTGAAAAAAACATTTTTTTTTCAGTGGTTAAAGAGGACTGTTTTGCCAAATTGTACATTTATATTGGTGATTACAAATTACACTAAGGAATAGATAACATTAAACAGCCTGTTGAGTAGATAATTTGTGATAAGTATTTATTGTAGTAAACCTCCTTCTGAATCCATTTTGTCTCTGCTTTGGTGATGTTCCAAGTAATAATTATTGTGAAAAGCTCCTGTAAAAATTATTATAGTCATAGTATCAATGAACGATAATAGCTTAGAATAATAATAATATTATATATAATTATATATTATATATAATATAATAATAGCTTAGAATAAAGCTATTACTATGAAAGGGTACATTATCAACCAATAAACTCTGAATGCAGCAATTTACCTATAAACATTATTTTTAAATAGTCATCAAGTACATTGGCTATGAGACAAGGCGCTCTTAATGTAAAGCCCAAAGCATAGATTTGGTTGTGTTGCCAAAAAGGTAACACAGACATATACATGTTGTAGGAAATGGGATATATTTTGAGGAAATAAGAGGTTTTCAGGTGCTGACACACTCTTGTTTTAGGGGCAACGCCATGTAGCACAAATAATAAGAAAATTGATAAGAAATTGTAGGATTTAATAATGTGATGAACGATAAAGCCTGTGACAGGCTAACACACAGGGTTACTTTGAGAAGGAACAGTATGGTATGGTTACAAGGACATAGCAGAGATGTAACTGGGAAATAACAAGAATGTAATCAGAATGTAACAAAGTATACAGAGATAAACATAATTCTTATAGGAATAATGACATCAAACACACAAAACAAATGTTTTCCCATAGTTTACAAATTCACAACTGTTCGCATTTGTTCGACACACAATTTGTGTCAATTTGTTGAGGTGGCCATCATCTGACTTCAGTGAGCATATCACTGATATAGGCCAAATGTTCCTTATGTATTTTACACTAGCACTATCCCATGATGTAATAATCAGGATGGCTCATCTCCTGTTTGATCCTTTCTTTATTTATTACCGTTTTTTTTTATTACTGAGATAAATCTTAGTGACAATGAATATCTGGCTGAATCTGAGCATTTTAGTGTTTCAGAAAAATGCTTTGCACAATACTTAATCCATGTAAGAAATTTCCAGAATGTAATTATTGTACAAGATAATAAGTTTGTTGTGAATAGTAACTAAGGCTATTAAAAGTCTAGAATGTGGTTGGTAGGCAGAGGGAGATAAAGCATCTCCCAGCACCATCTGTTTAAGTGTAAGGAGCCCTCATAAAAAGCCAGGTTCAATGTACCACATTGTGTATAGTACTTATTAGCTTAAAATGTATGACTAAACCTATAAAGGGCATGACACCCATAATTTACAATTATATACTATCAGGGGCAGGGGAGGGTTGGCACCTTCTGGCCCAGAGGCAGGTAAAGCCAAATCAGCACATTACCCTCTCCCCCGGTAATTAATATATGCACTGGCTTACACATACTTACTGAAACACACACACATACAGACTAACACTGATTCTCACATATGCACTCATGCTAACACATACACACAGATATACACATCTGCTGACACAGATACTTACACACTAATGGTAACACACACTTACAAAATAAACTCTCATGTTTATGACATACATACCCCCTAACATACACTTACATAAACACACTCATGCTAACACACACCTTGTAACACAAACTTAAACACACGCATGTTCACAAACACCTAACCCCCTCTATCCAGTGGCGTCTCCAGGTTTCATATTTAGGGGGGGCACATGGGGGGCCAGGGACCAAAGTAGGGGGGCCAATTATAAAACGGTACATATACACTATATATATATATATATATATATATATATACACACACACACGTTAGACGTGCATTTTTAACTACATAATATGCACTTATCTCTTTGAAGTAAAGACTGTGATTAAAATATGATTTCAAAATAACAGCTAAAGTGACAGTTATTTTTCATTCTTTAATATTAGCCCCTGCTGACAATATATATAAATATTAGACCCTGCTGCCGATATATAGAAATATTACACCCTGCTTCTGATATATATTAATATTAACCCCTGCTGCGGATATATATTAATATTAGCCCCTGCTGCGGATACATACTTATATTATACCCTGCTGCCGATATACATAGAAATTATACCCTGCTGCCAACATATATTAATATTAGCCCCTACTGCCGATATATAGTATTAGTCCCTGCAGCCAATATATATAAATATTAGCCCCTGCAGCCAATATTTATTGATAATAGGCCCTGCAGCCAGTATATATTAATATTAGCCCCTGCTGCCGATATATATAAACATTAGTCCCAGCTTCCGATATATATTAATATTAGCCCCTGCAGCCAATATATTTGCCACACTGACTGCAGATCAGGGGAAGACAGTGAGAGTCAGTGCAGTGTTCCCTCCTTCTGACTGCACCGTGACATTGAGAGGTCCTCTCCCCTGTAATCATCCCCAGAGTCCCTTTGTCCCCTCATTCACTAAACCATAGCGCTCTTTTACTTACACCCTGTAGTTCAGGTATAGATCAAATAAACAACACATGGAAACAGCACATGCAACTGAATGAGAAAAAAAACTTGTATTTGCAGGTATACATAAATAATGTATGGAAACATAGCATTGCAGGTATAAACCAACAGAACACACAAACCCAGCATTGCAGGTATATATCAACTGGAAATCACATGTACACTCAGCACTGAAGGTTTAGATCAAATAATCAACACATGGAAACAGCACTCCAGGTATTGATCAACTGAATAAGACATGCAAATCCTATATTTGCAGGTAAACATTAATAATGTATGGAAATATAGCCGATACAGATGAACAGAATGACACAAAACCCAGCTTTGCAGATATAAATCAATTGGAAATTACATATAAAACCCCCTAAATTACAGGCATAGATCACTGGTCACACACCCCAAAGCCAACCCTGGTGTCCACACTGCCCACATAGAACCTGACCAGCACCTAAGTTACACATTATGTCAACTTTGTCCCCAAACAGCTGAACGTACGCCGTTTTTGTCCCATAAAGACCTCTCCCTCCCAATCTATCCTATCTACCCCCTCTCCCTCCCAATCTATCCTATCTACCCCCTCTCCCTCCCTATCTACCACATCTGCCTCTCTATCTACCACATCTCCCTCCCAATCTATCCTATGTACCCCCCTCTCCCTCCCAATCTATCCTATGTACCCCCCTCTCCCTCCCAATCTATCCTATGTACCCCCCTCTCCCTCCCAATCTATCCTATCTACCCCCTCTCCCTCCCAATCAATCCTAACTATCCCCTCTCCCTCCCAATGTATCCCATCCACCCCATCTCCCTCCCAATCTACCCCCTCTCCCTCCCAATCTATCCCATCTACCCCCCTCTCCCTCCCAATCTATCCCCTCTCCCTCCCAGTCTATCCCATCTACCCCCCTCTCCCTCCCAATCTATCCTTATCTACCCCTTCTCACTTCCTATCTACCTCTTCTGACTCTCTAACCCCCTCCTAACTTTCTAACCCCCCCTTTGAAGTTCACTTACCTTGGGCTTGTCCAGCGGTGAGATCGCGCGGTCTCTGTATCCCTGGTTCTGCCGGCTTCACTGCTGGGCGCCGGATATGACGACATATACCGGCGCTCGGCTTGAAATGCCGGCACTGCGAACCAGGAAGAGGTCTCGCGGTCGCGGAGAAGAGTGAGAGGCGCCGAACGGTTGCTGAGAACTTATTCCTCAGCAACCGCTCGGCGCCTCTCACTCTCTCCTCCGGGTCTATTAAAAAAAAAGAAAAAAAAAGACGGCGTTTCAATTGGGGGGGCACACCGGGGGGCACAGCATGATGTAGGGGGGGCCATGGCCCCCTCTGGCCCCCCCTGCCGACGCCACTGCCTCTATCCCTCATTCCACTCACTCTCCCTCCTCTCACATCTTTACCTTCCTAGAGCCTTCTTTGTAGCTGCTCACACACACTGTGCATACAGCTGCACTTTTACCGCAGGGTTACTTAACATTGCATTATGTGACCCACCTGAGTTCCCACCTTCGTAAGTAGGCCAGTCCAAGCTGGATCAGCACTCAAGCCCTCAATTTCAGCCAAAGGAAAAGCCTGAACATTAAAACGTACTTTATTTTTTATTTGTTTCGGGCAGTTGTAACTCGCATGCCCCTAGAAAAACTAGCATTTTTGGCAAACAATTTAGTGAATAAACCTGATTATGTTTTAATTGTTCCCTTTTAACCGTTGCTTTTTATGATGCGTATGTTTGTGCATTTAAAAAGCAAAATGTATAATGTGGCTTATCACTTTGGTTTTCCAATTCTTGTCTTTGTTACTATGACCCAGTAATAAAAGTTTTGTATCCTAATACATTTAGCCAAAATCAGTGTGCAATATTACTCTCTAATAGCTACACATTGCTGACGTTCCCTTACATGGCAGGTCTTACAATCACATACCCCTGGCCAAACAATAAATAGTTTTTAGAATGCCATCACATTCTTTCAGATAACACAATGTCTAAAAAATGAAAAATATTTTTAGACAAACAAGAAAATGATTTTAATGATTGGTTTATGCTTGGTTTCAGATGGTGGTTTGCAGAGGGCTCGAGATGTTTCAGGAAAGGTACAAGAGGGGAAAGAGAGACATGAAAAAGAGAGGAGTTTAGGTTAAAAAAGGGACAGGATGAGTGTGTTCTCTATGTCCATCTAGGCTATTTGACCTTTCTTAATTATATGGTACATTAATTAATCAGTAAATATGTTAGTGGCCAGTTCATCCCATTTTTGTTGCATATATTCATAGTTAGAGGTTCATGGTTCATATATAATATCTTGAATAGCTACAAATGCAAACTATATAAATACATATATATGATGGCGCTATATAAAACAATAAATAATAATTATATATATATATATATATATATATATATATAGCGGGAGAGAGACAGTATTTAATGTGTATTTTGATGTCCAGTTCATCCACTTGGTTCTTTGTTTCTTTGTAAGATTTTATTGAGGTTTTGTAGCTTTATCAAGGTTAAGATAAGTACATAAATACAATATTTCTTGTTTTTACCAGTTAACAGAGGCAGCTAAGTCATTTTATAACTCGCTATGTATATAGCAGGCTGTATTTACAGGAAAGGAATAACAAGGGCATGTAAAATATGCCAAAGAAATCTTCTATTGATCAAGGATTCATATTTCAGTCAAAACTGTCTTTAAATAATATAAACATTGTATATGACTCAAATGCTCCTCTTATTCACACTGTAAATGGAACACATATCAAATAAATTTACCACCTATCTTGACGAAAATACGACTGAAAATAAATAAGCATTTCCAAGTAAACATGACTAATGTTTAAATAGGCAGGTTTTATTTTGTCATTCCTCTTTCTACAAGATTTGAAATGCTAGGGGAACTGGCTATAACTTGAAATGGAAGTAAATGGAGTTAGATGTTATCCTAGTGAAGGGGGTAGTGGCCCAAAAGTTCAGTTTGCATGACCTTTCTCATGTCTCTCATCCAAGCAAAATATTACTGTGGGTCTTGCATCTTCCCAAAGAAGAGACCAGCATTTTGATGATTGGTTAGTTTCTGAATGTATATCTCTACGTTAAATACTTGGGCTGGAATTGCAAAAAGCAATCATCACGATTGCAGAATATATTCTGACCATTCCAGTCTTGGATGTTCACCACAAACTAATGGGCATTCAAAGAGGCATGGCTATAAATATGTTAAAACCAAAAGAGGCTTAGCTGTGAAATATATAACACTGATCTGTGTTGTGTATGGATTCAATGAATTTCTTCGGCTTTATTCTACTGATATGGCAGAGAGGATTTCAGAGTGAGGGCAGGAACAATATATACATAAATGTCTTTTATCTTTAAATGTGTTAGTTCTAATCATTCAACAAGCTCTCAATGGGAGAGACAGGGGAACAGAGGATTAGGTACTCACTGGATACAAGTGTATCACCATCAATAATAAATATGAAAAAAATCTGAAAAAAAATGAAAAAAAATCTGAAAAAAAAGCAGAAGACAGCCTGGATAATGGTGAAAAACAATTCTCTTCTTTATTTATGGAAACACCGACCGGTTTCGGCGTGAACAAACGCCCTTATCAAGGTGAAACAGTACCCTCCCTATAAGGTCATGTGACCTAAATGCTGCAGTAGTAACAAGCAATCACTTAATTGGTTAACAACAACAATGTATAATGCAATACAAAGAAATAAATACAAAAAAAAATTACAAAAATCTATCACTTCCATTCCCATTATTTATACACCATAGAATAGTAAAGATGTGTAAATATATACATGTTACTGAAAATAGCAGTTCTTAAGTATTAACCCTTTCTTTATATTTTTCATTTCATTTTTATTTTAAATACAATTTCAGTAACATGTCTTCTTTTTTTTCTTTTCTTATTTATTATTGACGGTGATACACTTGTATCCAGCGAGTACCTACTCCTCTGTTCCCCTTGTCTCTCCCATTGAGAGCTTTTTGAATATTTATTGTTGCTACCTACAGAGTGGAGTTCATATTTATAAGCAGCTCCGGTGATCCTTTGCTATATTATACATTAGTTCTAATCATTACCAGCAAACACAGGTACAATGTAATGCAACACAGGCAGCTGAACCCAAAAGGCAAGGCAAAAGAATTATAACAAAATAATTAAAAGCTCAATAAAATGAAATCACATTCTTATATATACAAGGATGTTCAAAGAAGGTTGACATAAAGTTAACTTACAAACCCTCTTCATGTTTCCATAATTAATGTTGATGCAATGTAATCAGTTATAAAGATATGAATATGAACTTTTGAACTTGTTTTTCATTCATACGATCCAATTACATCCACATAACATTGAATGTAATTACAGAATGCATTTATGAAACCTTTATGTTTTTCCTTGTGTTTTATGATTATTTTCGATTCTTTGTAATTATGAAATAAATTATACTTTCATCTGTCGCTGATTACAAATGTTCTATGGAAATACCTTAACCAGACTATTTCACCCTTCTTAATATGTATATCCACCTAAGAAAATTATTTTCTCATTTCTTAATTACATTTTGGTGTGAAAATCCCTTTCAGAGTAATTTCTTTACACAGCACTGTAAGTCTGAGGAAGCCCTGGATAGATTGTAGTGGCCCTGTCACTTTAAGCCTAGTGGCCGCCTGATAACATAAGTGCGGCCGACGACTGGATATGCGTAGCTGCACGTTATGTTTTTATGCTCATGCTGCAGCCCCCGAGCTGGAGTGACGGACTGGGGGAGTATGGGGCGCTGTCAGCTGTATGGACAAAAATGATGGTAATTTAATGTTCTTTCAAGATGATGGTGTTGATGGCACATTGGTATTCTAACTTATTTAAGGTGATCCGATCAAGTTAGTTGCATCTCCTGAAGGCATAACATTACTAAAGAACATTTGACACAAGTAGTACGTTTTGTTGATATGAAATACATTAAAAATCTTATATTTTAAGTGGAGCTCAATCATATCTCTGTATACACATAGTTAGCTGACTAAAACTTTTACCATTAATCAATAGAAAATTGTACCTATAGAGTATTAAAAAGGCATATTGCTAATGCTTATTGGCAGAGAAATGGTAATATTGTATCATAATGAGATACAAATTATAAACATATAGAGGTTGATATAATAACATAGCTTGGTGGCAGATAGTCTGCCCATTTTTACAACCTCAAAACTTACTTGGTCCTTTGAATTATTTTATGTAAATTAAGAATAGCTTTATGTCTATCACATATTCTTAAATTCCTAAACTATATTCTGTTATTCTGTATTGTTAAATATGTTATTTTTCCCAAACCCTGCATTTTACAGTTACATACACTGAATAAGCCTATGCGTTCATGTTTACAGAATAAAATAAGCCTCTTATATTACCGTGTATATTGTTGGAGCAGCCATCTGAACTTCCTATTCTCCGGATCGTTATTATTATTCTTCCTTTATAAAGTTACCGTTGCATTATTTTTAAGCCGCTGATTGTAGTTGATCGGTTCATACAGCCTTTATAGCTTTCATATAATGCTGGCCCTTCAATAGTGGAACAGAGACCTCAGCTTCCACGAGATGAGCTATTAAAAAAAAAATCCCCAAACAATTCCACTGATTGACAAAATTTACAAGCTATAGGTAGGCTTAATAAATTAATATAGACTAGCTTGTAGCTTTTTTCTCTATTGAAATGACTTTGTTAAAGGAAAAATGAAATAACTCTGTACTTACCATAGTATAGTATAAAACAGCTTTACATTTTGGGTTATTTTAAACAATATAAACTGAACTTAACTGAAGTATAACATATTGATCATCGTGGATGCTCTGTTGGTTATTGAACTTTACAGAGACAGTCAATCAGCAGTTAATGTTCCTACTGAATAACAGAAATCAAGACCTCACATCCATAACAAAAGCCATTAACTCATATTACTGTATAGAGCTGACCTATCACTATTTGAAAATTCACAGTAACTTTGGAAAATTCTACCTTCTACATTAAGTACATGTTTAAAGCAAAAATTTTTGCTATACCACCAATATTCATTAAGCACCGAGATGAATCGACTAAGCATCAACCAAATCTATGCAGTATTGACAACTCTATGTTACTTTTTTTCCTACACATCAAAGCCATAAAAACGTAAAAGGAGTCAACGATGCACTGTGTGTTCTGACATCTTTCTAACAGAACCAGCATCAACTTTTTCAGACATTTAAGCTACAGTAGCTTGTCTGTTGGATTTGACTACACTAGCCAGCCTTCGATGAGCTTTGTCCACCCATGAACCTATTGCCAGTTCACCTCTTTTTCTTCCTTGGATCACTTTTGGTAGGTACCGACCACTGCAGACCGAGAACACCCCACAAGAGCTGCAGTTTTGAAGATGCTCTGACCCTGTTGTCTCGCCATCACAAGTTACTCAGATCCTTATGCTTGCCCATTTTTCCTGATTCTAACTTCATAAATTTTGAGGACGAACTGTTCACTTGCTGCCTAATATATCCCTCCACTGTCAGCTGCCATAATAACAAGATTATCAGTGTAATTCATCGGTCATAATGTTATGGCTGATCAGTGTGTATATATGTATATATATATATATATATATATATATATATATATATATATATATATATATATATATATATATATAATTATATATCATCTATATCCCAATTGTACTCAAACTACAAAACAATTCTTTGCCTTACTTGTATGTTTAGGACCAGACTCGCTTTTACATAAAGGCAATTCAAGTTTTAGTTGTGTTTGAAGCCAAGTTTAAATTGCGTTTAAAGCCACACCATGATTTATAATGCTATCGGAAATGAAGACCATTTTTTGGCTACTAAAAGGATTTCCTTGGAAAAGAGATACTGCGGTTTCAAAATGCAATTTGTGTGGGTGTATACGGTCACATCTATTTTCAAGAAAAAATATTCCACAGAAAGTTAGAGATCTTACTGTGCACAGTTGCTGCTGACATATATAGAAGTTCATGTAATTGTGAAGCAGATGTTCTTCAATAGTGAATGAAACATGTATTGTTTCATAAAAAAATGTAAACAAATGTGTCATATTGAATAATATTCTTATTTGTTAATGAGAGTATTATAATTTTAGAAAAAGCAAAAAGCAAAGCAAATTAAAATAGACTATAAAGCGTTAAAATTTTTATCTTTTAAAACAACTCAGGAGACATTTAATACAGATATTTTGATAGATTTCTACTTAGTGTTAAGTACATTAAAGCGCAGATCTAAGCCACCACCTATTGGCTTACCTGGGAACTCTCCGGGGTTTTGCCCAGAGACTCCAGGAGAAGTGCTGCTTCTAGAAACCACGGGGCCCTGGTGTGAAAATTGCCCTGGGGCCCCCAACTTCAACAGCTAGTCTGTGACATCGTTGACCCAACACAACTGGTGTGTGCCTTCTTTGTCCCTTGCCCCCTTCCAACATACTGCATATGTAAACACACTTACAAATAATACATACTCACTAAGACACACTCCATCTCACCCCAGTTACAAATCTATGCTCACACAGTTACAAATATATGCTCACACACACACACACACACAGTTACATATCCATGCTCACACACACGCAATTACACATCCAGGCTCACACACAATTACACATGCATGCTCAAACACACACAAGTACACATCCATGCTCACGTCCATACATCCATATATCTATATATATATACTGTATATATGCAAACACACATATATATATATATATATATATGTCCCACCTCCTGCACACTGTCCGAGCTGTCTTGGAGTCACAGCAGGGTCACGTGACCCTGATACGCTCCTGTCGCCACATGTCCGTTCAAAATAGCTTAGAAAGGGCCCTTCTGACTTGAATCGGTGTGCTCCAGGTCAGAAGGGCCCCTTCTAAGCCATTTTGAACTGGTATGAGGAGACAGGAAGAAGGTCTGCGACCCATGTAGTTAAGCCAGTGCTTCCCACCCATTCCCTTTAAATGGTAGTGTTTCCTGCGACATCAGCAGAACTGTCCACAACATCAGCTGGCAGTCCTGGCCTCGTCCTGCAAGTGTAGGCTCCGGGTAGCAGGAGCTCACAGGTTCCCAGGTATGCCTATGTGATAATTTATACTAACTTTATAAAAGTGAATAACAAAATGAGAATAAATGAACAGCACATTTTGAGTTGGAGCTGAAGTTTACATATATGATGGTAAAGACATACTGATACATACGGAGAGCCCTGTACTAGAGAGCTTACACTATATTAGGAGGTTAAGAGGAAATGGGACAGGAGGAAAGTGACTGCTTGAAGAGGATTATTTCAATGTAGCAAAGGTGTGGAGAGACATGGAGATCCTGAAGGTGGGAGGGTGGATGTTTTTTTCAGAATGCAGGTAGAGCGTATTAGCGGGGTAGGTTGTACTGTTCCCTAGACGGCTGGATTTTATCAATTTTAGAGTGTATATAAAGTTGAGAGGAAGTATAGGAGAGTTTAGTGAGAATAGATCTGCTTTTTAGAGCTAGCAAAAATATAGCAAACTCTGGGAATGCAAACATATCAATTTTTTTTAAGTGCTAACCAATCGATCAAAAAAATTGAATATGAATATGAATATGCACAGAATTCCTGGTTTGCTTAAATAACTCAGGGACTGGGATTAGACACCTCTGGTATAGCCCTTTAAGGATGTTTTTTCATAAGAAATTTCTTGCAACGATCAATTCGGTACAGCATATAAAAATGTAGCAAATAAATAATAATGCCTTAACAGTCAGAGGATTCCTAAAATGAAAGTGTCAGACCACTTTACACTTAGTCCGTACTGAACTTTTAGTTCTTCTTCACTTGATGTAACAGCATTACATTATCTAGGTGCTCTTACAAATGTGTAACAGCTGCTCCATGAATAGTTTTTGATCCAAGTCTACTAATATCAGATTATTATAACTACTTACATCAAAAAGTATAGAGGCACCAAAAATTATTTATTGATAATAACCAACACTTAGCCTTGAGTGCAAATTCACCAAAAGGGATAAAGGCTCATTGAAAAATTGTACAAAAGATTAAAAACTGCTGTTATTAAAATTTCATTAAAAAAAAAAAAAATGTCATACAGAGCTTTGATTTTTCTTTGCTTACTGTATGAAAGCCTTACAGAGGGCAAACAATAATTATGGACTCTAAAAAAATCTATATTTATTGCAAGGAAACCATTATGGTTGTTATATAATTTTTCTCATATGTCAAATGAGAACAATTCAAAATCTAGATATAAACATATTATTATACATATAACTCCGGAATATATTAATTTAATTTGGTTTTGAAAACTTGTTTCAAACATCTCTTCTGTGGCTT
Source organism: Spea hammondii (assembly GCA_029215755.1). NCBI lineage: Eukaryota > Metazoa > Chordata > Amphibia > Anura > Pelobatidae > Spea > Spea hammondii. Next base: position 21,608,914 of record JARDYJ010000011.1, read on the forward strand.
TATATGACTGTAATTTTAAACACAACAAAGCCATTATCACATGAAATAAATTACACGTAACGAGAATTATGTTTCAATTATAGAAGTTATTCACAACCTTGTTCTCCTCCTGGGCTTACTACTTAACCACAGCTTAACATATTAGCTTTGAAACAAAATATACTTATTCGCCATGAAAATTATTAAACATCCTCGTGTTTTTTTGGAGATGACAAACCTAGAATTAAAATCATAGAAACACAGGTGGTGATTTTACAGGTAAAGTGGAATTTCCGTTTTTTTTTTATTTTTTTGAAATTTAGAACATTGACTTTTAGTTAAAGACTCTTCATGTCATATCACAGATCCATGCAGTTAAAACTGTACCATTAAAGTGTGAAACAAAACCAAAGTGCCTTGCTGACCCTCTACTTTATCTTTAGAAAATGCCTTTGGTGCATATGGCCCTAAAGAAACAAGAGATTTGAGAGTGGAGTAGCACAACATTAACTTTCCGGCACACCGCCATAAATCTGACGGCAGAAGTTGAAAAAGATAATTGTAACTGTTTCAAAAATTGATTGTTGAGCAGTTTCCAGCAACATGTGTAAAATACTAATCTTCTAGGGGAATCTAATTGCTCAATAGTCAGATAGCTTGAGCTGAAACGAAGAAAAATTTAGCTGAGACAAGTTGTATAACTTGCCAGACTTGCCATTTTTTCTCAATAGATATCATTAAATAAAAGAAGGAAAAGATTTGTTAAAACAATATTTACCAGCCTGATATTGAATTCTTACAATCAACCACATTTGGTTCCTTGATGTATTACAAGGTGTTTCTAATCAGATCTAAAACAGAACAGAGATGGTTAAATCCAGATGTACATTAAATAAGTCTATGTGTAAGTCACTAGTACCCCTATGTTAGACCTATTCTGGCCATCTGGCACACCAGGCAAATGCAAAGTGCCCATACTCACCCTAAGTGGGCCCCAGTTGGATTTGTCTGACTACAAGCTACGTGAACCAAATGTGCGGCCACATATATACATCCGTCAGCTACACTTACATTATCAGATGATTGCCAGCCTTAGGGTGCCAGGGCCATCCTCGTCATTGCTGGTCTGGCCTTGCCCCATGTAAAGGAACTAGAAGCACTCTCAGTTCTTAACAGAAGGTAGGTGAGCAAGGCCCCCTGGACTGGACTGCTGACTCAGGTCACAGGAAGGTCATACCAACTACGGCCCTCATTGGACGCAACATTATTGCATGCAAAGGGTTTTTAACGTGAAGATAAGGGCACTCCTACCTCTTTTCTTGCATGGAGCTTAAGCACATGTACTTCCCTCCATCCTTTTAGCTGCACTGTGATGTTTAATAATGTATGTGTTTGGTTGTTTCTTGTTCTGTGGTTCTTATTTTATAGTCACAGCGACGAAAGATTCTCCCCTCCTTGGCCAGCATGGAAGTGGTGGTACATGGGTTGTAACAGGTCATGTGATATATTCATGTTATTATAGGGGAATGTTGAAAAAACTGTGGCCAACACCCTTACCTACATAAATGATTCATGTCTTTATTTAAGGTGGATAAAGGTGTTACATTAGGAAAAGTGGGCTAGATGGGCTGAATGTTTCTAATCTGATATCAAATTCTATGTTTCTAGGATTAAACCTTATATTTGCCTTCATGATGAATTCAGACAAATTGAGCCACCTTTGTTTAGCACAAACAAACAATAACAAATAAACTAAAGTGAACGAGACAGACTGGTTGTTATATATTTTTTCCTTAAGCACTATAATGGATATTGGTTCTTTATTTCATAAGTGAATGCTGCAAGTTCTGTCCGAAGCAACCAGAAGTTAAACACTATAAAATGTGACACTTTTCCGATAGCAGCTAGGTAATAAAGTGCAGGTCAGATATTATTTTGTTGATGCAACAATCCAGCTGGCTCCATGTATTTCCGAATATCTGTCATATGTCAGACTAACAGTTACTGACATGTTTTCTATAGCACTGTACAAGCTTTTAAAACGGTGATTACAACACTGAATGTCAGCAATGTTTACGTATGATGTAATAGCCTTTAACCAGAAAACAAGCTATCGATTCATAATTACAGTATCTACAGTACAACTTTTATTTCGGCTCTGCGCTTATAATATTGATTTGTGGGTTATTAATGTTGTTAAGGTGAAGACTTTGCAAATCAAACCAGACATTGGGTCAGAGATTTGTGTCTGTTTATATATACAGTGTAAATATAAACATTCTTATATGTATATTAAAAAATATGGAAAAATATAATATAGGGTATATTTAATGTAGTTATTATTGACACGCTGATATAATGTGCTGGACTCAATGCCAGACATACCTCTAGCACAAATGATTGAATACCAGTCATCCCATAGACATTCCAATAGACCTCCAATAGACTTCTATTGAATTCTAGGAGAGGATTGCAGTTGCTAGACAGTGATAGATTTATCTTTGGTATTGAATCCAACTGGATGTCAGGTACTTGAACCCAAGATTTTCATTACTTTGATTGACTGTATCATTGGTGTAGTATATCTTATTTTCTGAATGTAATGTCTTGTTTATTACATGTACTGACATATTGTCATTGGTTTAATTAATTCAGTATTTTCAAACAGCATGTAAAACAGTAACGGGGAGACTAAATAAGCCAAATGGTTCTTATTTACAATTTAATTCTATATTACTAAATGTATTAATGAATAACTAATGTTTAGGGTATTTTTGGGGTTTTATAGAAAATCCAATATAAATTGTGAGGTGTGTGTCTCTTTTCATATTTTGTGATGTTTTCACAAATGTTGTCCTCAACGCACACCTAAGTTCTCAGGATTTCCATGCATGAGGTCAAAAGGACTGTTATGTGTTGCCAAGTAACTACTATTTTTATGGCCTGAGGCAACTGAAATGTAAATATAATCATGTTTGATTCGTACCGCCAAACATTTCAGGTTTCCAAATCGGGATACATGTGTTGGGGATAGGGGTGAGGCCAGTTCATTAAGTGAACATGGTCAGTCTCAAAGTGAGCGGAGTAGGAGGTCTGGCCACCAGACTTCCTTGTCCTAAAAGTCATCTTGTGGCTCTAGCATCGTGAGTAGGCCACATGGCAGCTGTATTGGAGGTCTTTGCTGCAACCAATCCTCGTACTTTAATATATTCAAATTATTTCAATACACATTGAGTTACTGCTTTAATTGACTTGTTCAAATACTTAATTATTGTTTAATTGTTTCTTTAGGAAGAGATAGGAAAAATACTGTTATTGTGAGTCTACGCTGGCTGTAAGGATTCTATAAAGAATTATCACAACAACTTCAGCTTTTCAGCACTTTAACTACTGCAATGATTAAACTGACAGATAATATATAGTGGAAAACAATGAAAAATATAAGCATAACTTAATGTCTACTTTGTGAATTAAATTTTAAAATGTAGCAGTGAATCTAAACTGAAATGTCAAATTTAGATGTAATGCTTTTCTGAGATTCAGAGTATTATATTATTTATTATACAGTTTATTATACAGTTTGTCTTGATTATATCAAAATGCTCAAGAACACATTCAAAATAGAAGACAGAAAAGTTTCTTTCATATTTTAACAATATTTTTATGAAATGTAATATTTCAAGTTGATGGGAATGTAAGACTTAGTGATCGGCTGGAGTTCTAACCTTAGACACACAAACATAATGGTCATAAGAAAACAATCAAAATAAATCTGTGGAATACCGTATCTCTAGACTGAGATATAAATCAAAAATGAATCAACAGCCAATGACCCAGCAATCCTGAAAAACAGACGCTTTCACCAGGAGATCTCAAGCACAAAATCAAAAAGCCTACAGCTGATAAGTCCATTGTTACCTCTTACTGGTTAGAAGGGAAAGAAGTAGACTTTGTAACAACAACAAACTAAGAATACAAAACATGGGGTTGAAAGAAATGAAATAATGTTATGCTAGAACATATTTTGTCCTTCTTGAAAAAAACTTGCGGCAATGGCTTTTCAAAATGCGTATTGGTGTGTTGGAATACTTTTCTCACCTAAACTCACCTACAAAATCAGGGTTTAGTGAATAAAAATAGCAACCAATCAACCAACTTATTTTGTTTTGTAGCCAGATTCATAAAAGTCTAAAGTTAACGTAACACCTTAACCCCTTCAGGAGCGGCGTTGAAGACCGCAGTTTTTTTAAAATATTTTAATTCCGTGCTCGTGATTCGCTTCAAAGCGATCACGTGCACGGAATTGAGGGGGAGTGGCTGCTACGGATCGCTGGGGACACCCAGTGGTCAGTAGCAGGCGCCCCTCACGATCCCAGCGTTCATACCGACGCTGGATCACGCATCATCGATGACATACCTGGTACGTCCCGGTCTGGCAGTGACCTATGACCAGTAAGTACCAGGTACGTCCCAGACTTGTAGGGGTTAAAAAATGAATCACTTGATCATAAATAAATTATATTATGTTAATTATAAACAAGCTCAATATTTATTTATATATATATATATATATATATATATATATATATATATATATATATATATATACACACATGCGGTTAGGAGTAGCCGTATAGGTCCAGTAATGTAAATGCAAAGTAACAAAATGTTTCAGAAACGTGTAATACCTTCTTTATTGGACTAACATTATTTTACAATGACAAGCTTTCGTGAGCCTTCCTTTTATAAAGTCAAAAGTCAGAGAAATGCTTTTGACTTGGTAAAGGAAAGACTCTTGAAAAGCTTGTTGTTACAACATAGTTAGCCCAATAAAAAAGGTATTACACGTTTCTGAAACATTTTGTTACTTTGCAGCTATATACATGGATAATTCCAGTAGAGCTTAGTTGAAGTTGATACCTTTTATGCAAAGTTGCATTGTAATATTTTGCTAAATTGGCCCAATAAAATGCATCAACTTAAACTAAGCACTACATTCTTATTATGCTAATCAGAGAATATCACATTTTCTTCTAAGAACATAACATTTTAACATGTTTTGTGTGGTGAAAAATCTCAAGGATGTCTGAATGAATTCCCCAAAAGCCCATAGCATATATATATATATATATATATATATATATATATATATATATATATACACATCAGCACAAATTGGGCAGCCACTGCAGATAAAATCTGAAATAAAATATTAATATGTTTGTTTTACTTCACTGATACAGCTCATAATGTACATATTATTTTTTTTATCATCAATTATTTTGTAACTTTATACATTACAAAGCATAGACCATCAAGTAATAAAGCTAATAATGCTAAAACTCAAATTGTGCAATTCAATCTGTCTTCATACTTCTGTGTTGTCCAGTTGTATTATATGAAAAACAATTCAATAGAGTTAGCATTTTAATTTCCACGAAGATATTAGAAGAATGCTAAAAGGTTGAGAAAACAGATGATAAAAGTTTAATTTATTCTCTGAGTTTAATAAACCCGTATTATTCTGTTGCAGATCTTGGTGACTTTGTTGACTTTATCCCTGTTGTGTTCTGTGATTATTATTCATGTACATGTGTCTAGTTATGACCCTTTTTTAGTTCACTAATAAATTGAAGGTTTACAATTATTTCTTCATCTTCTTATTTGACGGACATACCCCTCCCAAAAAACATGGCTTCATTATACACCTTGCTTGACATATAAGCTTTGAAAGCCAATAGAATAGTTGCATTTAGGTATAACACCAGAGCCCAGATTAGATACAATCAATCTGACCAATAACTTAGATAAAAATGAATTTTTCTTTAAATATAATGCACTGTTTATCTAAAGTTATGGCTGAAGTACCCTTTATCTCCAGGCCTGGCCCCCACCCATTTGACCTTAACCCAAAAACGACAGACACAAGAAACTTGGGTTAAGGCCAAAAAGCCTGGCCCTACTCGGGATCCCAGTCAGGGCCTAGTCTGGCCATACTGGCCCCCGCAGGCATCAGTCTTACTATTTTGTTCCAAACATAGCATACATTGCTAAAATGGCCTCATTATAAACTTTTTTTTTTCTTGACATTAGCAATTGGAGAACTGGGTGAAGGTCTAGTCCAAGATTTTGGTGAAGTCTGTAACAGGTGCAGGAGGTAGGCATTAAACTTCCCCAAACCACAGAACTGCTGTTGAGGAGAAAGATGGAAATCTTCAATTGATAGTATTTCAGAGCCTGGCTTAGTTAGGTTTGTCAGGGAGGTTTAAGTCTGGACTGGGCATCTGGTGTAGACCTATATAGTATTGCATAGCCCTGCAGTGCGCAGCCTCTAGCTGAATACATGTGACTGCACACTGCAAGATTATTAAAGCATAAAGGGAAGCCCTGATTGCAACCACAGTTTTCCAGCACGATGACTGTTTTTGAGCCTTATTGTCCTTGAGGAGTATGCCTTAAGACCCCAAAAGTGATGATATAATTTAGAAAAATGTGAACTGCAAAGAAAACCTTTTGTTAAGAAGTCTGACATTTGTGTTTGATATTATACTCACACAAAACATATACTATGCCAATGAGATCTAGAAGGAATTTGCAAATATAGAGATACACCAGCTGATTAGACATCAACTTTTTCTAAACAATTTTCTTAAGCAATTGGTCATTACCAAAAATAGGTTCAACAAAGAGTTACGAGATGAAAAAAAAGGGTCATTTGATTTCAAAGGAACAACTATACATTTCCAGGGGATACAAACTTGTGCGGTAAAAAAGACACAATAACCAATCGCTTAAAATAATACAATAAATGCAGCCTCGGTTTCACCAGGGGGTCACGTCTCCGATATGCTCCTGTCTCACCGCGTCGGTTCAAAATACTTTAGAAAGGGCACTTCCGACCTGGAAGGGCTCTCCATAAGCAACTTTGAACCGGTACGAGGAGACAGGAAGAAGGGGTTGCAGGGGTCACACCGGGCCCCCTAGAGGCACGGGCCAGGTTGCAACTGCAACCGCTGCAACCCCTGTAGTTACGCCAGTGCGTTTCGATTACAGTATATCATAGGTAAACAGGAACCAAATTGTTCAGTACTGACTACTTAAATCGCATACTGACAATATAATTTTGTCAGTAAAGCAAAGGAATTTGCAAGATTCTGCAGGTACCACTGAAGTATTGCATTACCTTGAACACATAAAGTTATCATTTGAATGTATTCCCAATATAGCTATTATAATATGTATTTCAATTTCACCTTATCTATTTCTGACAAAATCTAAAAATATATATTATAGATGTTATATTGCGGTAGACAGATATCCCCAGGGAATAATATGCTCATTTATTTCCACTACCTATTCTTGAACTGTAATACAGCCAAGCATTTAAATCATATTTGTGGGGAAATGTAACTTATAATATATGATATAACTTATTGGATATTTTGCAAGAAAATTCATTAGGCTTGCATTAAACTTTATGCCCGATGGCAAAATAGTACATAGGGTGTATCATTTTTAAACATACAGTTCATCACTGTTACAGTATTAAATTACTTCTGTATTCCCATTTTCTTGTTTAACCCTATAAGGCATTGTCTGGGGGTGAGAGTATTAAACTTATCACTGTCAGAGCTTTAATAAAGCCTATTAGTTTTTGTTGCATTATTTTTAAAATATATCTATTCGGTCCCTTACTGGCCATCTGACACACGAGGCAAATGGGCAGCCATACACTACGTGGGTATAAAAACATAGTGTGCCGGTATGCATATTGAAGTGCCAGGGCCACGTTCTGATTGCTTGTCTGGCCCTGTAAATAAAGGTTAGTTCTTAAACAGATAAGGTATGGCTATCATTCTCATTTAGACTTGTAAGAATTCCCAAACACATTTACATTATTTTATAATATAGTTTAGTAAGATAAGCAAAATAATACATAAAGTCACTGTTCACATGACCAGCTGATAGATCAAAGCAGGAGGAAAGGGAGAGTCAGTATGTGAGACAGTGTCCTGGATAGAAAAAAAACACAGGAGAAGCGTAGTGCCTGCAATAGAAGCTGCTCTAAATATAATATAATATTTGCTTGTCTATTTAGGTAAATTAATGCACAGCTTTCCTTACTGAAATGGTTCATTGTTATTTGCGTAATAATTATGCTCCTCTGGCGATTTTTACTTTTATTTAATGTAATTAAGTTTTATTTAATGTAAGAAAGACTTACTTTAAGGAGAGCCTCTTAGCAACTTGAAAAAGACCTCATTGTGAGGTCGAAACGGTGTCTTTTTCTTCCTTCATTAAATCTGCCTGATGCTGGAACCCTTGAGTGCCTGGAGCCTTTATCCCTCTTAGCAGAAGAACCTTGAGGTCCACAGAAACCCTGAGATCTTTATTTTTCTTTGCATTTCTGTAATCTAAGTTGTTAGGATCTTTTTCCGTATAGATATATCTGGCATTGCAATGGTTAAGTAAAGCTTTTTTTTTTTTTTTTTTGCTGTAGGTAACCTTTTGTGTTTTTTGTTCTGTCCTTGATTGTTTCCTGAAAAGTTTGAATTTACTAATACTTAATAAGCTGCACCTGTTAGATTTATTGGACTCTTAATGCTTAGCACATGTAACCACTTTGAACCTCAACCACATTTTCTGGGAATGCTACCCAAAATGCTACCAGAAAATATGTGAGAGCAGAGATAACTATTCTTTAACTGGCAAGTGGAAGAACAAATTTAATTAAATTTCGGCGGTCCTGCGATTAGTTTTTGTTAGTTTAGTCAGTGATCAACCTTGTTTTACTACAAAGGTGATTGTACAGACTGTTTTAATGTGTGAACTACTACGCTTCTAGAACTGTACCCATTTTATCACTCTTGCCTTTCTGACATTTCCTAAGGTAATTATAAAAGTTGTGACGGAGCTCTTATGAAACAATAATAAAAACACCCACTTAAGTCAGTTCCACAACTGAGGCTGGTGGACTTTAAACAGTTTTGGCTGCGTAATACTATACAACTAATGTCATAATGGAGGTGGCTAGACCACATACTTTTCTAAACTTGAAAGCGTATATTTAAAATACATCACATATTCAGCACATTATCTGTGAAATTTCATAAAATGTCTGTATCTAAGAGCTTCAGATTCTTTTACTGCATAGAGCATTGTAAAAGTGTGCTTAATCAAGTAGGTGAAATGCAATTTGGAATAAAAGGCTCCTTTTAACATCTTGTTCAAACGTTAAAATAATGTTTTGTTCTGTGTGATAAGAAAAAAAAATAACACCATCATTTTACTCTCATATCAAACAGTTAGGAATAAAAAACCTATTACAGGTAGTTGAAATTATGACAGCCCGGTTTCATTTTTTATTTTGGAAGATGCACCATAAAAATGACATGGCAGTATTTTATCAGAAAAAAAAAGAGGTTAAGAATAAATGAAAAATAAACTACTTATTCAAGTGGTTTGATCTGCCTTATTATAGAACCATCTTTGAAATACTAACTCTTGATTTGTGCTATAACAGCTTCCACTCTGAGGATTTTTTTGCACATTCATGCAGTAGAACATGAGATAAAGCACTGATGCTGGATGAGAAGGTCTGGCCAACAGAGGACATACAAAGACATTTTGGACAATGCTATGCTTCCAACTTTGTGGGAACAATTTAGGGAATGCCCTTTTCACAGTATGACTGTGCCCAGTGCACAAAGCAAGGTCCATAAAGACATGATTTTGGTGTGTAAGAATTTTACTGGTCTGCACAGACTCCTGACCTCAACTTCAAGTCCCTGTTGGAGTAATGGTCAGGTGTCCCAATACTTTTGTCCATATAGTGTAGCTTTTGATCAGTAGATCAATTGCACAACTTTCAAATCAGTGACCTTAATTGACATCTTAACAAACATGTTTTTGCCAGGTGTAATCAAGTGGTACCACCAGTTAGGCGTTGCCGGCTTTTGTTTTTTCTGTAAGTGGATGTGGAACTTTAGATTATTGGCCCACTCCCAGAAGCAAAATGAGCTTAGCCTCAGCTACTGAATGTGTCTTAAATTGGTGTCCAATAAACCTAATCTCTTGGTACATGAATGCGCTAACATTTCAGTTCATCCTAGGAAGCTGCCTAAGGTGCCTCAATAACAGGAGCACCCAGGCAGTAGCATACTCTCTTTACAGCCCTAGAGCCCAAGTCTCAATGATATTTGGCAAAGCAGAATGTGTTTTTCAATTAAAAACTATAAAAACATAGCAATATGAAAATATTATCACATCTGACATGGAAAGGTATGAGGTAGGTTGCCCAATAGTATTCTTGCCTGGGGTAGTACTTGGTATAAGATTGGCCCTGCAGAAAGGGAATGGGAGAATGGCTTTTGACGGTGGGACTGTCAAGCTAAGTTTTGGACCAGGGCATCACCTGACCCAGACCCAAACCTACTCTCTATTTGTAAAGTAACAACATTGCTGACTATGCTGTTTAAAGGACATATTTGACCTATTTTTGCCTGGATCCTTTCCATTTCTGTATTCAGAACCTGTGGCTTCTGTGATTGCTTTATAGCCAGAATGGATGGATTGCTTCATCTTTTATGTCTTATTTCTCTCTTTAGGAAATGCACTACAAGTTTGTTTTTCGGAAAGGGCAAACGTATGTTATCTAAAAGGAGCTAATCAGTTTTCTGTTAAAAAGAATGATATATTTAGAGGGCTTTGAAGCTATCTAGCTGAGCCCCAGATTATCAACTCAATATATATGTATTTATGTACAGTATAAAGGAAGTATATATTTTGTATGCTAAAATACAACTTCCTATTTTTCTAAGCTGTTTGTACAGAATATTATTGTGTATGTGCACCATTATAATCATATCGTACCGGTCTAAGCAATGTGGAATTGGTTGCAGGAACAAAAACTGTTTTGTCAATAAGAACAGTTTTGGACTTGTTCAAGAGTAGACAACCCCAAATATGTATATTGTCATACTGGTCCCCCAAAAATTAAAAACAACCAGTGACTTAGTTGATGGTTTTCAGCTACACCTCTTCAGACCTAGGTGAGAATCATGAAAACTGTAGTATTAAAAAATCCCATATCATTTTAGCTACACCACTCGTCATCAGGAGTGGACAATAGAGCTTTGACTTGACCTACCTGAGTAATCTTTTGACAAGCTCCCAGCTTTTGATTGTGATTGTATTCTTCAACTGTCTGCAGCAATATGTAATTTAACGTTTTTTAAAGGTCCAGTTTTGTTTCTCTTCCTGTAAAGTATTATGCTAGTCATTCGTAATATGACAAATGTAAGTCTATATCCGTAGTTTTCACCTATTAAGTACAGGAGCAAATCATGTATAAACACAAATGTTTAACCTAACACAAATCATAAGTGCAGTGTACAATTTGGCAATGGCATTAGCTAAAATCTATCAAGGGATGCAACACAAAAAGTATCAGTCTTCCTTTCCTCATTTTAAGGATCATGAAACTGGACTGTAGCACCTTGGGAACAAGCTCTGTAATGTATGCAGTGCTATATTAACCCCTTAAGGACAATGGACGGTCCCTAAACCTATTGAAAACAATGCATTTGTCATTAAGGGGTTAAAAAAACCTAAAACAGTGCTTCTAAAAGGACTGGATACTATAACAATGGCTATAAAAGATTACAAATGATTAGAACTGATAAGTGAATGTAAAAACGTGTATGTTTCAATGTATTATTTTCTGTAGTGAAGGATAAGTAGAATAATGTTCCAATGGAAGAGGATAGATCCATTAAGAGGTCAATGCATTGAGGTAAATGCACCAAGGGCCAATCACTTGTTGACTATTAACATCCAATAGAAAATGGGTAGAGTAGATGGTTGAAATGATGGTGACATCAAACATCCAGTTTTTTTTTCTATGACATTTAAAAGCATATAAGAAAGCAGAAAGATCAACTGACCTAGATTAACAGGTCAGCATAAAAAAACAAATTAGTTTCATAGTGGTTTGGTGCATGGTTTCGTCAGATTCAAAATTAATCTAATATATATTATTTTTCTGTTTTCCTAATTGAAGCTGTTAAGAGATTTTGGGTCAATTGAATTATAATTATTTTGGCCTTTACAGATATGAAATTAAGATATAATGTGCAGCATATTGCATTTGCAGGTTTACAAATTTGATCCATGAGTAGTGTAATTATTGTAATGGAGAATAGATCTTCAGGGCATAAAGAGTGATTAATGGCCACAAAGACGTGCTCAAAATAATAAAACATTTACAACTAATAGTTAGAGGGGAACATAGGTAATTAGGTTGAAAAAGCACATATAGTCCAACAAGTCCAACCATTCCAAAGACACATATTAGGCAAGAAAACCAAAAACACAGTAATGACAGTAATGTCATCTCAAAGAGAAAAAAATCCTTCCTGACCTCAAGACAATCTTTACCCTGCATTAACTTATCTACATTAAAAATTTCTTGATCGCATTAACATTCATTCAGTTTTGCCACTATGGATGTTATGCTTACCAACCGATAGTTTCCTGGATCTGAACGACACCCCTTCTTGAACAAAGGCATCACTTTTTCAGTCAAAACAGAAGCCTTAAAAATGAAGTATAAAGGTTATTGAGCTAAGTTCCCTTACTACCAGAGGGTGAATCCCATCTGGTCCAGGAGCTTTATTGAACTTCAGAGTACTTGATTGCCCTTGTATTTTGGCTTGTGTCAGCCATAAATATGAGGTAGGTGTCAGTATAGTCCCCTTTATTTGTGCAATCCCTCACACTAATTGATTGTGGGAATAAAAAGAATAGAAAAGTGAGCCCCTCTGCTTTCATCGTATCTTCTATAACCAGTGTGCCTCCTTTGGTTTTCAGTTGTATATTTTCTGCTTTCATCCTTTTTGCTGTTAATATACTTGAAAATGTTTTGGGGGTTTGTATTGCTTTCTCTTCTCCGTTTACTATGTCTTTTGCCACTCTGTTAAACCACATTGGCTTACTTTTATTTTCTCAAAGATATGTACTTATCTGTTGAGATATGTTGAGATATATCTAAAAATCCTTTACATATGAATGTAGCCTCAGTGTTCTAGTATGTAATGTGCTAGCATGCCTAAGATTGTATGCAGTGTATCAATGGAGCAAAATTATCCTCGCAACAAATGCTAATTAAAAAAGCATCAACCTCAGCACTGCAGTAAATTACCAAATCAAGCTGGAAAATGTCAAATTCAGTTTAAAGATATTTATTTGCTATTGGTTGAAAATGGTCTTCTGATTTATTTAATTTTAATGAATTTATGTTTATTTTTCCTGGCTGACTTAATGCTGTCAGCAAAAATGCAGAAAGCTGACAAAAAAAAAAGGTTTTTCTTACCTGCGGAAATTAAGTTACTTTGACGTAGTGGCGGGCTAAGCAATATATGTTCATATAGTGTGACGGAATCCCCAATATGTATACCTCAGATATGTGTTTTTAAATAGTATTTGCATAGGAATACCAGTAGGTTAAAAAGTTGTACAGTCTCACTGATTCAGCACCCTGGTTAGCAATATAGCCATGTACAATTAGATAGGACTTGCCGAAATTGGGGTACTTTAATGTAGTGGCGGACTAAGCAATATATGACCAGAAAGTGTGATGGTATGCTCAATATTTATAGGTGTTTTTAAATAGTATTTGCTATGTGTGTGATTATTTATTGCTTTTTTGTATTAGCATAATTTAGCCTACACCATCAGTTGTCCAAGTTGGTTACTTTATGACTTTGAAGCAGGAGAACATTTTATTAAAATGTCTTTGACATTTTCTGTTTTACAGGTCTTTGTAGAGCGCAAACTAATCAAGATGCCACTGTATGCAACCCACAAGTAATTCTCTAAGAAACTATGACAAATCTAACAGGAAAAGAGTGTTCCCAACTGCTCCTCTTTGTAGAAAAAATAATTAAATATATTTAAACAAATAAGGCTAGACCTTATACTGGTCAAGACAAGACTTGGCCAGCATGCCGTATATGTTTTTATTTATCATAATTACATTTCTGCAATTTCTGTTCTGTTAATCTAACATCTTGCTTTATTTTACTTTAGCCTGTTTGAAAGGCACCGTTAAACAGTATAATAAACTTGAACAAAATGGGAAGAAAGCTATTTAAAAGGAACATTATGTCACATTAAAAAAGACATAATGATCATCTGACAAATCCAGACAGTTATGTATCTAAGCTGAATTACTTAACAACAAATGCATTAATTTTCTTTAATTTGTTGGAAAACTTGCTGGAATAATAGTGTTGAGATGGCAGATGGAAACCCACAAGCATTAGTACAGCTTGCTTCAAGCTGGGTGTAAAAATAATTATCCAATGGAGCATGAAACAACCAGTTATCAAAGGCTTTGACACTATTTTAATTGCTGTCAGGTGAACTGTGATTTTGGTGTATTTTCTTATAAGAGGAGCAAACAAAAGGTAAGTCAGCTAATTCTAATGAAGTTAATTCACTAGAGGTCATAATAATCTAAACAGGCATGGCCAAACTCGTCAAGTTGGCATTTTGGACAAACACTTTACCCAACGTATATGAATTATATTGCAGCACAGTCAACTAATGCAAGCTGAAAAACAGCAGGACCTCAAGGAATAGCTACCTACTTATAAATGCAATGGAACATAAACATGTTTTCACCAATTGTAAAAAAATAATAATAAAATGTTTAAAAATGGACTAACAACAATAAGACCAAAGGTCTCCAAGACTCACTTTTAATCAAGACGGCCTGTCAAGTCTCTTTACTTTCCCCATCTCATATCTTTGGGTACAGGGTATTGGTCCCATCCATGGCCATATAAACTTACAAAGTAGGATGGGCGTGATAAATATATGAAATGGCAGTGTTGGTAAGCATAGAGTCCCTTTATGTCTTTCCCTTACACGCCATCCCATGTCCTGTTCACTTCCTTTAAAGACGTTCATTGAAAATAGAGCGTCATATAGTCAATGTTGGATGCCATTTTTAAAGTATCATATGATCCACTGCCAGTTGTATTTTTCTAAGAGTATATTTTGTGATGATTTTGAGTCATTGAGGTAGTATGATTTTCACTGTCCAACTGGATGGGTGGATTGGATAGACCTCATTCCCCATACCTTGGATACATATAGGTGGCGTGGTGGAAAAAGATTTAATAGTTGCTTTTTCAAGTTGTAGCATGCATGTGCATTCAAGCTATGTCAAGTCATGTCCGTTCAGCTATCCTTTTAACTTGACTTTTAGTAAATAGATCACTATAAATAATCTCTGCATGCAAATGATTAATAAGTCATGTCAAAAATTAATATAATTAAATTAGCTGTTCTTCTTAGACAAAACATCAATTTGGCTCGGCAGCATTTTACATTAAGGATGAACGAGATTACAGTATTATATTGTTCTTTGGTTAGGCATTGACCCCACTTTTGCCTCCCCTATTATTTGAGATGGAGAAAAGTTAGTACTTACCTGTCAAATGACAAATTGTCAGACATGGCCTCAATGTTGCTGCCATAGAAACTGAGGAAGCTTCTTAAAAGGTTATGTGTTGTTGTTTTTTTTGTAATTTTTTACAAACCTGACAAAGTCAAAGTTGAAACTCAGGAAGGGTGAGAAAGTATACATTGTACACTTGCACTTTTATCTAAATTGTTTTGTAAAAAAAAAAAAAAGAATACCATGTTAGGAAATGCCACTCATCGTGCCAAACTTGCAAATGGATTCCAAAATATTGGATGTAAGAGAGCAGCTGGCAACACTAAGAGACATTCATGAGCCTACTCCTTACTGAGATAGCACAGGCTGGCGTCAGTGCTGGTGAAGATGGACATGGGATCAAGGAGGTATCTAGAGCACAGAGCTGGGTAGGTTGCAATAGGGAAAGTTGAGTTAATAGGTTTAGGAAGGCTAGCTCTACATTTGCTCAACCCATCATGTTTGCCTGTTTGTGTGAGGATGTTTAGAGAATAAGATTCCTGTACTTGGTAACAAGCAATAATCTGGATTTAACGGTGGTTACTGATGTGGTACAATGCGCAAAATTATTGGGATGTTTCCATACCAGGATACATGTTATACAGAAAGGATAGAGATGGAGGAAAAAAAGAAGGGATTGCCACTTTTGTAGATAGCTTAAATGTTAATCATACATAAAGTAAGGAGGAGAATCTAGAGACATTTAGACAGTTAGAACTAGACTTGGGCACCAGGGGGCTCTTCGTCTTTGTGCTCGTCTTCGTCAAAAAAAAATCTTCGTATTCCGCGAATATTCGCCCGTTCCTGTCTTCTCTTGAGGCGAATATTCATTTTTTCTTAGTTTTTTCCGGTTAAGGGGTTAATACGGGGTTAACGCGTACCGCAGCAGCTCTGGCGCCAGTAGTTTAAATGTGCGTATCAGCAACTCTATTGGTCGCCAGCAGGGGGCCTCCTGCTGGTGACCAATGAGCTCACTACCATATATATAGTAACATAGTAACATAGTTCATAAGGTTGAAAAAAGACCAAAGTCCATCAAGTTCAACCTATATACATATTGTGTCCCTACTGTGTTGATCCAGAGGAAGGCAAAAAAACCCTTATGAAGCAGATGCCAATTGCCCCATACCAGGGGGAAAATTCCTTCCCGGCTCCAAATATGGCAATCAGAATAAATCCCTGGATCAACGTTCTGTCCCTATTAATCTAATATCCATAACTTGTAATATTATTGCTTTCAAGAAACACGTCCAGGCTCCTTTTGAACTCTTTTATTGAGTTTACCATTACCACTTCCTCTGGCAGAGAGTTCCATAACCTCACCGCTCTTACTGTAAAGAACCCCCGTCTGTGCTGGTGTAGAAACCTTCTTTCCTCCAACCGTAGAGGATGTCCCCTTGTTATAGATACAGTCCTGGGTATAAATAGGTCCTGGGAGTGATCTCTGTACTGTCCCCTTATATATTTATACATAGTTATTAAGTCCCCCCTAAGCCGTCTTTTTTCCAAACTAAATAACCCTAATTCTGATAATCTTTCTGGGTACTGTAGTCCTCCCATTCCCCTTATTACTCTGGTTGCCCATCTTTGAACCCTCTCCAGCTCCACTATATCTTTCTTGTACACTGGTGCCCAGTACTGTACACAGTATTCCATGTGTGGTCTGACTAGTGACTTGTACAGTGGTAGAATTATTTCCTTGTTGTGGGCATCTATGCCCCTTTTGATGCACCCCATGATTTTATTTGCCTTAGCAGCAGCTGCCTGACACTGGTCGCTACAGGTACATTTACTGTTAACTAAAACTCCTAAGTCCTTTTCCATGTCAGTCGTCCCCAGTGTTTTCCCATTTAATACATATTCCCAGCCTGGATTTTTCTTCCCCATGTGCATAACCTTACTTTTATCTGTGTTGAACCTCATCTGCCACATCCCAGGCCAAGCCTCCAACCTATGCAGATCCATTTGTAATCGTGCACTGTCCTCTATTGTGTTAACCACGTTACAGAGCTTAGTATCGTCTGCAAAGATTGATACTTTACTATACAATCCCTCTACAAGGTCATTAATAAATATATTAAAAAGAATAGGACCCAAAACTGACCCCTGTGGTACCCCACTAGCAACAGTAACCCACTCAGAGTATGTACCATTAATAACCACCCTCTGTTTCCTATCACTGAGCCAGTTACTTACCCACATACACACATTCTCCCCCAGCCCAAGCATTCTCATTTTATGTACCAGCCTTTTATGTGGCACCGTATCAAATGCTTTGGAAAAATCAAGATATACGACATCCAGCGATTCACCCCGATCCAGTCTTGAGCTCACCTCCTCATAAAAGCTGATCAGGTTAGTTTGACAGGACCGATCCCTTGTAAACCCATGCTGATATGGAGTCATACACTTATTTTCATTGAGATACTCCAAAATAGCATCTCTTAGGAAACCCTCAAACAGTTTACACACAACAGAAGTTAAACTAACAGGCCTATAATTCCCCGGGTCACTTTTTGTCCCCTTTTTGAATATTGGCACAACATTTGCTATGCGCCAGTCCTGGGGAACAGACGCTGTCACTATAGAGTCCTTGAATATTAGAAATAGGGGTCTGTCTATTACATTACTTAACTCCCTTAGAACGCGGGGGTGAATGCCATCTGGACCTGGTGATTTGTCTATTTTGATTTTTTTTAGGCGGCACTGCACTTCTTCCTGGGTTAGACAGGCGACATGTACTGGGGCAGTTATCTCATCCTGCTGTATATTACCTGGCATTTCATTTTCCTCTGTGAATACAGCAGAGAAGAATATATTTAATAGATTAGCTTTTTCCTGATCCCCGTCTATAACTTCTCCCTCATTACTTTTTAAGGGGCCAACGCTTTCATTTTTAACCTTTTTACTATTTATATAGTTAAAGAACATTTTGGGGTTTGTCTTACTCTCTTTGGCAATGAGTCTTTCTGTCTCCACTTTTGCTGCTTTTATCTGATTTTTACATATTTTATTTTTTTCCCGATAGCTTTTTAGTGCTTCCTCACTGCCTTCCTGTTTTAGTAGCTTAAATGCCTTTTTTTTGCCATTTATTACCCCCTTTACATTTTTATTTATCCACATTGGTTTTCTCTTGTTCCTGACTCTTTTATTCCCATACAGTATGTACCTTTCACCGTGAGAATTTAAGATATCCTTAAAAATCTCCCATTGAGTGTCTGTACTCTTGTTTTTGAGGACATTTTCCCAATTTACAGTGTTAAGGGCTTCTCTTAGTTGATCAAACTTTGCCTTCCTAAAGTTCATGGTTCTTGTGGCTCCTCTAAGAGTTCCCTTATTGAAGGACAAGTTATAATGTATCATATTGTTATCATATAGCTAATATATTCTCGGGCAGAATATTATGCTACTCAGTGTAAAACCAACAGAGAGCAGCATTCTGTCCGAAGATATATTAGCCATATGTGGCAGTGTGTTCATTTTCATTTATTAATTATTTAAATAAAATATAGTCCCATGATCCGCTGGTCTCCCCGCTGCAACGGTTAAATGTCCGCACTCGCAGACATTAATTCTGTCGAACTTGCAAACTCTTTTTTTCTATTTATTTTGGGGTTTTTTTGTATTAAACCATTACACGAAAGGATCATGGGAATATATTTTATTTGAATAAATGCAAATGAGCACACTGCCACATATGGCTAATATATGTTCGGACAGAATGCTGCCCTCTGTTGGTTTTACATTAAGTAGCATTGTTCCATATGCTTGAAATCCAGTTATTTATTATGCTACTTAATGTAAAACCAACAGAGGGCAGCATTCTGTCCGAACATATATGGCTAATATATGTTCGGACAGAATGCTGCCCTCTGTTGGTTTTACATTAAGTAGCATTGTTCCATATGCTTGAAAGAAATCCAAAGTTATTATGCAACTTAATGTAAAACCAACAGAGGGCAGCATTCTGTCCGAACATATATTAGCCATATGTGACAGTGTGCTCATTTGCATTTATTCAAATAAAATACATTCCCATGATCCTTTCGTCTAACAGTTTAATACAAAAAACCCCCCAAAATAAATAGAAAAAAAGAGTTTGCAAGTTCGACAGAATTAATGTCCTTGAGTGCGGACATTTAACTCTTGCAGCGGGGAGACCAGCGGATCATGGGGATATATTTTATTTAAATAATTAATAGATGAAAATGAACACTGCCACATATGGCTAATATATCTTCGGACAGAATGCTGCCCTCTGTTGGTTTTACATTAAGTAGCATAATAACTTTGGATTTCAAGCATATGCTACTTAATGTAAAACCAACAGAGGGCAGCATTGTGTCCGAAGTTATAGTAAGTTATTTATGCTAAGTTAAATGTCCGTACCGGCGACTTTGTTGGTCGCTGGCACTGACATTTAACTGACACAGCGGGGAGACCACTGGTGTCCCTGCTGTGTCAGTTAAATGTCCGTACCAGCGACTTTGTTGGTTGCTGGCACGGCCTTTTAACTGTTGCAGCAGGGTCCCAGGTTGCTTTATTTATTTTTTCTGCCTAGAAACTAGTGGTAAGGGGCCGTGTGAGTGAGCCTATTGGTCGCTTGCACAGCCCTTTACCCTACGGATTTCTGCTCCGTTATCCAACGCAGCATCGCAGGGGTTAACGGGAGCGGAAATCAGGAGTTAAAAAGGCCGTGCGAGTGAGCCCTATTGGTCACCTGCAGGGTCTTCCTCTGGCATCAACCAATTGGTTGATGCCAGAGGAAGACCCTGCAGGTGACCAATAGGCTCACTCACACTGCCCTGTAACCCCTGACGACAAACCTGCAGATTTCCACTTCAGTCAACTCCTGCGATGCTGTGAAGATTAGGTAAGTTAGATGGGGAAGGGACCGGGGAGAATAGTAGACGAAGACGAAGATTCTTCGTGTGTGAGTCTTCGTCTTCGCCTACGTTTTACCGCCACTGTCTTCTCTTCTTCATGTCTTCGGAACGAACACGAAAACGCACTCTTCGTGTTCGTTTTCATGTTCGCCCGAAGACGAATGCACAAGTCTAGTTAGAACTTGGTAACAAACTGGTCGTTCGCATTGGTGTGATATATAGACCCTTGGACATGCAGAGGGGCATGACAATCTGCTAGTTGAAGAAATTACTAAAATGTCAACAAAAGATGAGGTTATCATTATGGGGGCTTTAATCTCCCTGATGTAGACTGGAAAAACAAACTAGGTCAGCCAGGAATAGAGACATCCCAAACGTGGGTTCAGCTACCTGTGCTACCCCAGGTCCTTGCATAACAGTAGAGAGGTTACGTTGCATCACATTAAAACTTTGATTTTAAGGCAGGTTTTTTGAAAATGGAAAGATTTGAATGTGTGTTCCGCTAAAGGCATCAGAACATTGCATTAAACCTGTAAGACTAAAAGAAAATAGAAACCACTGTGGTACCCCCCAGATGTGGTAATATATTGAACGTGAAGAAACTACCTTTAGGGAACGATAAACCAACTCAAAATGAGGAAGGTAGCAACAAATATAAAACTAAGCTTAGGGAGGCAAAGCACGTTATGAGGTACGGTAAAACAAACATGGAAGGGAAGATTGCCAGGTTGACAAAAACAAGTGCTAAAACCTTTTTTTAGATACTGTATATAAGTGACGGAAGAAAACATAAACTAGAGAGTGGGGATTTTAGAAGGTACAAAAAGCAAAATTATCTGAAAGAATTACCAATATTAGAACAGGAAGTTATAATCTAAAACTAGAGGGTGAGAGGCTTACATGTAATGTAAGGAATTTCTACTTTACTGACCGAGTAAATGGAGTATTGTATAAATGGAAAGAACTAATACAGTGGGGGGATTTAAACAGGCATGGGATGGACGTAAAACTATCCTCACTATGACACCAGACCAAGGACTGGGTTTGAATCCTTTACATCAGGAAAAATGAGCAGACTGGATGGACCAAATGATTTTTATGTGCTGTCAAATTCCATGTTTCTATGTAAATTGAATTGTGAAAGTGAAGTTATGATCAGCTGTGAGAAAGGCAGTTGTAACAAGAAATTATTAATATGAAACATGAGCCAAAGAATTTGATGCAAGATGAAATAATCAACAATATACCAAATGGTTAAGCTATGTTACAGATGATTCAAAGGCTCAAGAGTCATCCAATGCCCAGATGTTAAATGAGGAGATAAAGTCCAAATATCACGAAAGAAAATATTTCAAGAAATTGTGAATGGTCAAACACACATTAGCAAATCAGTTACTTAAGAGGAAATGTAATCACGCTAATCAATGTTCCCATCAGAATATATGCATTTGGTTGTGAAGGAAGAGTTTCTCAACATGCCTTTAATCATAATGGGGAAACGGGACACGATTTGTGAAACATTGGTTCATAACAAATGTAGTTCTTTAAAATGTTCCTAGGTTTACATCACATATGTTCTGGTCAGGGCTTCCTACAGTTTTTTTGGAAGTTAATTTGGAAAAACAACATCACTTACAAGAGATATCGGACAAGTTCTAGACATGCAGACACATTACCTGTTATTATATCCTAACTATTCAATCCTATATTAAGCTATAGTTGCGATGTGACCATTCACAGAAGTCAGGAAGGTTTTTTACAGTGACAAGGTAATGTCAAAGTAAGTTACGTGCTGTGAGAGAGGCAGATAGAAAGGTAGCAGGCAAGGCCTATTAAGAATTTGCAAAGATTCTGGTACCACAGGAGACTACCACACTAGAGATTGGATGTGGAACCCTGGGAACATTTCTATTTTGCCAGGTAGAGGTAGAGTGCAATTACTGTAAACTGTAACATTTTCAAACTATAGAAAAATGTTTTTAGAAGGAAAGAAATGGATGCGTATGTTTGCTGGAACATTTTACAGAAAGATAAGACAGCTGATAAATTCTGTCTTGAATATGTAGAATACAAGTGGTTCCCTAAAACAAATGGTACCATGATAATCTGACAAACCTCTTAATCTATAACAGGGCACACACCTAGTATAGAATTCAAAGAATAAGAATTAAATTTAAGGAAGGTTGATGCATTCCCCAATATGATTGCAATGTCATGTTTGATAGGCTCTTCTCAAAACCCAGCGGAATCACTTTTCCTTCAGCCGTGTTTTGTTATCTGCAAGTTATGTGCAATTGTCCTCCAAATACATTTTAAATAGCCTTATATTTTTTCTCACTCTTACCCACCTTGGCAAAGCATTTTATTTTGCAAAGCTCTATAAATAAAATGCAATAATAATGGCATTTATTAATTCTGTGAACTGTACAAACTTATTGGCAAGTTTTCCAGTAATAATATTAAAACAATAATATTAAAATACTGGTGACTGGCAGCTACTTATTTTATAGACTGCTTTTATAAGACTGCTTTCCTTAATGTGTACTTAGCGATTATGGATGGCAACAGAAGTCTTCTGCTGATGAAATTAATAGCAACACAGACTAAATGTGTATTCCCTAATTAATCTTCATTAGCATACACAGTACAGGGAAATGTATGTGTTTTACTGATAGGTCAATTAAGTCATTACTGATATTTTTAGAATAGTCGTGATGATCACCGAAAAGGGGAATCTTAAAGAATACCAATTAGTTAGGTTTTGTTGTCATTGGGTAGAATTGTGGTATGTTTAGTCATTGTACTATTTTAATGTCTTCAAATAAACTTCATTTGTTCTGAAATGTTGCTTAGTTTTTAAAGATAGAAATTGCAGTTGTATGCAAAACATTAAATTAACATTGTACAGAGCTGGGGCATATGATGGTGCCATGTAAATCAATAACATAATAATAATAATAATAAATGCTACATTAGGCAATCATTTTATCCTATAATTGTATTAAATATGCTTGCATCACTTGTGAAATTATTCTAAATGTACACAAATTATTTTATTATTAAAACAAATCTTATTTCATACAATATTTTTGTTCAACCACCTTTAATTAAAGCTGAAAGCCTGCCCTGTACACAGTTTTTATTATTTATGCATATGCATCTTGAGATATAGCTATGTATTGGATTTTTTTTGTTCACTTTTGTAACATTTTGATCCATTTTTGGCCTTTTTAAAAGGAGAGACATTTACATAGTTACATAGTTATATAGGCTGAAAAAAGACATGCGTCCATCAAGTTCAGCCTTTCCTATATCTGTTAATTTGTTGCTGTTGATCCAAAAGAAGGCAAAAAAAAAAAAAACCCCGGTTTCGCTCTTTCCAATTTTGCACTAACCAGGGAAAAAAATTCCTTCTTGACCCCAAAATGGCAGTCAATAAGCTGTTTCCCCATAATGAAAGATTATTTCCCTGAATATTATGTTTTTCCAGGTATCCATCCAGTTGCAGTTTAACCCCTTAACGTCCATTGCCGGGTCAGGCACGTCATGCAAAACGGTCACTTAAAGACCTATGACGTGCCTGACACGTCATCAGACTTAAACAAGCTTAGAAAGTGATCAATGATCACTTTCTAAGCTTAAATGGTGTTGCTGTAATGCCTCGATGTCGAGGCATTCAGCAACACCGAGATCGGCATGATGGGCCATGCCTGGCCCCTCCCCGGGGCGTCAACAGCCGCCATACATTGTATGGCGGCGGACGCCCGTTTTAAAAGCGTTTAGGAGGCGATCAACGATCACCTCCTAAACTTCAATGGTGTCGCTGGAATGCCTCGATCAGGAGGCATCCAGCGACACCAAACACTTACCTCTTGATGGACTGTGACCGCTCCGGAGAGCGGTCACAGCCGCAGCTGCACGCAGTCTTCACCATCCGCAAGATGGCGGCGGCCCGGGAAAAAAAATAATAAAGTTGAAAAAGTTCGCTAGACGGTCTCCTGACCTTCTAGAGAACTCTGGCTCCACTTGCTGGTTGAATACAGGTACTGCATTCAACCATACAAGTCAATGGAGGCCAGCTTTCTAATCACTATGTGATTAGTAAAATATTTAAAAAAAAAAGAAAAAAAAGAAAAAAAAAAAAGAAAAAAAGAAAAAGCTTAAAAAAAACATGGTAACATTTAAAAATTATTATGCTTTAGAGGAACTATCCAGTTCCAGCAAAATGTAAAAAAAAAGTCCAAAAAGAGTAAAATAAATAAAATAAAAAAATAAAGTTTATTATTATGAGCAAGTGCTAAAATTAGCGCTGTATCTTCCCAAAAATCCTGACGTGGAAAAATTTAAATAAAAGCATTTCAAATACCCAAGGGGTGTCTAATTTAAAAAAATGAATGGTTTGATGGGGTAAATTGGAGTGGCCGGGCTCAAAGATAGGGCATAGGCACAGACTGACCGAAATGGGGGAAAAAAAAAGCGCACTTCCAAAATGTGGCATTTTAACCTCAAACACCAGACAAACCCATACATGTGGGGTATGAATGAACTCGGGAGATGTTCCTGAACACATATTAGGGTGTTGTTTGATAGTGACGTATACCTGGAGCTATAAATTTATACCCAAAGTACAATTTGTGTGGAAAAAAAAAAAAAAAATACTACCACAAAGTGTGGCAAAGGCTGGTGGTAGAATCTGATGCATGGAAAGGGTTAAATACTACCATTTTAAGTACCTTGGGGTGTCTAGTTTTCAAAAATATATGGTTTTATGAGGTAAATTGTAGTGGCCAGGCTCAAAGATAGGGCATAGGCACAGACTGACCAAAATAGGGGAAAAAAAGCGCACTTCCCAAATGTGGCCTTTTAACCCCAAACAGCAGTCAAACCCATGCATGGGTGGTATCACTGTACTCGAGAGATGTTATTGAACACATATTAGGGTGTTGTTTGATAGTGACGTATACCTGGAGCTATAAATGTATACCCAAAGTACAATTTGTGTAAAAAAAAATACCAAAAAAATACTAACACAAAGTGTGGCAAAGGCTGGTGGTAGAATCTCATGCATGGAAAGGGTTAAAATACTAGCATTTGAAATACCTTGGGGTGTCTAGTTTTCAAAAATATATGATTTGATGGGGTAAATTGCATTGGCCGGCTTCAAAGATACCCGAAATGGCACATGGGGGGAAGAATTACCAGATTTGGAAAAAATGGTTTTGAAATAGCAAAACGCTACCTGTACTTAATGCTCCATAACGTGCAGAAAAAAGCAAAAAAACATAAAAACATTGGGTATTTATAAACTCAGGACAAATAGTAGAATATATTTAGTAGGTTTTTTCATTAGCTTTTTTGGATGAGTAAAAGATTTTTGGGGTAAAAGTCAGAAAATGTGGGGTTTTTTTACATTTTTCATCATATTTTATTATTTTTTTTATGGGAAATTAGATAATATGATTAAAACAATGGTATCTGAAGAAAGCCCTTCTTGTCCTGAAAAAAACAACATATAATTTGTGTGGGTTCACTAAATGAGTGAAGAGAAAATTACATCTAAACACGAACACCGCAAAAGTATTAAAACAGCCTCGGTCCCAATGGTACAATAGGTAAAACACAGCCTGGTCCTTAAGGGGTTAAATGTCTGTACAGACTCCGATAAAACTACCTCTGCAGGCAGAGAATTCCACATCCTTATTGTCCTTACTGTAAAAAACCCTTTCCTCTGCTTCAGTCTAAATCTCCTTTTTTCCAGTCTGAACGCATGACCACGTGTCCTATGCATAGTCCTGTTTATGAACAGATTTCCACACAATGGTTTGTATTGGCCCCGAATATATTTATATAATGTTATCATATCCCCTCTGAGGCGACGTTTTTCTAAACTAAACAGATTTAAATTAGTTAACCTTTCTTTATAACTATAGTGCTCCATTCCTTTTATTAATTTTGTAGCCCGCCTCTGCATCCTTTCTAGTGCTATGATATCCTTCTTTAGAATAGGTGCCCAAAATTGCACAGCATATTCAAGGTTTTATAGACTGCTTTTATAAGACTGCTTTCCTTAATGTGTACTTAGCGATTATGGATGGCAACAGAAGTCTGCTTACCATTGATTTATACAGAGGCAAAATTATATCTTTATCCCGTGGCTTGATGCCCCTTTTTATACACGACAATACCTTACTGGCCTTAGCAACCGCAGACTGACATTGGACATTGTTGCCTGGTTTGTTGTCAATAACAATTCCCAAATCCTTCTCATTTGTCGTTACAGACCAAAAACAAAAATCCAAATTCCACGTGTAAAGTGTAAAAAGTAATATAAATAAATAAATGAATAAATGAATACTCCCCAAGATAGCAGCCTCCAAAAACACTCTTCCTCAAGATGCTCAACAATACAATATGGCAACCAAGGAGCGCATATACATGGGGAGAAAGCAAAAACAACACCAGTAGTGTAATATGTATATAAAATTAAAAATAAAAAAGGGGTGTAAGATCCACTCACAAACTTGCTGAATAAATCAGGCTCATCAAGGTTCAGTAGTAGCAGAATTTAATATCTTCTAAAATCTATAAGAATGGAAAAGAACCACAAATGGTGCAGTATCTTGACTAATCTGAGGAGGGGGAGGTCTGGATACACTTACAGTTATTACAGGCACAACTATATCATAGTGTGCAAAAGCGCAGGTGAACCAAAGTCCCGGTATGGGATACTCTCTCAGGGTAATATCAACTCTCTCAACGCGTTTCGCCAGTGCTATACTGGCTTCCTCAGGAGAAAATTTGATTTTCGCATGGATTTGTAGTCAAACAAATGAAAAAGTAAAGTGCTTCAAGTCCGTGTCTCGATTAAATACATCTATTTCCGGGTTGCAGGCGTCTTGCGTCATCACGCATCCAATCCGGCTGTTTGTCTGCCTTCGTGTCATTGGGAAAATCGTTTTGCGAAATCGGTAGAATGACGCCACTGTATTCATCAAAAAGTCCATCAGCTTATCCAACTCCGCGATCTGAATAAGCTGATGGACTTTTTGATGAATACAGTGGCGTCATTCTACCGATTTCGTAAACACATCCGACAGGGGCAGGGAGCGCACGAACCAGGAGCCGGAGAACGTTGTACGCGACTATGTAATCGCATACACAACGCCAATGACGCGAAGGCAGACAAACAGCCGGATTGGATGCGTGATGACGCAAGACGCCTGCAACCCGGAAATAGATGTATTTAATCGAGACACGGACTTGAAGCACTTTACTTTTTCATTTGTTTGACTACAAATCCATGCGAAAATCAAATTTTCTCCTGAGGAAGCCAGTATAGCACTGGCGAAACGCGTTGAGAGAGTTGATATTACCCTGAGAGAGTATCCCATACAGTGGATCCGGGACTTTGGTTCACCTGCGCTTTTGCACACTATGATATAGTTGTGCCTGTAATAACTGTAAGTGTATCCAGACCTCCCCCTCCTCAGATTAGTCAAGATACTGCACCATTTGTGGTCTTTTTCTATTCTTATAGATTTTAGAAGATATTAAATTCTGCTACTACTGAACCTTGATGAGCCTGATTTATTCAGCAAGTTTGTGAGTGGATCTTACACCCCTTTTTTTATTTTTTATTTTGTATACATATTACACTATTGGTGTTGTTTTTGCTTTCTCCCCATGTATATGCGCTCCTTGGTTGCCATATCATTTGTCGTTACCCCTAATTCACTACCGTTTAGGGTGCAGGTTGCTTGTGCATTCCCTACCCCGAAGTGCATAACTTTACATTTATCTACATTGAATTTCATCTGCCATTTGTGTGCCCAGTCCCCCAGTCTATCTACATCCCTCTGCAGCACAGTAATATGCTGCTCGTCCTGTATACCTTTACATAGTTTAGTGTCATCTGCAAACACAGAAACACGACTTTCAACGCCTACTGCCAGGTCATTTATAAATATGTTGAATAAAATTGGTCCCAGAACAGAACCCTGAGGGACACCACTTACCACTTTTGACCAGCTTGAGAATTTACCATTTATAACAACTCTCTGTTCTCTATCTCTAAGCCAATGTTCTACCCAAGAACAAGAATTTGCATCTAGACCAATTTCCTTCAGTTTGAATACTAACCTATTGTGTGGAACCGTGTCAAACGCCTTGGCAAAATCCAAGTAGATTACATCCACTGCAACACCCTGATCGACACTTCTACTTACTTCTTCATAGAATGCAATTAAATTAGTTTGACAGGACCTGTTTCATAAAACCATGCTGATTTTTGCTAATAATACTGTTCTTCCCAAGGAATTCTTGAATATTATCCCTAAACAGCCCTTCAAATACTTTCCCAACCACAGAAGTTAAGCTCACAGGTCTATAATTTCCGGGCACAGAGTTTGAACCCTTTTTGAAAATAGGAACCACATCTGCCTTCCTCCAATCCTCTGGTACAATTCCTGAAAGAAAAGAATCCTGAAAGATTAGAAACAGAGGTTCACTTATTTTCTTGACTCAGCTCCTTAAGTGCTCGTGGGTGAATACCTTTATTTAGTTGCTGCAGCACCTTGTCCTGAGCCATCCACTCACAGTTTGACAGTTTTCTCAGTGGTCCTATGTATATCCATTGCCATAGGTTCCTCCTTAATATATTGTTAATATTGAGTTCAAGGACATAGGTATGAGCAGTATATATCGATTTTACGCCTCAATGTAAGTAGTTACTTTGCAAATTTAGAATTCCAGAAAGATAAATGTATTACAAAGAAAACTACTAAAAGAGTAGTGTTGAATTCTAATTCTTGAAGGCATATTGCTTTGGCACAAAAAGATCAAAACAGCAATTTATCTTAACTGCTCACAAGAAATGCCATTTTTTTCTGTAAAAGTCAGCATTAAAACATGGCAATGAGCTTGCCTAGAAAAGCTGTTTCGAAACTTTACATGCAAATGACCTTAGCAAAGCTTATTGTCCACCGTTCCTTCTTATGAAGAACGAATATAATCGAGTCATATTGTAACCTACCGTAAGTTACGTCTAAATCTGTTTAATAACTAAACGATATTGCAGAGGCACTGTAATGGGCAGACAGACACCTCTGATGTCACATCATATTTCCAAATTGGCCTAGTACATCTCCCTCAAACTACTGTGTTCTTCAAACCATTATATATTCTGCATTATTGATTACACAGCTGCTAATTAAACATGTCTTTTCCCTGACACTATTTTGCTGTGCAAGTATTTAAATGATGTCCTATATTAAGAATTATTATTATAGTAAGACTAAGCAGTTGATTCATTAATTGCCAAATCTGGAATTCTAAATTATGTAAGTGCTTAAAATATAAAATTAATTCATGGAATTATCTGTCTTAGATAGTTCTGCAACTTCATTATCTACAAAGCAACTCAAAAGAGTTAATGAGATCTGAAATTTGAAGCCCTGATTTGTAAAACATATAGTATAACAATTCTGGCAGGAAAGTATCCTGTATTAAAGAAATAGAACAATGTTTTAAAACAATATTTTGAAATCTATAAGGAAGCAAGGATAGCGTTATACTGTAATGTTTAGCTTATAACTTGGTTAGTAGCAATCGCTCGTAAACGTTGCCAAAGCAAATGATAATATTGACATAGATGATGTTCTCAGGGCGCCTTGACCTTTTATGAATAGATTGGATCAGACTTCTTATTTTCTTTCTAGACCTTATCAGAGGTAACATTTTGTCAGTATTAACAATTATGTTTAAATTAAACAAAACAATTGTGGAGGGTGAAAAAGTTTTAACTCTTCATAAGATGACACTTTAGTCTCAGTTGCCAGTCAATGTAGGATACAGGATACAGGGTTCAGTGTGGGGGTGTCACTGGAGGATGAGTAATATATTCTAGTGTATGTGCCTGTCATTAAAAGGATGTGCACCTTGTGCTCTTCCTTTCTTTTTTCCCATTGTCTCTATTTTTGTCTCCCTCTCTCCCTTTTGTATGTCTCTCTCTCTCTCTCTCTCCTTTTTCCTCTATATTGTTAATTTCTTCATCTTTTCTTCACTCCCTCTACCTATTCACCCTTTCTTTCGTTTCCTTTTATTCTTTCTCTCTCTCTTGCCTTTCCTTTTGTCTCTCTCCCTCCCTTTCTTCTCTCTTTCCTCTCTTCATTCTTCTTTTTCATTTCACCCTCTTTTTCTCTTTTCACTTTGTGTTCCTATTTCTCTCCTCTCTTTATTTGACTCCCTCTTTCTTCTCCATCACCTATCCCCATCTCATTTCTTCCCTTTTTCTTTCTCTTGTTCTCTTCTATTTCCCCTCTTTCACTCTACTCATTTGTTCTTTCTTCCTCTTTCTTTTGTCTTTCCATCATCATTTTCTTCTTATTCCTCTGTGTTTTTTAACCTCTCATATCTCATAGTATTAACCTCTCCCTTCCTCCCCACCCCTTACCTTGAGTATAATTATTTCTACACACATATACACACACATACACGCACAGCCTTACGTACTGTTGTAATATTGCTAAGGTGTCAAGGTAGGTTGTCTAAGCACAATGTGAGTGGAATCTTTTGCCTCCAAGACCTCTGGCATATGTGCTATAAAAGGGGTGTACAAACTTGCTTAACGTAAGAGCCACAT
Source organism: Spea hammondii (assembly GCA_029215755.1). Taxonomy (NCBI): domain Eukaryota; kingdom Metazoa; phylum Chordata; class Amphibia; order Anura; family Pelobatidae; genus Spea; species Spea hammondii. The sequence continues at coordinate 21,639,923 of JARDYJ010000011.1, forward strand.
GCGGTACACTTCAGATGTTTGAGAGCTACAACACATGTACATTTTCTTAAAAATATTATACATAAGAAAATATATTAATATAATTATTTCATATGTAATTTATTTTCTAAACTACATATTAGACTTGTGCATTCAAATTCATATGAATTGCAAATTTACAGAATTTTGGTAAATTTGTCGATTTGTACAAGGCCCCAAAAGCTAGGCAAGATCTCTGAGGAATCGGACAAAAATGAAACAATATTTTTTTGAATCGAATTGCAAAAAGCTCAGAATTTTCGTCGTTTTTTTTGTTGGTCCATATTCACTCACGCTCTCTCCCACTGTCACTCCCCCACACTCTCATTCTTGTTCACTCTCTCATGCTCTCTAAATGTTTCCCTACCTTCTATGCCGACCACTTCCGCTTCTGCTGACCACTTTTGAGTTGAAATGTCTTCATTTTTGCAACCTGGCAGTTGATCTGGCGCACACAGTGAAGGCATCCACTCCACTACTGCAAATATACAAAATGGCTGTTTAATGGATGATTTGCCAAATTACAATTCATAGTTATTCTATTTTTTGAGAATAATTCATGTAACGTGTTTGCTGATAAAAAATATACAGACTATTTGCAGCTTCACTTCAACACAATTGATAGGAGACCTCTCTGAGGACTATTAATTGTCACGTCCTTCCCAGGCTGCGGAGCTGCATATCTCGCTCTTGTTTCAATTTCCCTGTTTTGCTTCAATCCATTCCTGGATTTCCTTTTTCTCTGTTCTGATCTTCCATTCCTTGCTTCTGCTTCAGCTCTTTGCTTCAGCTCTGTTTCCTTTATAAGGTGTGCTCCACCCATGTGTTCTGTTTGTCTCAGTCTGCAGTCTAAAGGTATGTCTCAGTGCTATGTGTTTGGTTTACATGTTTAGTTTGTTTCGTACCTCTGTCAGCAGGGATTAGCGTTAGGACCCACCGTCATTGGAGTACTTTGGCGTAGTGGTGGGCTAAGCATACTATGGCCATAAGATGTGACGGAATCTCCAATAGTTATCATACAGTCCTAGGCTAGTTTCTGTATTTATGTGTGTCAGTCTGTCCTGTATCCCCGGCAGCGGCGTGTCCTGTCTTGTTCCCTGTTGTGCCCTGTGTTATGTATATCTTGTCTGGTTATGTTTATTCCTTGTCTTGTTCACTGTTGTGGTCAGTAACATGTATGTCTTGTCTGGTTATGTTTCGTGCCTGGTCTCCCTGTCCCTTGCTTGTTATGTGTCTGCTATATTTCTCTGCTTAGCTTCCATACTCCCAGCCTGCAGCATCCGGCATATGAGTCTTGTGTGATGTCTCATGCCTGTTCCAGGGTGCCTGCAGGATTTGACTTTGTTCTGGACTACATCCGCTGCTATATCAGGGCACTGGTGTTTGGCTGCACATCCCTAGATACTCAACACCTGGGTGAGTGTGGTCGCCCTGCAACCAGGCCCTGTTCAACTCCACTACTGCACCGTAACTCCTGCACACAATCTTTGGGCGCGCTGGGTCTTTCAGTCATCTGTTTGGACCCAGTCCGTGACATTAATGCTGCTCACATGCTGACGTCTTGCTGTGTAAAGAGTAATAGTGTTGTATCATAATTTTATATGATGTGAGCCAAAATAGCAGGCTGAGAATATAACAATTCTTTTGATCAGGCTAGCATTTCACAAAATGAATGGGCTTTTTTCTGTACAATTTATTGTGAAAATAATATGTTCATTTATATTTATATATTTTTCCCAACTTTATTCGTTGTGACATGTGGGAGGCAAAGCGATAAGGGTTGTTTAAAAGAATAAGTCTCACATCAAGATATAGTTGCCTCTTCCTTCCTACTACAAAAAGGGGCCAAAAAATACAAAGAGGTCGATAACCTTTAAATTTATATAGCATTCCCAGCTATACATTTAGTACATATTATTTTAGTATTATAATGAATATAAGGAGGATTATTTCCAGATTATTTTGAACCAAAAAACACAAAGGCTGTGAACTCATTTGTGAGCTCATCTTTATAAACTGTAGGCCAGTGAGTCGATGTTATTTTGTGAGTTTCAGATGAGGACATGCAAATTTACATACTTGAAACATACAAAATGTAAAGTTATGGGCATTTGTATACCCTTGCAAAAAATAACTAATCTCAGCAGTCAAGTCTGGTCAGTCAATTTAATTAAACTGACCACTTGGCTTTTTTGTCAATATACCCACAAATGTTAATAACAAGGGTTTATTGACAATGTTACATAATTACATAGTTACATAGTCAATAAGGTTGATTAAAAATAACTTGTTATTTTTAAATTAAAAAGAAGGGCTATATCTTAACCAAGAGCTTGGCTTAGAGAATATGCATTAGATGTGATGGTAAATTTAGTTTTAAAGTATATTCCTGTGGAAAAATCAAGTGCTTTGTTCAAATGTATTTTTTAGGGAGTGTGAGTCATCCAAGAATAAACTGCCAGCAAACTGTTAGGTTTGTAATTTAATTTGCATTTTAATGTTAGAATGGAAAACATTTTTGTGGATTGTTTGTATATGCATAATAATTGAAGTAAAAAAAGATCTCAGAGAGAGAGAGAGAGAGAATAAGAAAGATGCAATTTCTCTGGTAAGAAGAACAATGGTCAGAATAAGACAGGAGAGAAAGCTAGGAGGTAGATGAATGGGTAAATGGGATAAAGAAGGCTGGCAAGTGTGCAGGGTATTATTTTCAACTAAGCTCCTCTGATTTAATGATTTTGTCAGACATTTGTTGGTCCATATTCACTCACACTCCCCCACACTCTCATTCTTGTTCACTCTCTCATACTCTCTAAATGTTTCCCTACCTTCTCTGCTGACCACTTCTGCCGACCAGCAATATAATGATAAGCAAAAGAAAACATTGTGTTTTATGAAGATCTGAATTAGTGTCACACTCACCGTTATCGAATGAGCACTCACTCTAGAAGTTCTTCAGCCCTGAGTCACCTAGCAAGGAGTTGGACCCCAAGCTAAGAGGACAGGGACAGGGATCAACAGTGAGGAGACAGGCACAGTTTTGGACTGTGTAAATGTGTGCATTCGGATTTGTAAGAATTGCAAATATAGCAATGTCGTTTAGGGGAAAACGATGACGCTTCCGGTGACATCCTCTCCCCAAATCCTCAAATTGGGGGAGAGGGCATAACTGAAAGCACCACCATTTTGGCAGAAGTTCACCTTAGGGCAAGTTGGCAGCACTTCGTGGGACATCCTCTCCCCTGGAAGCGCAGCCATTTTGGCGGAGGTTTGCACCGGGGGGGTGTGAAAGAAGATGAAGAAGATGAAGAAGAAGAAGAAGAAGAAGATGGGAAAGTGGAAGCAAAAGTGGAAGTAATCGGCAGAGAAGGTAGGGAAACAGTTAGAGAGCATGAGGGAAAGACTGAACAAGAGTGTGAGAGATAATTAATGAGAGTGAATGTGGAATGTGGGCACTGGGCACAAATTAAAAATGCCCTAATTTTCGTCCGAACCGAATGGATATGTATTTTGTTACCAGAAAATGAATGGGACAAAAATGAAAAAGTTGTCTGAATCATTTCACACATATCTAGTACTGATTGTAGTAGCCAAAGCATGGACTGATCTAGATACCTGGATGCAGGCTTGTCACATTAACGCAGAATGGATAGTTAGACACAGCTGGGTATGACAGACTAAATGGGTAGCCATGTAAGCTAGGGCTCATTACATGGAGCAGTTAGTTAGACAAGCCAGGTACAATACACAGATAGGGCAAGACAGCAAAAGAATTACTGGACAGAAGAGTAGTCAGGAAAGCCAAGGACTAATAACAGTAAAACATGACCTCAAACACAGCAAACGCAATAGCAGGACTACACTGGTGTATCTGTGCCGAGCTGTTCTAGATGGTGAAATGCGGCGCCCAGCTTGCACCACTTCCAGCTGTGCTGGATTATTATAGTCTGAGCTTTATCTATGACAACCACATTTTAATAGATTGTTAACTTGCGAGAGCAGGACCCTCTTTTCTTGCTGTAACTGTAGTTCTTAATGTGTGTCGTTGTCACTGTGAATTTTGTATATAGTAATTTTTAATGTGATTGTCATCCTATTGTAAAAGTGTTACAGAATCTGTTCTACAAAAAATATAATGTAATGATGTGATGTGCCATTTGATTAATGTTAGAATAACATTAATATTTAAGAGCTTCTTGATCCAAGGAGAAATCTGATTGCCTCTTGGACTCAAGAAGGAATTTTTCCCCCTGATGGCAGAATTCGAAGTAGCTTAATTAGGGGTCTTTTTTGCCTTCTTTTGGATCAAGAATAGGAAGGTTAGGTAGAAGGGTTGAACTTGATGGACTTAGGTCTTTTTTCAACCTTACAAACTATGTTACTATGTTACTATGTTACCCATGCGCAAAACATATAAAATTTTAAGCCATCTAGTTGCCGTAGATATAGCCTTCAATATGATATTTAATAAGCATTGCTGCAATTTGTTACTGTTACATATTGGTCTTTTCTGGATTGTGGTCTACAGCAATTGCGTGCTCTGCCTGGCATTTGTGGTGAAGCTGTCTTCTAGTGTGTTTGTTCCAAATTGCTTTAAATAATTTACCCTTATATTTCCCCACAGGTATTAGAAGCAGTGATTTGATAAAAATAAAAATAGCTATTGGTTGACCTTAGTTGTATAGGTAAAGTATGAAATAGTGGGCTGAGAATTTACTTTAAGGATTTTGACATTGTCATTTCATTTCTTGGTTGTATCTTGGTGGTAAATTTAATACTAGAACTCATCCCTTGAGTATTTTGAGAATGCTAAGCAATGAAAAATTTATGTCACCATGTATTTTCCATTCAATAAATCTTTTAATGAAAACACCTACACAGGGGACATCCTCGTTAAAATGGGTGTTTTTACAATAGATATCCATCTAGTCAAATAAAAGAGGGAAAGGACAACATGCGCTCGAGGTGGCTATAAATGTCAAGCCTAGTAATTGTGTTTGTGGTCTTTAATCAGCTGTATATTGCTTTGAGAATATTATGCAAAATTATATGTAAATTCCGAACAACAAAAGAAACTCTGTTTAAATGTGTCACATTGATTACTTTTTCTAGACATCACAATATTAACTGCATTTTTTCTATTTTTTTAAAAATGCCATTTTACCCCATCCCACATGCCACCCTTTCACCCCTTCCCACATGTCACCCTTTCATCCCTTCCCACATGCCACCCTTTCACCCCTTCCCACATCTCACCATCTGACCCCATCCCACATTTTTACAGACACCATTTTAAATTTTAACGAAATTTGGCAAGTTTGTCAATTCATAAAAAGCTCAAAAAAACAAGGAGGGACCCCAAACTAACAAATGAAAAGAAGCAGAGAGCACTGAAGTCTGAACTGGAAGGGAGGAATCAAAATTTGTTGATTGAAAACAAATAGACCAAAAACAAAAATTTTATTTGGTTTGGGTCCATTTGCACAAATCTAGTCATTAGTAGGCAGAGTGAAGTAAAATATTCATCTTGCCAGGGGCATAGCTAGAAACCACAGGGCCCGTATGTGAAATTTGCCCTAGGGCCACTGACCTTACCAAGCAACATGCCCCACAAATAGCTTATCTGTACCTCAAAGAGCCTGTCTGTGCTGTCAGTGCATTTAAACAACTTGCCTGTGCCATCATTTGTTCTTAAACAACTTCTCTGTACTATCTTTACCACCAAACAGCTTGCCATTGCCCCCAAACAGCTTGTCAATGCCATCTTTGTCACCAAAAGCTTTTTAGTACCCCAGAAAATGTCTGTGCCATCTTTGCCAACGAATAGCTTGTCAGTGCCCCCAAACAGATTTTCTATGCCATCTTTGCCACCAAATAGTTTGCCAGTGCCTCCAAACATCTCGTCTATGCCATCTGTGTCACTTGACTGTGTCGTATTTTCCCACCAACAGCTTTCCTGGGACATATTTGTCCCCAAAACAGCTTGTCATTGCTCACAAAACAGTTTGTCTGTGCCATCTCACTGACACCTTTTGGCCTGGGGGCAGATACACCTGAATTACCTTTTTTCTACCGTGTCTCACTCCCCAGTGACTAAATTGCACACTAACACACACTTACTATAATACTAATACACTCCCTGTCACACACTCTCTGGACCACTATCGTGGGGTGACGAAACATTATGATACGTGACGCCACAGGGTTGTCCAGTTGGCCCAACTTTATGAAAATTCTATGCTCTGATTGGGGGCAAGTATAGGTAGACATAGAAATCCATACCATAACTCTATTATTTCTTATAGCTGTGAACTGTGAGTTGTGAATTTAATATCTGTGATGTGTTTGGGCGTTTATTTTTAAGGGCAATCATAATCCCTTATCATCAGTCACACATGATAGAACAGAAATCTTTTATATTTCATTGACACATATGCTGCCAAAACATCAGCATAGCAAAAATTGCTTTCAGAGCAGAACATGCAAAATCCTTGATCAGTTTCAGATACATTGAAATGCTCTGTTATTTTGTACTCATCATTAAAGCCCCTAGCAATCCAAAATAACATTTTTTTTCAATGTAAACCCCCTTTTCTTTTTTTTCTATGCTGAAAGAGATAACTATTGAATTATGGGCAAACCTTAGCCGCCTTCCTGTGCCAGATAAGAAATCCTTTTAGACAGACTACCTGCTTGATAGATGCAAGCAATGTTCTTGGAAACAAAGCTAGTTAATGGTGTTAATATTCAAAAGCAACAATACAAGATAAAGAATGTTTCTGCAATATATTTAACCCTTTCTTTCTTGAAAATAAAAGCTATGGGTCTTCTTATTTACCATTTTCATAAGTTTTCATTTACCCTTTTGCTTGTCAAATTTTACTTCTTCCTCTTTTGACTAATTATTTTTTATTAAATTTTTCTGAAAATTCTCTTCTTATGTGTCCTGGGTAATCCTTACCCCTCTTTAGGAGACTCAGCTACTCTTTGTGACCCAAATCCACTATCTTTCTTTCATCTCTCGTGTTTCTCTTTCCTTTGAGTGCAGAATGTTGGGTATGAGTGTGCAACAGCACTTTATATCCTTGAAAGTCACAACCATCTATAAGTAAGCAGTGAATATTGTGTTTATAAATCAAATTGTGTAAGTTACCCAAATAAATGATTTACCCTGTCACCTAAATGGTTATCAAGAGGTCACAGTGTCCAATGAAAGTCTCTGTAAAACTTTTCCGTCTAGACATGCCTGTAACCAAGTTCACTGAAAGTGTCCTTTTTTTTTTGGCAGTTCAAAAAGTACAGTTCATCCTCTCTAGTGCTTAAATGGTGCACTTTAGTGATACATATTGAATCAAGTGCAAGTACAAAAATGTGAGAACAGAATTCTAAATAATAAAACTTTTATTAAAAAGTTAAGGCATACCAGAAAAATGCAGAGAATTGTACAAATATTTCAGAGTTTCTAGGTTTATTTTGTTTAGTTCTAGAGGCTTTACATTGCATTCATCTTATGCATCTTGCACACATCAATTGTGTCTTGATCCCTATCATTGAAAAAAATTATTACCATTATTACTAAAACTGTCTGAGACCTGTAATACTTAGATATTTTGTTTTATTTAAAATACATTGATATAGAACATTCACTTTAAAAATTCCTATCTGGACCAGCCACTAATCTCATATGGCCGGTGTCCAGGTGAGATAATTGTATCTGTTATCAAATATCACATTATCATGTAAGTGTTATACATAGAGGCTTCCCTGTTTTGGCTATATGGAGCTCCCCCTCTTCTTGAGGCATGGCTTTGTTCAGGGGATAGTCAGGTGTAAGGGTAGGGCTAGCCCCAAAACTTTGTGTCAAACCGAGAATATTGCATATGATGTATATATTCCCTTATCTGTGAAATTACAACTGTACTTTAATCTACTGGAGTAGTCAATATTTTCATTATATTAGGAATCTAAAGGTAAAACATCTGCACTCTATTACTAAAATGCTAAGGTCATTTTAAGAGTAATAAGAGTAATAACATCCATGGACTATAATAAACTTACCAAGCTAAATCTTATTGTATTTGTATAGCAATAGCGCAATAACACAACTTCAGAGAGAGCGTTTCAACCAAATGCATCATGAGTTAGGACAACTGCATATGTGACACATTATTTGTAGACAACTTTATTGCCTCTTCGTAGAAATCTTTGGATGTTTTCAGTAGCCCGGATAAAAGAAAGTGGGTTTTTTTTTTCCTCACCTAGGATAACATGTCTAGCAAGTAATTTTTACAAGATAATATTAAGTAGCCTGCTGTTCGAAAGCACCAAAACAGTGTGTGTCTCATTTTGTCAATAAAGAACAAGACTTTAAAATGTCACTCACTGCGTGCATACCATTCATTTCAAGGAAGGATAAAACATTGAGGCATCTGAAAAGACATTAAAATGCCTGAGTGGCAGCGGCATCACTGAATTGACAAAAATAGGAAAGAAAAAAAAATATTGAGAACTGAAAATTCTGATTTTTTTTCCCCATTTGTGTTAAGATTTGTGGGACGCATGTCATTTGTATCATGGTTAATTGTTAGACGATAACACTACCAATGCTGAACTTGTCTCCTGTTGCTATCATCAATCAAAAAACTAAATGGGAGTTGAGACACCGCAGGAAGAGTTTTGTATTAACAGCATGAATGCTGTGCTGCTAAATTCTGAATTCAAAGACGCATTTTGAGTGCTCTGACAAATGTTTTTCTTAATATTTTTTGCTTGTCCTTGGCCAACTTTTTAAAAAAAAATTCAGTCCACAGGGAAAAAACGAAATAAAAATCAAAAACCAACCAGCCACTAAAATATTAGCCAAATGTTTTTATTACATTAAAGGTGCTTTTCCCAAAAAACAAAATGTTGTCTCAGGTTTGCTAGTAAAAAAAAAATTATATTATTTAATCTGAATGTTTAATCACATAAAAACAACACAGAAGCAACTTTTTGATATTTAATAGTATTAGGTATGATTAAGTATGATTTTTTTTCAGTTCTACATAAAAATGTTACTTTAGCAGAGTAGGGGGAGCAGCCCTACTCTTAACAATGCAATTCACTATTTGTATATGATGATCAAGTTAGTTTCATCTACGGTAGTTACCAACTCAGGGAGTATAAATATATAAGTATGTTCTTTTATATATATATATATATATATATATATATATATATATATATATATATATATGTAGGTCACAGACATTCAAAGATTTTCTAATACCCAAAATAAAATATTCACAAATTGGGAGTTTGCAGGAGAGTTGCAGTTTCATCATCAGAGTTCATCATGCTTTATGAAGAGTCACCCCTAAGTTTGCTGACCTTGCATTATGAATAAGTCAGTTGGGAAGGTAACATTCAAGATATCGTGCAAGTTGCAGGGTCAACTAAGCTCCCTTTTACTGGAACACATAATTGGGGGTTGTTCTCTCCAAGGGGAAGGCACTATATGTACCTCTCTGGAATGTATGGTTCTGTATTGTATGTATCTGCCCTATTTTTATGCCAACAGCATGATGTCATATGAATACCAAGAAAGATTCTAGATCCACTAACTACTACCATGACTGTAATGATCGATGGACAACCAATTGTGACATACATCAACATGTGATGGAGCAAAATCAAGCAGTATAAGTCCGATTTGAATGATATTATTTATGCCTGGATATTTTTAGTCTGTTTGTTTTAGACTTAATGCCATTATGAATCAATTCTCTGAGGCATATTAGCGGTTTGGAGTTTATCTTTAAAAACACTCTATTTGTCAGTCTTTCTGACTATCATTGGTCCCAGTCCATTTACCTGTCTATTCTTTGTACAGTTAAAGAATTACATTTGTATGCTTCAGTTAAGATCTTCATTGTTTCTTTGGTTTTCATGCTTCATATACAGTATTTCAAGCATTTATATAATAGGAATGCTAGAATGGGATGCCATTTTAAAGTCTTTTGGTTATGTGAATAATGTGACCTAGATACCTAATGAAATATATAACAGTGATTCATTCTGTCTTTTATATACCGTCTCAGGCAAAGTATTTTTTGTCTGTCTGCACATGACCAGTATAGAAACATCCATGCAAAAATAGAATAAATGTAATTTGTTTAGAACATTGTCTTATTTTTTATTTTGTATTTCAATAATTCCAAACTTTCATATGGATATTTATGATGTAAGGTACTAAATACAATGACCACTGAAGAAAAGAGTGTGAATTAATTTTGAAAAACAAAATGTCAACTTGACACAATTAAGTCATTTTCTTCACTAATAAAAACATAACAGAATAATCTTTTTCTTCCGCTTCTTCTTCTCTTTCTTCTCCTTCTCCTTCTTCCCAGAAGCTTCACCGTTTTGCGAAAGTTCACAGGAGGTAACCTCTGCAAAAAGGCAGAGCTTCCAGCAGGGGCGTAACTAGAAACCTCAGGGCCCTGGTGCAAGAATCTGTTAAGGCCCCCCCATCCCCAACCCATCTACCCACTTCTCACTATCTACCCTCTCCCTACCTCCCATTCTCACTATCTACCCTCTCCCTACCCCCTTCTCACTATCTACCCTCTCCCTACCCCCCTTCTAACAATCTACCCTCTCCCTACACCCCTTCTCACGATCTACCCTCTCCCTCCCTACCTCCCCCTTCTCACGATCTACCCTCTCCCTCCCTACCCCCTTCTCACGATCTACCCTCTCCCCCCTTCTCATGATCTACCCTCTCCCTATCCCCCTTTGTAGGTCACTTACCGTGCAGTCCCGTGGTGGGGGCGCGAGGCCTCTGTCTTGCTGCGCACGGCTTCACTGCTGAGCGCCGGCATATTACGTCATATGCCGGCGCTCAGCGTGAAGCGCCGGCACCCGAGACAGACGCCTCACGCTCCCGTCACTGCAGTCGGGGCAGCGCTGAGGCAGGCGGCAGCAGCGGGGAGCAGAGGATCCCTGGAGTTCTGCCAGTCAGGAGGGCCCAAGAGGTGCCGAGCGGTCATTTTCAGCAACCGCTCGGCACCCCTTGGGCCCCCCTGACTGGCAGAACTCCAGGGCCCGGTAGTTCCGCCACTGGCTTCCAGGCACATCCTCTACCTCAATTGGAGGATGGAGGCTGAAGGTGTACCCAGAGGCTCAGCACTTTCACCCAAAGTGATCTCCTGTGAACTTCTGTAAAATGGCGGAGCTTCCTGGCACATCCATTCCCCCCAATTGGAGGATCAGAGGACTCCTCCCGGTGAACTTTACTTAAATGGCTAAGCTTATGGGCACAATGCCAATGCTCCTGCAACATAAGGCAAATTTAATCCCTGGATGTTAAGAGACTCTCTGACTTTGGCTTGCTGTACAGAATTCCTGGATATCATCTCCCTGCTTAAAATCTGTTTAGCCCTACGTGTGTGCACCCTTAGCATTAGTCTCCAGTCTTGGAAGATCAATAAAAAGTCTCATGGGTGCTCAAACCCAAAAGGCTCAACCTATTCGGTTAGTATTAATCCATCTGTAAAATATGTCAGATTGTCATGCATAGGAGTATAAGGTAGTTTTTATACCTATTAAATCCAATTTATGAACTTGCTATAGCATTTAAAGACTGCGGTGTTGTCCAGCCATATTGACCAATTAATAATGCTTTCATTTTTCACACTGTGGATTCCAATTTACATAATTATGTCTGGCACCCAGCCTGAGAACATCAAGTGAAAAAAATTGGGTAAGTTATTTCCTGTCGCTTAGAGCTTCATGGCTTCTGAGCAGATCAATTCCAAATCAGCCGTCTATGAGGGTACATCAGATGCTCTTGGTGTCTGGCAGAAGTCTCACTTGTGCCAGACTGCAATCAGCCTCAAACACCGTCAGCAGCAGCCATGGATTTTTAAGGCCAGAGGCCGCCGAGTTACATACATGTGGCTGTGCGTATCTAGCCTAAAGTTTCACACTGTGTGACCTGATATGCCGCTAGAGTGCCCGTATTATTTGCATGATGTACCAGTTAGGTACTCTGGGACAGGATGCCTTTGTGACTCTATACAAAAACATAAACTGGAATTCTTGTCATATAGCAGAGCCTAATTTATTTGTAGACTTTATTTATGCACTGTGTTACCCTGGAGAACCATACCTTGTCAGTGCCAATATGAGTCCTCAGCCTACCTCAGCTCATTCTTGATTTGAATCATGCTTCCAGGGGGAAGGAATATTGTTCCTGGTAGGATTATGAATATAGGTATGCATTTTGATGAAGTCAGAGGAGGTTCTGACAACTTCCTTTTTAACCTAATCTTTAACGTATGTAATAAACTGTGCATATCTCAGACATATTATCAATTGATTAGGCATGGATTAATATTAAAATAATCTAGACATAGACATTCAGTTTTAATTCTACATTATCAGTTGTTCTACAGTGCAAACTGATTATATTTCTGAAAGAAAATTAAATATCCTAACCTACGTTGTTTTAAAACGTTTGCTTTCATAAGTTAAGATGTACTTGATAGCCTTTCAAGTTGTTTTAAAATGCAACTCCTTGCAACATTGTTACAAATATCAAGGGAAATGAAATGTATGCAGTAACAGTTCCGCTTTTCCCTGAAATTAACAGTAAGTGAGAAAATACTAGAGCAGCAATTTTCAATAGCCGAAAATTCAAAGTAGGATATCTTTAATGAAGCCTGAAATATGCTTCTGCATATTTCCAACAGTGCATATTAGTACTATGAATAATATAGTACTGGAATGTTTTTTAATTTAAAAACATAAAAATGAAATAGACCAATCATTGGACATAATGGTTTCAAGCTAAAGATTAGGTCCATTTTCAAAGATATCTTTTTTTTCTTTGTTTTTTGGTACAAAATATCCAAAATACAGAAAGAACGAAAGACTAAAGAAAATATCACATTATATAAAGAGACATGCAATGGAACATTAGCTGGCAAGAGGGACAGGGGGCAAACTTTTTCATATATTTTATTTTAAAGTATATATATATATGACTTTTACAGCATTTACATAATGAATGGGTCCTCTCTGGGGTCCCTTTAGGATATTTCTATACATTTTCTTCATATAAATGTGTTTTGGTAGACTGGATAGTGCACATTGACGGTGCTGTCAGCCAAATGTGTATGGACTACTGTAAACCTATGCTGCTTGGATGGATGTGTCCTCTTATCTGAATGTTTCCAGCCCTCACATTCACACCGTTACTGTCCAAGATAAAGTTAATTATTCACTGGTGTACACTGTTTGCTGTGATAACAAAACATCATAAATGTATTGAAATTTACCTAGAAAAAATAGTATAGCATAATTTGGGAAATATAAAATACACATCTCATAATATATAACAAATGAACATGATATAATGTTACAAAGAATTATGTTTGATAAGAAAATAAATCATGTGAACATTGGTAAACACATTTCAGTGTGTTTAAGAGCAGATGATTACTCTGAAGTTGGCCGTACAGAGCATGATTTCATTTAATAAACCAGAGGTCAATATATCCGAACTTGAGAGTATGAAAATCTAGTTTTTCATGATACTAAATAGAAGATTATTCACAAATTAACCTTGAAGGGGTAAACGAGAGAATGATATAGTTACATATTGTTGGTCTTAAATGCTATTTTCAAAAGGAAGTTATTATAAGGCACATATTATTTGCTTGCATGACGGTATGGGTTTAGTTATGGCTGGAGATGGGAGAGATGACCATGGCCTGACACAAGCCTGGCTGGTACACAATAAAACCACAGGTTGGCTTCTATGCATTAGCCAAACTTACTCAATGAATGTCTGAATAACCTTTGTACTCCTCCCTTTTTGCAAGTCTGGGCTGTTGTGATAGAGTTCATTCTGGCTTATTTAAATATGCATTAGTGAAATCTATTAGTATATAGGTAAAGAAGCAAAAATAGTAACATGTTATAGAAGAAAAACAACTATAAGAGTATAAAGGCAGCATTTTTTATATAATTCAATCATGGTTACTATCTAATATCCTACTCTTAGTTAATTAGAACCTACCAACTCAGGTAGTACCCTTGCTGCTGGACAGGCACTGAAGATCCAACAAATTGTAAGTCTAATTCGTGTAACCCTCTTGGGAGCTTCACTTGATAGTGTAAGTGAAGACTGTTTTTTCACAGTGAGGGGAACACTTATTCGTGAAACTAAGAGTTTACAGACAAGACTATGAATTATGAATGGACAACCCTTGTGAACTAGCCTGGCCAGAATGAGGAGATGACCCTTCATTCAGAAAATCTCTGTTAGTGAATATACCCTGTTCATTAACCAATAAACTGAGCAGATTTTGTTATGGAGTGTGGGCAACATTGGGCCTTTATAATGTTTACGTAGTGCAATTAGGATTTCTCATCTTCAGCTCATCATTTAGTGAATAAACCCTTTTTGCATATCATCGTACCTAAAGTGTTGATTGTGGCTTTTGTTAAAATGGTTGATTATTAATAATAACTTCAATAATAAATGATTTTATTAAATTCGGTTTGTTTCATTTTGGACCTAACTGTGTTTACTAAATTACCACCCTATTTAGAAAGCCTTAGAAGTCAGCGCAAGTTACTAATTCTTTTTCTTGAATGCTTCTTAGTTAATTTTCCTAATTATAACAATCTGTGTAAAGATATGTTAATCCAGTTATAAATATTTCCTATTTCTAAAAGCATATGTGTTAAACTTCAGTGTGGACAATTTTATGCAGATTTACACTTTAAAAATCTTTCGTTTCTCAATATCCTAATATACAAAGATTGTTTTTTCACTATGCTATTTTAATGTGCTATTTTACATTGGGGAATAAAAAGGGAGATATTTGGACTGCAAATGTTACATTTTACGTGATTATTCTAAAAGCTCAGACTAGGTGTCTCAATAATGCATTGGATATTTCTTCATTTCTAGAGTATTTGTATAAGTGTTACCTTTTGAAAAGCTGTAGAATTTGTTTTACTGTGAGTACATATTATTATTCTAAACATCCAGTAGCACAGGACGCAATATTAGACATTTTCTTTAAGTAAAATGTCAACCAAATGGAATTACATTGAAAAAAGAAATAATAGTATGCATTATTCATTATATTCTATGGTTTGTTTCTGTCTTATGTGTAACAATTATTCCATTTCTATATGTGTTACTAGAAATGTGCTCTAAAAATGCATGAAACCTTATAAAAATATTTAATACATCCCTGACAACTCAAATATAGGCTGTTTCAAACCTTCCTTGCCATAGGGAAATTCCTTGATTTTGAAAGAATAAATTATTGTATGAGCTTTAGAAATGTTTTGAAGAATTCACATTTGAACATTTAATAGGACTATTTAACATCTTTTAGAACAAAAGTATTTTACAAATGTATTCTTGATGGTTTGTAAGTTGTTTTTTTTTAAATGTGGTGGTTTTTCCTTTTTGTATTTCTGATTGTTTCATTGTAGTGTCCAGGAGAAGATTTAAAATACGAAAGGGCCTATTACAATGTAGTTCATTTGGGCTAATTTATAAAAATCACTGTTTTTTTCCGATTAATCCGTGCAGATTTCATTCTCTTTATAGTGCATAAATATTAAAAAAGTACTTTTTCAAATGATTAATCCATCCTTGCTAGTTTATGAAGACCCCATACACATTGCTTCATATGTCCAAGTTCATCTAAACCCTCATGAATTGAAACCAGAGGCTCACCACCCTAGATTGTCATTTTGCCCACCACATTTCTGATCAAATGGACACAATAGGGTAAGAAACTCCTATACCATTCATGCACAAGATAGGATTTAATGGTGATGCATGGGTGGTGTACTACACACAACAGATCAGCTGAATAAGAACTCTCTGGGTAAAGCTTTGCTTCCCTGGGTCTATGAGTTAGTTTCTTCTTTCACTGGGCAGGAGAGTGGTGTTTGTCATCTACTCCCTGTCTACCCATTATTATCTTCTCTCCTCACCCACTAAGGATTATCTGGTATTAGCCCCATCACCATTTGTAGAGCCACTACCCCAGAAGAGAGAGTGTTCTGGGTAGGCTACACTGGGAAGGGCGCCATTATGGCTATTTCTATATTCATGCTGAAATGGCTGATGCCACCAGCAAATGTTATTATACTGAGATATTTGGTTTGGCAGAGGTATATTTACACTCTTAATAACCAATTTACAGTCAATACACTACAAAATAGGTCAGTTTATGTATAAGCACATTATGTTACATTGGTTTGGAATTCAATTACTACAATAGTTCATTATTCTCATCAGGAACATTCCCTTCACTCATTAACGTTCCAGACATTAGAACTTAACAAATTATTACTTAATTTGAATTTTATTGTAGTTAATAGCAAAATTAAATGCAATTTTAGATGAAGCTACTAGTTCTATAGTATGGCTGTTAATTCAGTCACACATCAGTACGTTGAGCAAATGTATAGAAACATTAACATTGCCATTTCTTTTATATTTTTTGCTTAATTCACAGTATTTTTATTGTTGAAGACTGTCAGTTTCAAATCTTACCTAAAAGGTAACAGGGACCCTTAAGTCCTATTGTGGGAATTGTGTCTCTTGCATAATTTTGAGCTTGTATCTGAAGGGATTCCCTTTTCCTAAATATACTAATAATATCTATTTGATTATCCAGGTTTTGCTTGTACATTTCAATTTGAAATTAATATTGTCTTGAGCAGCATGTTATAGTATATACAAGATCTTCAGGCTCCGTTTGAATGGAATGATCTAAATTAACTGACAATAAAACAACAAATCATTTCATACCCAGTAGATACACACTGCACATTCTATTTAAAAGCACCTACCTGAAGAATAAATATTGGGGATGCCATATATTGCCGACAGGTATTATCTTCATAAAAGAAGTGGGAATAATTTACAGGAGTATCTAAGTAAATATTTAGCACTACTGGTTCGTCTCCATAGTAAGCAAGACAGCCATGTTAGGATTAGATGTACTTTGATGTAGTGGGAGGCTAAGCAATACACGGAGATAAAATTTGAAGAAATCCACAATGTTTATATTGTTAAATACCACTTTAGCTGGGTATGTGTTCATTCTTTGCTTTGTTATATGTGCCTACCGGCCATTTCAGCAGCACTCTAAAATCTATATTTGTATGCAGGGCGATGATCAGGCGGCCTTGGTACTTTAAGGCTGGTGGCCGCTTGTTGACTTAGCCAATGGCTGGATCTGCACCAAATATCCAGCCATCAACCACACACTACAGCACCTGATCTGCCTCTGGAGCATTTATTCACTATTATGCGAATTTCTGGCAATATTACATTTTATATGTTTCAAATAAGGGCATGCAAGTTGAATGTCCTTGCCTAAGACTAGTAACATTTACTGCAAACATCAACCCTCCACAATAATAACAAATAAATATTAAAAACTCACATCTGCAAGCTGCTTGCTGTTTTCCGCTTGCTTTAACTCGACTCTCCTAAAGGCAAGTGTATGGAATTTCACAATGCAAGTTGGCTTTAGGGAATTTGTCCACTTTTATCCAACTCATACAAATTTGCATTTGAAGCTAGCACTCAAAACAACTCATCCACTTAATACTGCAAAACCACATAGATCGCTAGCATAAACAGAATGATACTGTTTAATAATCTGCCATTTTCCTAAAAAAGATAAAAGATATGGTTTTCTATCACAGTTTATTTTTTGGGGGGAATATACCAATTTATTGCACTGGTTACTGGAATATTCTCTGAATAACGAAATGAGTCCACAAAAGGGTTGACGACCATACTGCGTTTGCAACATTCTGATAAAACACAAGCCATTGTGGTACAATAACGAACCTTACAGCCCATTTAATTGAAAAGTAAATATGGCTCTTAATGTTTTACCTAATAGGAGTCAATTATCTAAATGTTGTCTCCGGGCATAATACATTATGTGACATATGTAAGACAGGATCGGCAGAGTACTGTCAAGAAAAAATGTTTCTCTTTAAGATCGGGTTTGTACATTTCCCAGCTGTTTGAAAGGTACAAACCATTTAGGCATGTATTATGGTATGCTAATTAAGCAACTTAATAGGGTACAATGGCTAATAAAAAGATGTCCTTAGGTTACTGTTACTTACAGTTTGTTTCTCACAATTGCCAAATTTCCACGTGATGTTCAATCATACAATCTGTTTATGTTTTCTGGAGTGTTTGCTAGCAAAAAAAGGACACAATATTTCCAATGACAGAACTGTTATTTACCAAAAAAATGTACAGGAAAAGTTATGGTCCATGTAACCCTTGTATTTGTGCAGTTTAATGTCTAGAAATATTTTTTTCCATTCTCAATAAGTAACTTAAGTAATAAGTAAAGGAATAACACAGTGTAGGGTTAATAAACCCAGTCTACATCCCCTACCTATAAGTTATCCATGTGACGGGAGACAAGTTTCATCTAATGTACCATTTTGATGTAAAGAGTGAGGACAGTGAACATAGGTGCCCAGCCCCTTGGCCCCCAAAGAGTGTAACCTATAAAAAATAGTACCTTCCAATGATGATCCATTACATCCTTGGGTCTTCATCTTTTGTCCCTTAAAGTAATAAATCACCTAATGCTTTATCGTATAGTAAAACATTCTCCAGGGTTTACACAATTATTTGTTCTTTTGAGCCACATACATTTGCAGGCCCTTCACAAGTTCTATGTCTCTGCAACACATGTGTTCATGTGTTACCTCTAGTTTGTTACTTGTATTTTTCTTTTACCACTTTCAGACTTTAAAGGAAATTAAATTAAATAGCTTATGTATCAGAATATCTGTTCCTTTTACATCTGTTGGTTTTGTTAGAAGAAGAAAGACCTATAATTAGTTTAAATGAGTCAGGAAGGTAAATCTATCAGCAAGGTTAAAGAACATATTGTTCTATTTAGTTGATCGAGGGAGTCTTAATTTACTCAGAAACCCAATGTCATATACTATGGAATTCGAAGACTTTAGAAACTTGCAAATAATATATCATTTTTACAGCGTAAAACATTCTGCAAACCAAAAGAATTGAATTATTTTGCAATGATCAATCAAAAAATTGTACTTTTGCGTGTTGAGCAATTACATCATGTTTAAATCATTATGCAAAGATGTAGGAGATGCTAATGTCCAGATCTGTCTATTGGAAATCCATATAAAATTGGAATGAGTAGATGTTACACCTAATTCTAGAAGCCTGAGCCTCTTGCAAATTTGGTGATAGCCCAGATTGCTTTATGTACGGCTTTTTTCTTTAGAAAATAAGCACTGGTACTAATAGGGCCTGAACTAGAGTGTAACAATGATAGTGTTTATTTCATTTCCGCGAGGGTCAACAGCTGATAGAAGTGATGAAACACAGTCTGACATCAGATAAGAACCACACTGCCAATTTAATATGTCCTTTTCTGATGTAAAGACTCAGACCTTAACTAGTCCTTAGTCTTAGTCTTAGATTCTGGATAGCTTTTTGCCAATCCCATGAATCTATTAACAGTACATTGTCAGTTTATTAGGCATAAGAGGATATTACACATACACACACACACACACATATATATACAATTTAGATTATACATATTATATACAATTTAGATTATATATATTATATACAATTTAGATTATATTATATACAATTTAGATTATATATATTATATACAATTTAGATTGTTAGAACATATCGAGTTCCTACAAACAGCCAAAATAGTTACTGCTGCAGAAATTTTAATTGATTGTGTTTTCTCCCTGAAACCCTATTGCTAAATGTATGACAAACAGGTTTCTTTTGCCAAACCATATCTAACAAAGGTTTATTTATTTTCAAAGGGATTTGTTTGCTTTGAAGAATCTCAAGTTTTCTGTTTTGCTGCTCTGTGTACCAATACCCCAGTGGGCAAGCTTCATTAAATTGGAACCTTGACTATTTACTTAATTATAAATTTGCCTTTATACATTGACATTCAATAATATGGTTGTGGTTTACTGGCACTTTAATTATGAGTGGTCCATTTTTTATTTACTAACACTTCTAAAAACTGTATATGTTAGAACTGGGATTTAATTTGTACGGTGTATTTTTATGTATATTAAGATTTTGTTTATAAGCATTAAAAAAATCAAAATCAAAATGTGTAAATGAGTTTTAAGACAGATGTTTATTTGAAGATATATATATATTAAAATATAATATGACACTGTGTACCAATTATACAATCCATTGTACATAATTGTATTCTTAATAAATGGGAATCATTTATCCTCTAGGGATATTAAGTTACAACTCAGATTACAAATTGTAATGACCTTATTGGACTTAAATAATGAAAAGTGACACATTTGAGATTAAACCGAGACACTTACAGGTACATATTTTATTTATAGACAGGTATAAAATATTAACATTTTCCTTATCTTGGGTATCTTTAAAAGGGGATACATACAGTGCTGTGAGAAAGAATTTGCCTCTTTCCGATTTTAAATTTTTGCTTATTTATCGCATTTAAATGTTTCAGATCATCCAACTTGTTGTAATATATGACGGGAATAAACACAAAATGCAGCTTTTATTGAAGGTAAATGGTTAATCAAAACCTATATGACCCATGTGAAAATGTTTGTGGAATACTTCAGCTAAAGGGCAGGGCCATGAGCAGCATCTCCTCCGTTCCCCTAATTTGGGGAGAAGGTGTTCATAGAAGCTCCACCCTTTTGCATAAGTGCTCCGGGAGGCCTGGTTCAGAGAGAAACGGAAGAAGAAAGAAGGCATGGGAGAAGTGGACAAGGAAAGAAGACAGAAGAAGAAGAGAATAAGCAGAGGTGTGGAAAAGAAGACAGAGACACTGAAAACAGTGGGGAGACATTGAGAGAGTGTTAGAGAGTGAGTGAGTTTATGAGAGAGTGAGTAAGAGTGAGTAAGAGTGAGTAAGAGTGAGTGAGAGTGTGAGTGAGTGTGTGGGTATTTTTACATTTTAAAGTGTGTGGGAAGGGTGTCAAATATAGGATCCACCCCAGGTGCCAAATAATACCCTAGGCCCCTGGTCCTTGTTATGTTTGATGCCTTGGTGGCAATGTGAAAAAAACACATAAGTAGTTCAGATAGCATCTCAAAATGTTGAGCTCACAGCAGCCTAAGGGACAATTGCCATCCCTCCCCTCTGAATATCAAATGATGATATCATCATGGCAGACCCCTGTTGTTATGCTTTGACTACACACTTCTGAGGTCACAGGAAATGTGTTCCAACAAAACATTACCATCCTTAATCATTTTTGTGATACATAATCTCACACCTTTTAAATTAAACTTGTATTACTGCATTATTTATTATTATTATATTTATTATTATTTAATGTTTTATATGTTTATGCGTGCACACATGAAATCAAAATGAAATATGTATTGTGAGTTTGCTTTATTGCATTTTATTAATCAAGTTATGATATGGTGCACATTATATACTTTTTATACCATGAGGATTCTGCTACACAAAGCTATATTTTTTAATTGTATCTCAGTTTATTATGAATACGTTTCAGCTATTTGTTTCTGAACGAGAAATAAAATATCAGATGCATTACTACGTGTGCATTGCATGTTTTCCTATGGAGTTCTTCACACATCCAAAAAGTAATACTATGTTTTCTAAAACAGTAATAATTCTATTAGGATTCTACACTTTAGCTGTAAATCACTTTTTTTGTCATGGGAATGGGTTTTTGAAATATTTCTTTAGGCGCTTGTCTGAAAATAAAGGAAGCACAACACAAAACTGTCTTGGAAATTACCCTTCGGTCCTGTACGAATTTTACAATTAACATTTCAAATGGAATTCTCAAGTAAATATATTTCATCACCTAGAAAAGACAAAATCTCACATGGGATGTTAGAGAAAACAAGGTGCATTGTAAGAGAAACAAATACATTAAATCCACAATATATTTATGTATGTGATAAGGGACATTTAAGGTGAAGTCCCATAAAACATAGTGCTAAATGCAGTAATTCTGTTTAATATTCCCAAAAACTGGTTTTATCTAAATTTGTTCCAATAAATTTCCCTTATCTGCAGTCCTGGAGGCTGCCATTGTTGACAGTCATGTGATATTTTGTGTTACTTTCCCTGCTTTACGGCAGTAATGAAACTCATTTCTCCATACCCATACCCTACCATAAGTCAACCCAGAGTATTTTACTAGGAGCATCTACAGGGCAGACTATATCACATGTAGTCACACAGAAAATAAAGCGTTAAATCAAATAATACACTATACAAACACAGTTTAGATAAAAAAAAATACATTTTCACAAATATCCAAGTCCTTTGCTTTTCTCGTGCACCCGCTTTAGTGGGCCACAACTCCCATCGCTATTATTATCAGCCTAGTAAAATTGAAAATGTTTATAAGCGTGTGATATTTTTTATGAATTTTCTTATTTGTTTTTTTGGTTTTATTTGCAGGTGGAGGGGTGACTGGCTGTGGCATGGATCAGACAGTTTTCCAGTGTGCCAGCCAGCTGATCTAAATATAGTGAATGGATATAATGTAATATTAAAAAATATATAAAAAAAAAAACACATGTCTGCAAGAACCGTTAATTGGTAACTTGCCTGTAGGAACCTCTTCATTATATACTTTGACACTCGTTATACAGCTTATGAAAGTTTTATGTGATAACAGATCGTTAAATAACATTTTACTATTAGTATGCTGTGTTATATAAAAGTATGTTACAAATACATATTAATGTTTACAATGCTTTAAATATTTATAACAGTTTGTATTAAGGCTCAAAGCTCTGATTTAAATCCTAGCATCTTTAAGGGCAACAGGTACAGGCATTGATTCATTCGCAATTCCTAGAATAGTTGAAACTCTGTTCATAAAATATTGATAGCTAAGACACTATTGTGTACTTTTTTAAGGAAAATTTTTATCATTCAGAAGTGACCTTAGAAGTTCACGAGACATTATAGGTCATTTTATTGAACATAGTACATTTACAATGGATATTTTTTTATTTTTGTGTTCAAATACCCAGCAGAACTAATATATACAGTATAATGTGTTTTACCGGTCATAAAAGCACAACTTATTACCCCAATAGTGGTAACCGTGCAAATAGTTATATATTGCAGATAGTTAAACATCTCTGTTTTATCTCAGTCTTAAAGCACAAAATAAGCAATATATATACGTAGTCAAAAGTACTTGGACACTTTACTATTAACACCAGCAGGGACATCACATTCTAAATACATAAACATTTTTATGTAGTTGGTCCACCCTTTGGAGCTATAACAGCTTCCGCTCTTCTGGGAAGGCTTTCCACAAGATTTTGGAGAGTTTCTGTGAGAATTTTTGCCCATTCATCCAGTAGAGCATTTGTAGGGTCAGAATCTGATGTTGGAAGAGAAGGCCTGGCTCGCAATCTCTGTTCCAGTTCATTCCAAAGTTGTTCGATGGGGTTGAGGTCAGGGCTCTGCACAGCTGGTCAAGTTCTTCCACACCACTCCTCCAACCATGTCTTTATGGACTTTGCTTTGTGCGCTGGGGCGCAGTTGTACTGGAATAGAAAAGGGTTGTCACAGAATTAGTGCTGCAGAGGACTTTTAACCCCTATGTGGGGAAGATATGGAGCCTCCGGACAGTTGCTTTGCAGACTGTCCTGGGGAACCTTCAAACTGGGGGGGGGTTAAAGGTGGAAAAAGTTCTGACATGAGTTATCTTGTCCCATTCTTTAAAATCACAAGAACCTGGCGTTTTAACACGGGCGTGTAGACTTTTTATATCCACTGTGTATATGTATATGTATATATATATATATATATATACCAATAACAAAAGTTATGGTGGGTAAAGGTGATGGAAAACCCTTCCACCTAAAATTAAGGGGTAGTAGAAGCATTATTAAACACTCATTCACATCTACCATTTACCTTCAAGGGATCCATGTATAAAGTGGATATAGAAGTAAAGGTGATTATTGTTAACCTTATTTGCATTCGCCTACCCAGAATTCCTTGTGGTTGTGGCAGCACCATGGGCTTTCTGGGGAAAAACAAGCTTGTCAGGTAGATTTGCATGAGTGTTATATATATATATATATATATATATATATATATATATATATATATATATAAATATAAATATATATATATATATAGTTAAGATGACAATGTAAGATATTTACAGTTTTGGAATTCAATTTACTGTACTACAAATAAGATATCAAATTAACTGTTCTTCTTGTCAGAACTAACTGCCTAATGGACATGTATATTTAAAATAGATTTATTCTACCCTATCTGTAAATGATGCTGAAAATGCATCATTAACAGATTTTTTGAATGGCTTTATCCATTGTCTAATTACATTTCACATAGAGAACCTGCTTAATTAATGAATCTGTATGGCACCATGTCAGCGTGCCTTTTTGTTTATCAAATATGGCAAGAGTGTCATTAACACTAATAGAGTATTACGTCCATTTGATTCCCTTTTTGTGATCATCTTAAAAAGATTTCACTCTCTGGCTTAGTAATGTAAAACATATTACATTATGAGATCTCTTTATCCAGACTGCTTTATTTGTGTAATTAGTTTAACTGAACCCTTAATGAGTACAGTCTTCTGTGACGTCTTAGATAAGGTACATCTTGCTGTGTAGAACATCAGACCTTGATTTTGGTGAGAAATGTATTGGGTTGCTATGAATTAAAAAGCTATTAGGGCTTAAATGGTAAAGATTGTATGACACACATGCTGTTTATCTCACATACTATTATTATTACTAGTTTATATTACGTTATAACTAGTATTACAACTACTATTGAACAATGCCTTAGTGATAAGGGGTATTGATAAGTTGATATCTGGAGTATGAGGGTCTGTTCTTATCATTTCTGCTGCATTCCTTAATAAAGTCCTACACCAAGTGATTATTATGCTTTATGGGATGTCCTACTTTGATGATACGTTAGTGAGTCCAACAAGGCGTTCCTTACAAAAAAAAGGTGTATTAAACTAAATGATCATTCCTAGTCCTAACCTGCAGCTTAATGATGATAGTAGGTTGACCAAGAGTTGACCATTTTCTCATCTTAAGCCGTTTAACAATTTAAATTTTTTTTGTAAACCATACAATACACTGACTGATTAACTTTATGCCAGCAAGTTCCTTTTCTTTCAGGACAGGAACTACAGACTTTTCTGAATAACTTATTAATTTGTAGATTAAAAGTGACATGTTGATTTGCAACTGACTTTGAGGTTTTCTTTTTTGATGTTTGCCTCAGGCATTATGCAGCCCAATGAACAAAAAGCTTGTTCAAGTTGAATTTTCAGTTTTCTCTTCTTGAAATCTTTACTAGCTTAAAATATGCATGTGATAAAAAACATGCATGTTGGACAAAAACATACCACTCCAAATAGAATGTAAGCCTGTACATTATAGAATGCAGACTTTAACATTAGAAAGGCTTGACTATTTTCTATTGTCTCTTACTAACTAAACAAAACTTTATTTTTTCAATTCCTCAAGTCTACTTTTTTCTTTCTAACAGTACATGTGCGGATAGGTTCCGTAACATGTTGGACTATATGTATGGACCCTGACGGCACCAGTGATTGACAGTATGGTAGGTAAAAGAGGGGTTTTTTTGTACGAACCATAAATATGGTTTGCCTAATCATTATCTTGAGTTTACTTCTACTTTAAACTGGATACTTCTAAAGGTCAAGGATCTTTATTTTTATAATTAGTAAGTAAATTGTTTGGAAATGGCTGTTTAAAGATGATTGTGTGGTTACCTATCCAGTCTCAGAGGCCTAAAAATAAATTATATTGACTCCAGCTGTCATTTATGCGATTGAGGATTTCATATTGTTATAAAATGTATCCCAGTAGACATGTATTGTTTAAATAAATCACTTTTTCTTCTATTACCGTATGTTGCGCACATGACCTATTTTTGTAACGCTTGATATTTGTGACAAAGGAAAAAAATGCTACGTTGTGTCATGATAAATTGTCTAGGATAAACCGGATCATGCATTCCATTTGTTATGGATTGCAATTGCTATCGATGTCATCCATAAAGGTGAATAAGCCAAAAGGCAATTTAATCTACTGGCCCTTAGGCAAGCATTCTCAGGGGCCACAGCAAGCATTAGGTGATTACATGTGCATATAGTTTACCAATGCAAGAAATGGGCTGTAATTTGGTACCCTGCCTTGAGGCCAATTTCATTTGAATCCTGTTTTGGACAGGATAGCAATTCATTGATGGTCCTGGATGAAATATTGCACCTTTCGTAGTTTGAGTATATAGCAGGTAGGTGCTGCAGCCATCATTTGGCTCAATGAGATAAGAAGCTCAAGCCCTATCCGAGATCTGTACCTTGTAAACTAGTGGATACAGATAGAATTGTGCTTTTTAGGGTGAAATTGGTCTCACGGGTACATGAAGTTTACTGCAATGATAACTCCTGCTGCCAGGTGACGTTTAACTAAAGTACCTACAAATAAACAATTAAAATTCCCTGTTTACCATAAAATGGGTAGAATTCTATTAATTATCACATTTAAGAGAAAATAAGCATCATCTCGTATGTTTTACACGTAAGTAAAAATGTGTGATTAGGAAAGGGTACTTTTTACCGAGTGCTTACTAAAGTATTACCTCGAACCTCTTTAAACGATAAATCAACATGAGCTTTATCTGTAGGTTTATGCTCAGAAAGCCTGATACAGACCATGTAATCCTGTACATGTCTAGATTTTTAAACATTTGTGTTGTTTCAAGAACAGATTTCATTCATTTTTAAATAAAAAACAGGATCACAGGCTTTTTGAACTCATCCAAGTTCACATGAATACTAATATTCAACAAAAAAAAAGAATATGTCTTTGGCTAAGAAGTTTTGAAAAGCGATGAAAACCTGCTTCCCACCACTTTTCTCCAAGCAAAGGTTAACCTGTTCAACTTGTGGTGCACAGACCCTTGGCCTCGGTGCAGGACACTCCATGGCATTGTACCTTGTTGAATCCGGTGGCGATGAGGGCTGCCATGCTTGGAGTGCCGGTGGTTGCAACAGTGATACGGTTTTACTCCTGTGCCAGCTGGGTCGGTATAGTTAACAGTTAAATAAGTAGTTGGTTTATGAACAATTCAAGGTGTTGACTTATATAAGCCATATCCGGAATTTATAGTTTAACATTTAACAATTGGCATGTGTTGGTCACATGGTTTATCACATGCATTGTCACGTTATGTTGTGTTTTATCATGAATTTTAAAGCATTGTATGTTTTATATGTTAATTAAAGTGGACTTCATTGTGGCCAACATTTTATCCATAGCTGACTTCAATAAAAAATAAGGTAATGATTTTCCCTGTGTATGTCATCATTTT
Source organism: Spea hammondii (assembly GCA_029215755.1). Taxonomy (NCBI): domain Eukaryota; kingdom Metazoa; phylum Chordata; class Amphibia; order Anura; family Pelobatidae; genus Spea; species Spea hammondii. The sequence goes on from JARDYJ010000011.1 coordinate 21,667,423, forward strand.
TTTGTGGGGAGAAGAAGGGTGCCGATATTGACGCTACTTTAATCCAATGTGTATGGTCCTTTTAATTTATTTTCTAATTGTATAGTTCAATAACCATCACATTAATCAATTGCAGAATCACATGTTAAAGTATTTTCATTATTTTTAAGATGTGAAGAGCTTTCGTCTGTCTTTTTTGTTGGTATATATTGATATATATTTTATTTTAAAGCATATTTTGTATTTTTGGTTGTTATACAGAAAACATAATATGCATTGAAGTACGCATTAAACTCCACACCTTTTGGAAAAGGTTTAAGGATGCACACAATACAAAGCTAATCCAGAGTGTGATTACTCTTCAGCTGTATACATTGTTCATGGATAACTGAGTCACTCCTGTGACAGGCCTTTTTCAAATAGATGAAATGTAATTTTGGTTCAACTGTATCAGCATCAGTCACCTTATGGGTTTTTGTCTGAACAAAGAGTGCAGTTCTCATAGTTTTTGAATTATGGTGACAGTACTTGTTACAAACCCACAGTATATATGTGTGTGTGTGTTTCTTTACAACTTATACTTTACTTAGAGGGTATATAATTTTAAACTAACATATGATGTTAACTTAAGCAGCTTGAACAAAACTTTGATTTCAGGTATCATTATTGCTAAAGTTCGATAAAATTATCTAAAATAGATTCTGGATAATAATAATAATAGTCATACCTGGGTGAAGGACCGCTTCTCCAGTTCTGCGGGTCAAGACACGCCCTGCTCCCCGCCCATTTTCCATTTAAATGGGGGTGTTTCCCAGCGACATCATCCAGCCTTAACTTGCGGTCTCAGTTGGACCGCCCACTGACGTCAGGGGAACTCCCACTGACGTCAGTGGGACCTTCTACCAGCGTCACGGGACCGCCCGCTGACGTCAGTTGGCCGTCCTGGCCACATCCCGCAAGGGAAGGCTCCGGGTAGCCAGAGCCCAGAAGTTCCGAGGTTTGATAATAATAATAACAAGTCCCATAAATCCCAACATGCATTTGCAATTCAGGATTTATTAAACGCACAAGATGTATTCATTTCACTATGGTACACTGGAGTTGAGTAATAATATGTTCAGAGTGTCAATAAGAGATGGTGAAGTAATGAGTGACCCTGGATATACATGGTCTAATGGCCATGTAAGGGTTTTCTGCTAAAAACTTGGGATATACTGCCAACTTGCATGTACTTGATGTTTAATGGATAAACCCAATTGTTCTTTAACAAAAAAACATGAAGGAATTATACATTGATTACACCTTCCAGCAAAATCTAAAACGAAAAATAAGATCTTTTTGATGAGAGAGAAATTCTAAGTGATGGAGTAACCCGAGACCAAACAGTTGTTGATTATCATTTTTCTGCATCCCGCAGATATCCTGCACTCCACACCAGGCAATGTCTGATTTTTTTTTCTCATCTCCTATGAGAAAGCACAATAAAAGAGCTAATAAACCCAAGCTGAGATCTTGGTAGTAGTGACCAATTACCATCTCACTCTCTGATGATGTGATGTGAAGTGAGAAGTTAGACCCTCCAGGGATACTTTGACTTAATGCTATTGTTTTATCTATGTGCTTTGTCCTGTGGTGCTTATATATCCAGCTCTGTAAACTAATGGCCTTTGCTCAGAGCTATGTAAAGCTTCATAAAGCTAGTGAAGTATTCTTATGAAATCTTAGACTATACTGCTTGCTACCTACCAAACTTTTGTATTAAACATATGACAAAACTTTTTTTTTAAAATATTAAAATTTTATTAAGTATTTTTGCCACTCCCACCAAAAAAATAGAAGGTTATCCAATTCCATCTCAATATACACAGATAAGTAACAACGATGTTAATGATATGATGAAGATGACGATATTATCAGTATTATCGGTATTATTTTTTTTTAAAATAATTTATTTTGGTAAGATATTGTCTAAATGTAATGAATGTTTAAATTGTTCCTCGAATACTCTTTTTTATTGAGGGTTTGGTACCAGCAGAAACACTGCTTAGGGAAGATTTTAAGGAGGATAGGGAGCACATTCATTTACTTAACCAGAATATATCCAACTATAGGACAAATAGTGTTTTGTTTTTTTATTAAAGCGATTATTAATAGAATTTAGTATTGGGTGGTTGGATGACTTTCTTGGATGCTTTTTATATACTAAATCATCCACTGCAGTGTGAGTAGCAATTAAAATCTGTGAATTGAAAAAGTTATTTTCGGCAAATAAATATTACTTATTAAAATATAGGTAATATATGTTAAGAGGTCATGGGTTAATGGATTTCTTGCATGGAGAGCTCAAATGCATTAATAATGCATTACAAGTCACTAGTACAAAAGCTCTATGAATTTCTAGTTGCTAAAATAATTGGCAGGGACTGCTTAAACGGATTCACCCATCCCTTTCTGTGCCCTCTTTGGTCCTTTGTTACGAGACTGCCAGAATACTGATAACACAAGCTGAAACTGCTACAATGGAGTTTTTCTTCCTCTCCAAAAATCCTTTTCACATGATTCTTTTTACCGTCTGAATATTTAGCTTGTTGAAAGGTTCATTATACATTCAGCAGAACATCCACACGTGGAACCTTGTTTTGTCTATTGGAGATCTAACATATTTTGAAAACTATATTTATAATAATAAACATGATGTTAAAAGAAAAGACACAAAGATAGGTTCGCCATGCGAGTACAAAATTAGCATTTCATTCATTATGCTAAGTGAACACAAATTAAAGGGATATTATATGGAAAAACACATATTCAAATTAGATTGCATGCTCCTGATGATGGAAAGGCTTCAGGGTTTGCCTAGTCTCTCAGTTAGGCTTATAAGGACAATGAAGCTGCCATATTCTGGTGAACTTTTGCAAATGTAATTGTCATACAGAAACACTGGATATACGTTGATTGCTAAGTTTAAAGCAGGGTGCCAAATGCAGCTGTCATAAGCTTGCCAGAGAAACAATTAATATTGTGCAGTGTCTGAAGCCCTGAAAATCTGGCGTGCACATGGTGTGCATGTGGCCATGTATGAATTCAACATGACAATGGTTGACTAAGATTGACTACTGGACAGTAGTCAAGAAGCTTGGTTATTCATTAGCTTTTTGGTTACAGGGTACAGATTTATGTTTTTACATAATCTCTTCTTGACGTCTCCTGTGCAATCCGGACTGGGATCTTCTTACCCAATGAGTTTGTGTCTATTGTCCCCTGATCATAACATCTACTGTACAATTACAGTGCTTATTATATGACTACATTTATTGCAGCTTTCCTTCATTAACTGTAAGCTATAAAATGTTATGGTGATATACATACAGGCAACAGCAATACAATAGGCCTCTATTAAGCATTTTGCATGAACTGCCCCCCTCTTCTCTCACTCTGTGTGCAACAGAATGGGGGTCAACAACAGGGGTCACCTTATGGTGTGTGATGGGGGACATTACTATGTTATGTACTATAAAAACATAAAAGAACATTGTCCTAAGCATTCTCCAATCCACAAAAATAATAAAAACTTGTTTAGTCGATAGAGTTGATAAAACATTTGTCTACCTTCTGATTCATATGGGTTCATGGGGAAACATGGTTAATTAATTTACCTTTTAATGTGAGTTATTTTCATTTCAGTTGAAAATGCTCTGTGTTGCAATCCCCAGCTAGAGAATCTAGCTTGCTTGAAGTCAATCACATTTGCTATATCAAGGGAGAACTGCCGCCATTCAACCCAGGGGAAAGCCCAGCCCAGAGGCCCAGCAATATGGTGTCCTAAAATATGTGGCCAGCAACGGCAGGGGCAAAATATTAAATTCACGCAGTACAAATTAGCCAAAATAGATTGTATGGGAAGTCTATAAAAGCCTCAAAAAGCTGTGTTACTCTATACAACCCAATGGCCTTTGGGGTCTATTTACAGAATGTTACCGGTTTCAGATGAGGTCATCCAAACAGATGTTTGGCTAGGTAAAATATTCTCAATTAACAAATAAGAAATGTGAAGACACCTGAAAACCTAATTGTCTGTATTAATCTAATAGGCTTTACACAGAATTCATTGATTCACGCTTCATATATATTCTTTTATATGAAAATATTAAAAGTGTATCCCTACAGGATTAGTTTAGCATTATTCCCCAATTAATAATGTGTTTCAAGATAAAGACGGTTAATATACTTAGAAAAGGAGTCACCAAAGATAGTGAGATAACAAGATCATGAAACATGAGTAAGATTTAAAACACAGGATTTAAAAAGATAGATAGATGGATAGAGAGATAGAGATAGAGAGATATAGAGAGAGATAGATAGATAGATAGATAGATAGATAGATAGATAGATAGATAGATAGAAAGATAGATATTACATTGTATGTTTTTGCATGCCAGCATTCCTAATGGGTACACCTTGGAGACTTAGAAGGTAAGCAAGAGGGTAATTAAGACCATTTCTTTAATTCTAATTTCAAGGCTAATACAATTAAATATTCTGCAGAGACTGTTGAGATTTTGGTTCATACGTTTTGTGATTCCTGAGATAACCCCTTTATATTATCTGCACCAGAACACAAGAGAAAAGAAAACATTTGCATTTATAGCAGAATTAAAATTCCCCTGCCAGCATCTAATAATTTATATGCTTTCAGCTTCGCAACCATAAAGCTTTGGATGACTCTCACTGCAAATTTAGGAAATGTAAGTTCAACTCTCCTAAAGCAATAATGTAACTGGTAATCATAGAATTGCCAATTCTTCATAATGTTTGTCCATTTTAAAATATATTGCATCCAGTGTCAAATGGATTTATGCCCCATTGTGCTCTTGGATGCCTTCAGAAACATGATTTTATTATGGTCATTTCAACATCCTTTTGAGCAAAATACTTTAATCCACACCATTTTCATTTCTCGCAGTGGCTAAAAACTTGAAGATCAGTAAGATGCACTTACAGTACTGTAGAGATGAACCCACGGGAGGGCTAGTATCTTCTGGCCTGAGGAGTAGGTAAAGCCAGATGGCCCTATTTGTCCTTTTCCCCCCAGTAACTAACATACACACTGACATACATATTTACGCACACACTCTCACACAAACTTACAGAATTACGTTTACACACACATACACACTTATGATAACACACACATACATGCTAACACACATACTCTAACATGCACTCACACCAACACAGACTGACACACTCATGCTAAACATACTCTCTCTAACACACTACTCTCTCTAACATACACTTACATACACAATCATGCTAATGCATAAACGCTTCAACATACATACTCAACACCTAACTCCCTTATCATCTTACTTCCTGCTTCCTCCCTCCCTCCAGTGTGTGCAAGAAACCTCATGTTTACCATGGGGTCAGTAAATAGTGCAAATTAGACCATCCCTTTTGGACTGGCCTGGGGGGGGAGGCGTCCCCTCATGCTCCGCGCCCCCCCCTTCTCCCTGGCCCTCACCTTCATTACGCCACAGGGTTTTGCTGCAAGCCCTCCGACTATAATATAAATAAATATATATATATATTCATTTTCTTTTATCTTATGCATTTCTACAATGTTCTACAAGGAAAATAAATAATTTCACTTTTTGTGCAAACAGATTTTAACTTCATGTGTAGTTTCATTCTTGGTTAGGAGAAAAATGGTCATGCATAGAATCTATTGGTCAACTGTAAGTACTTTACTGTAAAAATCATAAATTATTTTAAATTTAGCGTAAATACCCTGTGTTGTTTATAATGGGAAAACCTGTATGATCCAATCAAGCCAAAACTAGTTGTGGAGAATGCTGTGGGAGACAATGTAGAAACACTGCAAGATTAGTAATTATAAAAAAAACAGTTGTGCCCAATTTTTTTATTTCAGATTACATGGACAAGTGTAGCAACTATAATCTTCACCAATGCTATTCAGTATTTCAAGCAGAATTTAACTGGGAAAAGCTGCTGGGTTGCTTTCCCAGCAGTGGACTCTTTATGCCACGGGTAAAATGACATGGTATTGTAATTTACAGCTATGGTACAATCTCCCGCAAAGAACACAAAGTGGTTAATTGACTACAGACTCAAGTAGTCTCTTGGGTTAAAGGTTAAGTCTTGACTGAAGTCACATGCCTTCACATGCTTAGTAGTAGATGATGCACCTCGGTTATTGGCGGGGATACTGTCACTCCTCTGTCAGCTTAGGCCTGAATACATCACTTACATGTATATATATTCAACATAACAGCTGTATGTGAGTAGAAGCGAGTACAATGCAAATTTAAATACAAATGATGAATAGTGTTGGTCTCAGTTCTCCATTTAAAGAATTATTTTGATATCATCCTAAATTATTCCCAAAACAATACTAAAGGTATTGCTGTAGGCTTTAAAGGTAGGCAAGAAAATGTTCTCAAGTACATCAAGTTTTTTTGCGAGATCTGCAAATTAGAAAGAATTCCATTGAATGCAATGGGAACTGAGCTTTAGATTAGTCAATAAAAGGCCTTTGATTTACAGCGAGACTAAATTCAATTGATTGTATGTTATTCAAAATGTTTTGAAACTAAATTCAATTGATTGTATGTTATTTAAAATGTTTTGAAACAACATTTTTGTACATTTCAGCTTTTTTAGCTTTTTCAGCTTTTTTAATTGTATACAATTGTGCCCTCTTCTATTTTGGTACAAACGTATTTGCCATCTTGATCCTTTACCATAATGCCCCAGACTCTTGATATCCCTAATGTTGTATTCTAAATCTTAATCCACAATGAAAATCATAATTGTGACAGCTATTCTAATGCCCTAATTTCAGTCCAATTCATACTAATCTAATCCTGATCTACTATCTCCTCATATTGTAATGTTATTTAATAGCTTAAAGTGAAGACAAAAAATAGGCCCGGGCATTTCAGACTGAGCAGCCCATTTTTATGAAAAAACATATACATAATACTTGGTCATTCAACATGGGAAGCCTGAAGCCACAATTTAGTGTGACTAATGCTTGAAATAAATATTATAGAGTAAATAACACAATACCTTATCTTTTCCACTAAATGATTTCAGGGCCTTGAATGTTTTGTCCCCTGAAGTCACTACAAATTCAGGAGGGCATTTTATCTCTGGATAAGTAAAAATAAAATAGTTCTTACTGTAAATTAAGGAAACAGATAACGAAACACACACACCAGGACAGGCTTTTCCACACCAACACCCAGACACACACACCAGGACAGGCTCTGCCACACCGACACCCAAACACACACCAGGACAGGCTCTGCCACACCGACATCCAAACACATACACACCAGGACAGGCTCTGCCACACCGACATCCAAACACACACCAGGACAGTTAAAAAAAGAAGAAATGGTTCAGCACTCAACTCCCAGGAAGATGGGAGCTAGCAGGAAAAAAAGGGCAAAACAAAAACAGAAAGCATAACAAAAATAGCAACGTTTTGGCCAAACAGGGCCTTTTGAGCTTGACAAAGGCCCTGTTTGGCTGAAACGTTGCTTTTTTGTTTTGCTTTCTTTGAATAAAGTAACCTAAGGATTGGAAGCTGATTGGAGTGCTGGGATTCTTTTCTGTGTTCGTACACACACCAGGACAGGCTCTGCCACACCAACACCCAAACACACACCTCAGGACAGGCTCTGCCACACTGACACCTGAACACACACACTAGGACAGGCTCTGCCACACTGACACCCAGACACACACATCAGGACAGGCTCTGCCACACTGACCCCCAGACACACACATCAGGACATGCTCTGGACAGGCACACCGACACCCAAACACACACACCAGGACAGACTCTGTCACACCGACACCCAAACACACACAACAGGACAGGCTCTGTCACACCAACACCCATACACAAACACACACCAGGACAGGCTCTGCTACACTGACACCCACACACACACACCAGGACAGGCTCTGCCACACCGACATCCAAACACACACACGCACCAGGACAGGCTCTGCCACAACGACACCCAAACACACACACAACAGGACAGGCTCTGCCACACTGACACTCAATCACAAACACCAGGACAGGCTTTGCCACACTGACACCCGCATCCGGAGGGTTTCCACGGACGGTTTCACTCAGCCTGCATGTGGCATCTTTGGCCCCACAACAGCTTGCCTGTGACAACTTTGCCACCAAAACAGCCTGCCTGTGGCATCTTTGTCACCAAAACACCCTGCCTGTTGCATCTTTGCCCCCCCCTTACACATCCATGCTATCACACACACATATTTATTCACTCGTTCACAAATATTGATTCACTAATTCACAGATAATCATTCCCTCATTCAGATACTCATTTACATATACTCATTCACATTCATTCACTCACTCCTTCACAGATACTCATTAATTCACTCTTTCATTCAATCTCACATACTCCATGCAGTCTCCCTCACCCCCTTACCTGAACTGATGATGTACGCGCTGCTCGCAGACTTCCGCGGATCTGCACAGGGGAAGCAGACGAGCAGCAGGGTCATGTGACAGGCCAGTCCAGGCCTGATGTTAACCATGACATACTGGTACCAAAAGTACTTACTGGTGTCATCAGCTCCAGACTGTGTCACCTTGATATTCTGGCCTGTCACCCTGAGACGTCGAGATTGGAGCAAAAACTCTGAGACTCAGGGGTGAATCCTAAGAGTTCCCAGGTTGGTTATTAATAACTTGAAGTCATTTATATGCATACCAGAGAACGTTTCATATCTGCCCAGGAGGGCCTGGAATATCACAGATAAATACTGGACCTCCAGCATAGTCATTTGATCTCCCTAAATGGGAAGTGCCACTTCTTGGCTTATCCCATTTCTTGCTTTTAAATGGGGATCCTCAGGCCACAACCCCCAAAAGGTCCAAGCTAAACTGATAGCATGAAGAAGTTATAAATTATTATTTTCTATGCTACTCCTAATATAATTTGAATATTGCATATACGTATAAACAATTTAAAGTTAAGACACTTTGTTAACTGGCTTCCTTATTATTTTTTTTAATGCTTTTGTAAATTTTGTAATTTGGGGGTTTACATCTTTTAACGTGTTTTATAGAGTTTTCTCTTTTAGAGAACAAGTGATTACTAGTATTTTAAGAGACAAAACAATGATGTGAATAGTGGAATTGTCAGCACTGGGAATCTTTGAATTCTCACTTATAGAAAACTGAATCATACAATATTTATGATCTCAGATTCTGCAGTGCATTTTCACTTTCTTTCTTCTTTTTTTTCTAATTCTACCTCCTGCAATGTCAATGATGTGGCAAAGTAAAGCCTGCAAGAAATGTGTGACATTTTGTACATTATTAGCCAAGAGAGGCAATGTTATAGGACCTTGGTCAGAATACAAAACTTCCTGGGGAATAAAGATCTAAAGAAGAGGTCAACTAGAGGAATACTGCAGTTGTTTTCAATGCTAACATATACTGAAAGATAATGTTCAGAGTCAGATATGTCTTCAATAGATTTTTGAGATCATTTGTGATCAAGGTTGATCAAGTTAACATATATTAACATCATCCCTATGATTTATATATGCCCCAGCCCATACATAATTATTGTCACTTTTAGCTACTCTTAAATTTCAAATGTCAGTATTATAAATAAACCTGTGTATCGGAATTTATTGTAATATACTGTACATGAATTAAAAACCCATATTATGTGTTTAGCAGTCATATTAACTTCATGTTCTTGAGATAAGCATGATTATTTCTCCCCATTAAAATATATTGTTAATTGTTGTTCCCTGAATCCAGCAGGCTTTTAGGGGTGAAATGAATTCAGTTATCCTAAAACATACGCCTGTAATGTTTTCATGGTTCCTGATGAAGACCATTTATGTTCTTGAAATGTTGGTTCTATATTTTGCAACAAATAAATATTTTGCTTATATTATCATGATTGCATGATTGTTCTTTTCCTTTTCTAATATTTATACTATAAATATGATAATATAAGCAAAATAGTATTTTTATTAGACTTGTGCTTTCTAATTGGTACAAATTGCAAATTAAACAAAATTTGCATATTTTGTCAATTTGTATAAATCTTCAAAAACAAGGCAAAACCCCCTCAAAACAAATGGAAATTAAGTAAAAAGCTCAGAATTTCTGTTTGAATTTCATGTACTCATTCACTCCCACTCTCATTTACATTTTCATTCACTCCCTCCTTCGCTCTCTCTGAATGTCTCCCTACCTTCTTCACTGACTGATTTTGCTTCTTCCAGCTCCGTTTCTTCTGTAGCTTCTTCATCTTCCTGTTCTTCTGTCTTATGCTATCATTCTTCTTTTATCATCCACATCTCCAGGGACATGACCTTCCATAAATTGTTGCAACAATGCTTGAGCTTCCGGTTATATCCTCTCCCCTCGATTGGAGGAGATGCACACAGAAGCTCTGTCATTTTACAGCGTGACAACCTTTAGTGATCTTCTGCTACATTACATAAGGTATTGTGGGTAAAGGTGATGGAAAACTCTTTTCCTCTATATCCATTTTATAGATGGATCCCTTGAAAGTAATTGCCAGCTGTACAAGACAGTCTTTACACAAAACTCAGATAAGAGATGCAATTGCCAGACCACCACTCATTGACAGCGGTTTCATGCAATTCTGCCTTAATAGTTGAAGCTTGGGGTAGCCAAGAAATACCATTACATAAGTTGTAATGGTATGAGTGATTAATAATACTTCTACTACTCCTTAAATTTAAGTGGAAGAGTTTTCCATCACCTTTACCCACCATAACTTATGTAATGGTATTTTTTGGCTACCCCAAGCCTCAATTATTAAACCAGTATCACAACCTTATGCTAATGAGGGCCATTAAGGATGAAACAGCCAGGCTTTATCATTATTTGACAAAGTCCACTCAGTTCAAGGGATACTGCTGGGCTCTGGCTTTCTGGCAGGATCTAGGCAGTCCCCCCCAGAAGTTCAAGGGGGATCTCTGGATATTTGCCTTTTGGTGGGATCTGGATGGTCCCCCACAGAAGTTCACGTGGGAACTGCTGGGCCCTGGCTTTCTAGCAGGATCCAGGCGGTCCCCCACAGAAGTTCAAGGGGGACCACTGGGCCCTGGCTTTCTGACAGGATCTGGGTGGTCCCCCACAGAAGTTCAAAGGGGACTGCTGGGCCCTGGCTTTCTGGCAGCATCTAGGCAGTCTCCCACAGAAGTTCAAGGGGGACCTCTGGATGCTTGTCTTTTGGTGGGATCCGGATGGTCCCCCACAGAAGTTCAAGGGGGACTGCTGGGCCCTGGCTTTCTGGCAGGATCTAGGCAGTCCTCCACAGAAGTTCAAGGGGGAACTGCCAGTATCACAACCTCATGCTGACAAGTCCCATTAAGGACGAAGCAGCTGTCCATGAGTGGTGATCTGGCTATTGCATCTCTACAACAAATCTACAGAACTTAACATGCTACAAAATTTAGTCACTCTTTTGCTAAGTAAAACATTTCAAAATCTTTATATTTCGCATTTGTTTCTTTTTCTATGAATCTAAAGAGGTGCAAATGTTAATGCCCACTCTAATACTATCCACATATTTATGTACTTTCTATACTAGTTAATAACATTTTGTATTACCATTATTACCCTGATTTTATCTGTACAAAAAGACTACCAGAGTACTATTTATCTAATTTATATTCTTACCATGCATGTACCAATGAAAGGTGAAAATTTAAGCCCAGTCAACAGTGAAATAAGTTACTTAAGTAACTGCAAGTGTAGACCATCTTCATATAGTGCTTCATGAACCTTACCTTTAACTGATTGCTTTATTCAGGTATAAATGTTTAGAAATGTTCAGTTATTTTATGTTTTAAGTTTGCTTTAAGGCATGGATTGGTAAATGCGCCAGTTTTCCCTATGAATACTTTGCCCTCTTCAAAGAAGAAAATTACACATTTTCTATGATTATTTCAAACTTAATGTAACTTCTTTTGTAGCTAGAAGCATTTGGTCTGGGGTCTGTCAATGTCCTCCTTTGGTAAAAGAATGATACTGTCTTCCATGCTCACTTCCAATCCAAATTAGCTAGTGCAGAAATACCGGTATTTTTTGGTATAGTCCTTGTCTATAAATCTGTCTTACACTGGTTTCGTCTCCAAACTTGCTTTCAGGTTTAATCCATTTTAACAAGCAACCAGCTGTCCTTGAATCCTAAGTGTGAAAGAATCAAAGGTACTTTCTCAGATCTACAGCTATGACAGTATAAATTATTCACAGTGCTCAACAAATCAAGAATCTCCATCTCTACAGAATCTCTAATTTGATCCTTGCTAACTCAGATACCTCAGCTCTGAAACCTCAACTAGAAAGTATTTTAATGCCTTTTTCAGTGATTAGATGAATGAAAATGGGTTTTACTTGTAGCTTCAGTAAACCTCATACCTTTTTTCTTTTTATTATTAAACCCAATTTTTTTAAATTATTTTGAACCTTTTCAGTCTATATTTACCAGCTCTGTGATTTTTCACTTGCAAAAATTACCATAGAATCAAATTCTTTAATATTGCTTGAGTCCATCTGCTCTGTTGCTACTTCATTCATTAAAGAAGAAAAGTTTCACGTTCACGGTATATTAAATTCCCAAACTTAGATACTTCTAGCACACCAATATGCTTTGTAGACATTTTTCAGTTCCCGAGATTGCTGTCACCTTGTTTTGTAATGCCTTGTCTCTGCCTAGGGCTGTCGGTGCTGCTCTTGCTGTGTTTCTAACTTTTGACTGACCTGGTAATGGGGTGCCAGTGGCAGGTGAGGATTTTTTAGTTATGTGCTACTCTCACATCATTTATCTTTTATTTTTTTTTGCTGTTATTGTTCTTATTTTTTCTTGTGATTGGTATATTTTATTAAGTTTTTTGTTATTAATGACTATAAGTGGTTAGTACATTTATTTACTATAAACCTTTTGATTTTTATATTGGCTTTGAAGTCTCAATGCTCATCTACGTTTCTGAATAACTCTTTGATATATAGAATTTAAAGGGGAAGTCCAATGGAAGTAAATATGGTTCACTTTGGGCATAAAATCCTTTTATATTCAGAATCATCATTTTGTTCCAATAACCTTCCTTTATCTACAGACCAAGAGGCTATCATTGATCAGTCATATCATAATTTGGCTACTTTTCCCTGTTCAGATACCACACTGAGCTGCTTCTTTATGGCAAAGATAATGAAGTTAATTCCTCATCAAACATTTATTAGATTGTCTGGATGGGCTGTTGTGACTGTGCCTTTTGTTTGCCACAGACAATATGATGGGATGTTTCTCTTGTAGTCATGCAACTGCCTGAAATCATTATCATAGGTGGGAACTCTCCGGGTCAAAACTCGTATCCTCCAGGACACGCGAGCAGGGTCTTGATATATCTTAACTGAGAGTGTTTCCCGCAATGTCACCAGGAACGCCCACTGACATCAGTGAGAACGCACTCAACGTCAGCAGGAACACCTCTGACATCAAAGGAACAGGAACGGGGGGGAACGCACACCGATGATGCTGTACACGGAGGCGGGGCGTCCTCTGGCGGTGGATTTAAAAACCAGCACTGAGTTGTACTCAGTGCCCAGATATTTTGCCTACTGTGTATTTCCTACGATTATTATTTGCTGATTCATTCCTGTTGCTGATCTTTGGCTATCATTTTTGACCACACTTATCTCTCTAACCCTGACCCTTGTCTTAGTTTCCCGGACTGTGTTTTTGCATAACCCTGACTCAGCTTTTCATCTGGACCTCGCTGCACTTAGCAGATCTACCCCGGCTGGCTTTTGACGGTGAATATCCTGCATACCGGCTTTCTCATCCCCAACCATCCCCATCATGACACCAAAAATGCCTGATTGAAACCATATATTTAAAGATCCAAGCACAATATAGTTTGTTTATGGCTAAATTGTAGATTTTAGCATTTGTGTGCTTTATGACAAACTAAAATATATACCCTTTGTTTTAACTTCCACGTCATCGCTACCACCTTGTCTATTTATTTCCTAATTTCTAATGTCTCTGTAGATCATAACACTGGAGCTTCTTTAAAGAACCCAAGCACATTCTTTTCTTAATAAAGACATAACCAAAAACCACGGACATGACCAAAATGGTGGCACTTCTGGTGATGTCATCTCCTCTCATCCTCTAATCGGGGGAGAGAACGTCACTGAAAGTGCATCAATTTTGTCTTAAGGTGAACGTAAAAGTATTATTTCACAGTAAGGTTGAATGGTACTTGATAAGTACAAACTTACATAAATCATTTCAAGTTAAATGCTTTTTAGAAAAAACTGGTTTTTACTTAGTCTGGTAGAGATGTTTATAACTAATGTTAACATATTTATTTATAGCTTAGTAGTTAGAGCTTGGCAAAGAGATAAAATAAAAAATAAAATCAACATGAACAATTTTAAACTTTTCTTTGTCATCTGAGACAATGAATTAATATTTCTAACCTATTTAAAACAAAACAAAACAAAACAAAAAAACTGCTATAGACATAAACATTGGTATAAAGGAAGTTCAGCTTCTTCTGACAAATTTCAAAAATACACATAACGAAAATTAGTTTAGCCTCCACCGAACCTTAATTTAATTCAACTCATATATTCAAGTCTGTATAAATTGGCTTTTAGAACTGCGCTGTCTATGAATGTGCAGTCAAGTGCTGGAAATGAAACAATATACTGCTATAAACGCTAACATTAAACAATAGTGTATATTTCAATAATATTCTTCTTCAGTTGAGATACAGTATGATTGAGAATAAGTACGCAATAAACAGTTATTGCTCATAGAGACTACCCCTTTATATTAACCCCTTAAGGACCGGGCTCATTTTTCGTTTTGTACCCTGTGGGACCGAGGCTGTTTTGACACTTTTGTGGTGCTTGTGTTCAGCTGTAATTTTCTCCTCACCCATTTAGTGTACCCACATAAGTTATATATTGCTTTTTTCAGGACAAGATGGGCTTTCTTCAGATACCATTATTTTGATCGTATCATCTTATTTACTATAAAAAAAATAAAAAAAACATGGTGCAAAATTGAAAAAAAAACACATTTTATGACTTTTATTTGAAAAATCTTTTACTCACCTAAAAAAGCAAGTAAAAAAACTAGCTAAATAGATTCTACTACTTGTCCTGAGTTTAGAAATACCCAATGTTTTTATGTTTTTTTGCTGTTTTTTGTAAGTTATAGGGCAATAAGTACAAGCAGCGTTTTATGATTTCCAAATCTTTTTTAACAAATCTGGTCAGTCTGCCTCCATCTCCTCTTTGGAACATCTTTGAAGCCGGTTAACTCAATTTAACCCATTCAAACCATATATTTTTGAAAACTAGACACCCCAGGGTATTCCAAATGCTGTTATTTTAACCCTTTCCATGCACCAATTATACAA
Organism: Spea hammondii; assembly: GCA_029215755.1. NCBI lineage: Eukaryota > Metazoa > Chordata > Amphibia > Anura > Pelobatidae > Spea > Spea hammondii. Next base: position 21,682,912 of record JARDYJ010000011.1, read on the forward strand.
CTACACTTTGTCAAACTTTGTAATAGTAATTTTTTTTCTTTTTTTTTCCACACAAATTGTACTTTAGTTATAGATATACAGGTGCTGGTATATGTCACTGTCAAACAACACCCCAATATGTGTTCAGCAACATCTCCTGAGTACACCGATACCCCACATGCATGGGTTTGTCAGATTGTTTGGCTGGTAAAAGGCTACTTTTGGGGCATGCATAATTCAGGTGGTCATTTGGTCATTGTGCCTCCCTCTCCTCTTTGGAATATCTTTGAAGCCGGTTAACTCAATTTAACCCATTCAAACCATATATTTTTGAAAACTAGACACCCCAGGGTATTCCAAATGCTGTTATTTTAACCCTTTCCATGCACCAATTATAGAACTACACTTTGTCAAACTTTGTAATAGTAATTTTTTTTATTTTTTTTTCACACAAATTGTACTTTAGTTATAGATATACAGGTCCTGGTATATGCCACTGTCAAACAACATGCCAATGTGTGTTCAGGAACATCTCCTGAGTGCAGTGATACCCGACATGCATGGGTTTGTCGGGTTGTTTCAGATTTAAAATGCCACATTTGGGAAGTGCGCTTTTTTTCTCCATTTTGGTCAGTCTGTACCTATGCCCTATCTTTGAGCTAGGCCACTCCAATTTACCCCATCAGCCATTTTTTTTATATATTAGACACCCCTTGGGTATTTGAAGTGCTTTTATTTTAACTCTTTGTTGAGATTTTTGAGAAATTTTAGCACTTGCTCAAAATAATAAACTTTATTTTTTAATTTAATTTTATTTTTTTAATACTTTTTTTATATTTTTTTTTACACATTTTGCTGGTACTGGATGGTTCATCTAGTGACATCACTGCATAATTATTTTTAAATGTTAGCACATTTTTTTAAAATTTTTTTTTCCATTTTTTATTTATTTTATTTTTTTTGAATATTTTACTAATCACATAGTGATTAGAAAGCTGGGCTCCATTGACTTGCATGGTTGAATGCAGTACCTGTATTCAACCATCAAGTGGAGCCAGTTCTCTAGAGGGTCTGGAGACCCTCTAGCGAACTTTTTCGTCTTTATTGTTTTATTTCCCGGGCCGCCGCCATCTTGCTTGATGGCGAAGATCACCGGCAGCGGCGGCTGTGACCGCTCTCCGGAGCGGTCACAGCCCACCCAGAGGTAAGTGTTTGGTGTCGCTGGATGCCTCCTGATCGAGGCATTCCAGCGACACCATTTAAGTTTAGGAGACGATCGTTGATCGCCTCCTAAACGCTTTTAAAACGGGCGTCCGCCGCCATACAATGTATGGCGGCTGTTGACGCCCCGGGGAGGGGCCAGACATGGCCCCCGATGCCGATCTCGGCCTTGCTGAATGCCTCGACATCGAGGCATTGCAGCAAGGCCGTTTAAGCGAAGAAAGTGATCCTTGATCACTTTCTAAGCTTATTTAATTTTTTGACGGTTCAGGACCGTCAAAGGTCATTTAGTGACCTTCTTGTTATGACGGTCCTGAACCGGCAAAGGTCGCGAAGGGGTTAAACTGCACTTTTTTGGACATGCTGTGAACCAGTTCTTCAGTTCTTCTAAGTGCTAGAGTAAATGATACATTATTTAGCTAATAAAAGCTTTGGGTCTAATTAATACCCTGTCAGATCAGGCAGAGTTTATTGAAGAGGAGACTGAAGGAGGAGCGGATAAACTACTTGCAAAAGAGACATTAAGTGCAACCTAAATTTGCAAACTATGTGAAAGCCATATTTCTTTTGTAATATTTCTTCCTTGTACCTTCTTTTTTGTCATACATCATTTGTAAAGCAAAAAAAAGAATAGTTCTCCAGACTCTCTGCATTGCAAAGTACATACAGGAGGAGAAAGTGGATTCAAGTGTGGGTAAATTATTTAAGGGGTAATGGATTGCTTAGGCAGACGCCTCCACCTGTTTGAAATATGGTTTAATTACACACACCGTGGTTGTGACACTAGCACATATCAGAACGTTGGTCGATTCTGTGATTTGCACGGTAGTAAAGACAGGCAACATCTTAATATTTTCTCATTTGTTTCCTTCCAAGCTGATTTAAGGTACTGCTCTTCTATTCTTCCTTTTTTTTTTAAAGTTTTTGGGAGAGGGATTATATCCGTTTAAGATGAGGTATGGTTCTTAAAACCAAACGTACGATAAACCATGCTTCTGTGCTTTGTAAATCTCATTCATTTTGCTTACAATCGATATAAAACAAATCCATATGAAACAGACAGAAATCTCACTGATAATTATCTGCATTTGGTCATTCAACTCCCGTATTATCAAATCAAACATCCTTCAGCAATTTATTAAACACACTGATAATAATATTACTAAGAATGAAAAAGTGTGGTAGGAAGAAACATTGTGCTTGTATTAATGCTATAGCTTTTCTATTATCAACATTTTTTAAGCTTTTTTTTACTGCTGTATTTCTGTTTTAGACATGTATTTATTGCAAGCTGACCAAGAATTACCCAAATGGGCAAATCCTTCATTCCTTGCTATTGTCATCTTTATAGCTTCACAGATAACTGTGACCTCTTTGGTAGATAGAACAAAGTCTTATTACTTTCACCTGATAATTACTGGTGTACCATGTTGGCAGGGGCGGGCTGGGCCGGGGGGCAGGGGGGCCATTGCCCCCCAGGCCGCCCGAAATCTAATCTAAACGGCCGCTGCGTGCTGATGCCACCAGCCGGCGCTACTTTAATACTTTTTTTTAAAATTTAATATGGCAAGCCGGATCGGCTATTAAATGAAAAAAAAAATAGTATTAAAGCAGCGCCGGCCGGCAGCGGCATCATCACCCAGCGGCCGTATGCGATGGCCGCCAAGTGATGGGAGCAGCGTGAGGGGTGAAAGCTCCGTCCCCTCGCACTCACCTTTCACCCCTCACGCTGCTCCCATCACTATGCGGCCATCAGATTGTTGGAAATCGAATCTAAACGGCCGCTGGGTGCTGATGCTGCCGGCCGGCGCTACTTTAATATTTATTTATTTATTTTTAACATGGCAAGCCGATCCGGCATATTAAATAAATAAAAAAAAGGATTAAAGTAGCTCCTGCCGGTGGCATCAGCACCCAGCGGCCGTTTAGATAAGTTTTCCAGCAGTCTGATGGTCGCATAGTGATGGGAGCAGCGTGAGGGGTGAAAGGCGAGTGCGAGGGGGCGGAGCCACTTCACTTGACTTGCCCCCCAGGCCTTAGGCTGCCAGCCCTCCCCTGCATGTTGGTATTGCAGTCGCCCTGTATTCCCAATCAAGAGGAGACACTTAGATGACCAGTTTCTCCTATGTTTCCTTTATGTAGTAGAAAATGTCAATGCTGTCAGTGTTAAGTATGCTTATTTTAAGGTCAACATGTACAATCTAACTAGAATGACATGGATAGAAAGATTACATAAATTGTATAGATCAAAATAATATAAGGCAATATAATAAACACATGTAGTAATATGTACTTATCTTTTGTGTGCACTTCCTAAAAACAGGACCACAATTGTTGCCTGTTTTGGTCAGGTGAAATTAACACTGATAATTAAGTAGCCCATACTGTCTGCTTCTATTCACCTATTAAACATCACTTTTTTGGTAGATCTCCAGACCGTTATACACTTTGAATGGCTTGTTTATCATTTCTTATTGCTAACCTGCCAACTCTGTTGCTTTTTACTATTAGAATTTTTTGCAAGTGTGAATTTCTGCACACTGATATTAGGGCTTGAGCCTCTATCATTTATCACTCCATATGACATACTCCCCAACTGAGTATGGTAGACCCAACTTTCAGCTACTGTCCTGCCAAGCTATCTCACTATCATGTTTTTGTAGGCATCACATGATCTCCCCTTACCACCCACTGGACTGTGACATTCGCACGTGCATGGGAGCCATTTTTGTCACTGGCACAGGCATTATAATAAATAGCAGTACTTAAGTAGTACTTTTTAAGGTAAATTTCCCTTTATGCTGTCTTTGGTTTTATGATGCCATAAAGTGTAGGGTTTTTAATGTAAAATATAATAGCATATTCTATTCATATAATCAATCACTTTGTCATTAACAAAAAAGTTAGCTTGGTAACGCTAATGTGAGATATTATACTTTTTTTATAGTACTATAACTTTATAGTCCTAAAGTAGAAAAGACATATATGAAAAATATTTCTTTTAGACGATCTGTTTGCATTCTCAGCAAACTGGTGTTTTCCCGTTGGGGTTAATTTTGCTTTATATAAAATAGCTGTTCTCAAACTTGGTATTATTACAATGAAACCCATGACACATCAAAACATAATTCTCTAACTTGTCATCTTCAATAACTGCGCATTTTGCCAAATGTTATATTCCTAATGGCCTTTTTCACATAGCAATGCAAGAAAAGTGATTCTAAAAGAAATTATATGAATTTCATAAAATATAACCCGTGACTCTCTAGCGTTTAATCCACTAAAGACATTTGCTGAAAACACAGTTAACTTTTTAGCTTATTTTATGGCAATGAAGTATGCTACTGATGAAATTTAGCGTGTACTAATGGCATAGAACAATTAATGGTAAGAAATTCCCTTTCACCAAGACAACCAGTGCTTGGTATAACACATAACACATACACAGACATACATACAAGAACATGCGCACACATGCACGCATACACACGCATACATATACCATAAATGTAAACTATGAAATAAGAATGTTGTTTCTCATGTTGCTAAGCACAGTGGATGCAATGGCACCATTAAATCAGAAAAAAAAGATGATTGTTATTGCTTTAGAAATGGAAGTCATCTGAGTTCATATATTAGATATATTTAATGCTCTCTTCATTTGGAGATGGCATATAGACAGCTATGCCTACAAGGATCAATTTGCAGCTAAATTTGTATGCTAATTAACATGTTTGATTTACCTGATATGTTACATTTAGCTACAAATTCAGCAATCTCCATAGTAGGAACGGTGGATGTAAAAACCTGTTTTGGATAAGTAATTTATTAACTTAATTTAGATAATCAGTGCATAACGACATTTTTATTAGTGGTTCACAGATGATTTATATAGCTTATCCGGAGCTGACCAGAAACTTGACTTGGTCATCCACCTCTGTCAATTTAAAGAAATATTTGAAATAAAAATTTGTTGGAGATTAGCATTTACTGTTCAACTACAATACCCATGATCTATAGAATTGTCCCCTTCAATATCTGCCAATAAAGCTCTTAATATTCATATCTTATACAGACTGTTTCAGGCCAGAAAGCACTTCGGGGGGGGTGGCTCTATGAGGGGTGGGGATGTCTAGTTGTGTAGATGAAGCTAGCCACGTGCAGGATGTGGCCAGTCATACGTGGGTGGGGCTAGTCTTGTCACATGGGGCAGGCTAGTCCCAGTCTTGCGTAGGAGGGAAAGTGGGTGGGGCATAGTTAAACACCTCTCCCCTGTCCCAGAGAAAGAAAAAAATGACCCTGAGGAAACAGACAAGCCGTGCTTCATCCAGAGACTCTGGGTCAAATCCAGAGAGTTCTCAGGTATACTTTTTAGCCCAGTTTTTAGAACATCATTATAAAGATAATAAATAATAAATGAATCCCCCACTGGACTGCATACATATTTTAATTAGAAAGGTGTTTTTTTAGCACTGATAAGAACTGTTAACCTTGAAAACCATAGTAAAAATTCTCTCCCGTGTTGCACTTTTTTTTAAAGTTATTCCAGTAAAATATAATGTGTCACTATATAAATAAGATGTTAATATATAACCCATACAGTCATGCTCAGGGCTACTCATAGGTGTTTATTGCGGGAAAAAATGAAATTTTATTCTCTAAGAATTGCAAGGGCATACACATTGTAGCAATAATATTTCTTATCTAGACAACACACATTGAATACATCCACCAATGTTGCCATTCAATTATGTACCTAATCCTAAATTGTGTGAAAAATATGTTTTCGAGATTGCAGGAGCCCGTGATTCCCATTAAATTAGTAATACAATTTCACCATATAAGACAGTAACTGATTATAGAGGAAATTATATGCCTACTCAGGATGTGTTTACTTATTCTACATGTCTTATAGAGAACTATAATTTAAAATCAGCATAATAGCTTGTTTTCTTGCAACGAGTTAGAGGAAAATACTAGCGCAGTAAAAGTACAGAATGTGCCTCGACTTCAAAAGATATCGGATAGAAATCCTGATATTCCATTTTTCAAGACACTGATTTAACTTTCCTCGCACACCATTAAACTTTTGTAAATTGGGTACAAGTGTACATTTTTTTTAATTTGTATATTTAGATATAACACAATAACAATAACAATACAACAAATCTGAAAATCATTGTAGATGATTTAATTTATCCATTTCTGTATGTATAAAAAGACAATTTTAAAATACATTCTGCAAAGTTTTTTTTTATTTTTTGTAATTGCGTACAGCTTTTTGTTTTTCTATCTGAGTGATGGTTTTAGAAATTAAATCTTTCATAATTAATAATTAAACTAATGATTATGTCAGGCTATCAACCCAATTACTTTATGGACACTTTAGCATACCTCCCAACAATTCAATAATAGAATTTAAAAAATTAAATTTGAGCACCTGGAACCCCATATTAAGAAGAAGAGCCTGAAGATTGCCCCTGTGTGAGTTGGGTCAGGGGTAATTAAATTACTAGTGAAAATCTATGGAGTTAAACAATGCCTACTACAGCAGCCTCCAGGTTTTTAAATAAAGGCAATTTATTGGAACAAAATGAAATTAACAAATGTTTTTTCAATGCCAAACTACATTACTGTACACAACACTAAATAGGGTAATGTATAACGCTCAAGGAAAAATACCTTTTCTATGGCACTTCCCCTATAAAAGACTGCCAAAGGCTCTATTTATTAATGCAAATGTTATCCTATGTAATTATGGGTCTAACTTCATGTAATACTTCACATTTGCAAAAACCTGTTTTTAAGCATTAAGCAACATAATGCTATTTTTATTTTACCAACTCTATTTTTATCCTGAATCAGATAATTGATGGAACTCATTATATATTTGATAATTTCTGGGAATCTGCTTGATACCAACAAGCAATCATTCATACGGAAGACATACATTTATGAAAAAAAATCAAGCTTGTGAAGAAGACAAAAATAATCCCAGCATTTCTTGGATACAAAAACTTTCAGAAATGGCATTAATATGTGCCTCTGCACACAGACAAATATATATGTTACTCTATGACTACTTTAATTTATGGACTAGATATTGTATTTATATTTTAGTAAATTTAGAAAACAATACTTCATGCGATGATGCAGATCACAAGAGCAGTCAAATGTCCTTTTAGCATCTGAGGAGAACATGGAACATTGGTTGATAGCTTTTTTAACTCCTCTGTCTCCTCTCTTATGGGATACAGTCCAGTGACTAATGTCAGGGCTATATTTTTATACCAGAATTAATCAATTCTTAATAAAGTGCTTGGTGTTGGTACTATTGAACCAGCTTAAAATGTTTCTTGGTCCATGGAGACCCGGTGATGTTTGCATTGTTTGAGTTGAAGTAGATAAATTGAAGTCAAGGCTGCTTGTGTAAAACTTCCATTTTCCAACATTTGTAAATATTGAATCCTTCTTTTTTGAAGCACAAGGAAGATTGCCTTGAAATTGATTTTTGATAGGCAGGAAATGGCTTACAAATCTGCTATGATATGAGAAGGATGTATATTTTAAAGAAAAGAAAATGTTAGAAGAAGCGGTCATACTTTAAAGCTACCCGACAATGGAGCCGAGAGGGGGAAACCGTTCCTGGCGGCACTTTTGATGGGGCGGCACTTTGCCCCAAGCCTTTTTTTTTTTTTTAAAGCTGAGAAGAGAGAGAGAGAGAGAGGGGCGCCGAGTGGTTTTATCTTACCAAGTTGTCAGTACCCGCTCGGCGCCCCTCACTCTCTCCTCTGCGAGCCCTCTAGCTCGGTCTCGGTGCCGGCTTGTAATGTTGAGTGCCGGAAGATGACGTCATTTCCGGCGCTCAGCATTACAAGCCGGCACCGAGACCGAGCAGGGGCGGCAGGGAGAGGAAGGGTAGATAATGGGGGGGAGCGGCATTTTAAACTTCGCCCCAGGCGGCATTTTCTCTTGGGCCAGTCCTGGGTACAAAGGGCATATACCCCCTCCATATTTATTTACCCCTTGCTGTGCATGGGTTGGAGACCCTTTATTATTTTTTAAAACATCATTTAATTTTGTGAGTTATAGGGGAAGTCATGCAAGTTCATATGGAACGTGCATACTTCCTTCTGTAATTTAAAATAGCAGGCACTTGCATACACTCGTAAACAACTCACAGATTGGTGAATTTGTTAGTGTTAGCATGCAAGGTCATGCTAACCCGACTTACCACTCAACTTCTTAGTAAATATAGCCAAACGTCTCTATTTCATTCCATTTGCTACACTACCTTCAGACACACCAGGGTTGTAACTGAATGACTGACACCTACACAGAGGCTTCCCGTCCTGAACACACTTTGACACAAAAAGTATAAGCAGAGGTCTACAAGATCTGGCCAAGATAACAGATCCACTTTCTGCCAAATTTAAAGCTGCTCTCCATCCACTTCCCCTCCCATTCCATACCCACTAAAAACTGTTTGAGATTAGCACTGCCACTATGTTGAGCTAGTCCTGCCCCTTCACTCCCCCAGAAGACAGAGAGAGTTCCTTTCATCCTACCCTGAGAACTTTAGGGCTCACTTTTGGCATGTAACATTGTAAAAAATACATTTTCAGTTACAAATATTTACATTTTCCAGATATCATAATTTACGTCATGACGAATTTTCATGCGTGTATGAAGTTAAAGCCCGCTTTAACATGTACGTAAATGTTCTGTTCTGTTTACTATAGCCTTTTAATACATTCAATAATAGCATATAGGAATCCTAGGAATTCTAAAGTTTAAATGGGAATAATTGGTTTAATGAACAAATTGTGATTCAGTTTGCATTGTTTTTAATCTCCTTATAACAATGATAAGATATACATCAGCATTTATATACACACTTACATACAGATCTATATAACAAAGAGGGGGGCTCCACCATTATCCATCCCATGGCATATATATATATATAATTGGTATAAAATGTCACCAGTTGTATTATAATGTTTATTCATCTATTTTGAAATCCACAAGCTTTGTTGTAACATTTGGATTCATTTAAGGAATATCCAGGTTGGAAAGAGTTATCTTCCAAGAGCAGCACAGCAACAAGTGCACTAAATCACCGCAAAAAAAGCAAAGTAATCCATTAATTTTATTATACCTAATAAAAATCTAGCACACCAGTAGCATAGGAATAAATCAGTATACTTACCCCGTCATGGCACTCTTGTTGCTTAATTCTAAGTTTCTCTTCTTATTTAAGGACACCCAAATTTTTGGGGGGTGGTTCTCACAAAACTTAATGATAATCCCCAATAAAGAAACTTTCTTTATGGATTTATGAATGGCTGAATATCTTACACAGATACATGGAAGGACTTTTTCTTTTAAAGTCAGCATCATATATACACAGCTTCAATAGATTCATCGCTGACTAAAGTACAGCTTTAGGATCTTATACAGATGAGAGGATTAGTATGGATAAAGATTGTCTGGCTGCAGTCAGACTTAAGCTGTAACAGAGCTAGTTTAGTTTTTAAGATTTGGTATCAGAATCTCAACCTGGGGACCCATAACAGAAATTCAGTGACAATTCCATATGCATGTTCACTTATCACCTTGATGAGGATATTTTTCTTCTGATATTGAGTGTCACAGTCTTTTCCTCTAGAGTGTTATTCCTACAAATGTATATATATATCCCCTGTAAATGAATTCCTCTAGGAAATATAACAAAAAGTTGATGCTCACTCATTCAAAAGACCCTGTTGTGATTTTTTATTGATAAACCCTTGTAGATCTGTTCTTCTCACAAATATAGAGCTATAAAACAAGATATATCATGTAGCCTAGAATTTTCAAACAGAATAATTTAAAGTAATAATAACAATAATAATAATAATATAGCTCAAAGAGTGTTTTTGCTGAGTATTTGCAATCAATGGGTTTTTTCTAAATATAAAATCCCCACCTATCATGTCGACAAGGTATAGAGGTTTAAATGTAAAAATAAACCCTATGGGAGGTACAGATCCCATCGCCTGCCTTCTCTGATGCCTCCCATGGGGGTGATCTAATAATTCATAAACGCACTTCGGGGAAATCTAATCTCCACAGCCCCCAACTCTGCCCAATGGGATGGGGAGCAAAGTGCAGTTAATTCTTTGGAGAGGCATGGAGCCCTCTAGGGTAGTTGAAAATTAAACCTGAAACATAATGTAATTAATCCAATTAACTCTTTGGGTGCCTGGGTGGTGGACAGGGAAAATTAATCTAGATAACCAGGAATGGCATATAATAGAGTGGTTCTGATGTAAAGATACCAGGTTACAGCAGAAAATCCTGAAAGTGTGCATTGTAGGGTTACTTTAAGGAAATACTTAAATCACTGGCGTTATAGACTATAAGTAAAAATAAGGCACACTGGCTAACAAACTCTGATGCCTTGTGATTAGCAACGCATGGTGGTTCACACAGCCGTGATACTTATCCTTAAAATTACTTTTTTAGCGGTTGAAGAGCCACTTCAAGAAAATCTTTCCACGCTGTATGTCAATTTTCCCTGGGATTAAACGTAAAGTGAATTATAAAGATAAAGTAGCATAGATTATTGGTTCCTGTGTTGTATGATGTTGATATTACCATCAGCAAAATGTAAGAGGCGCACATTTATTGGAACAATCACTTGATAAACATTAAACCCATCAGGTGGCAACAGTCAATTCTGTATCTCTCAAAGCAGAGCATTGTTAGCGGACAATTTAGTCTGTGTTTACGAACAGTTATCTGCTTCATTTCACACTCTACACTTCAGCAGTCTCTTTCTCTAGATACTGTAAGTCAATATGTTATGCAGCCAGAAAAGTAGTCTATCCATTTCTACCTGTGTGCACACTCTTCTTGTAACACATATCTATGTGTTATATATCATTGTTCACCTTCTGTTTTGTACATATTTGCAATAACTTTAAACTGTTACATTCATCCTCTACAGAACATTAAGTATCTCAATAACAAAAAAGGACAAGATATTTTGACTTTTTTTTTTTACATATTTTTTTTGCATAAGTTTATTGAATTGCTAAAAAATACCGTAATTGCATATTATTGAATGGCTTAGTCCCAAGATTTCTTAGTGACTCAATATTTAATGCAAGTAATAAAATTTCCATTTATGCATAAAATAAAGGATAGAATATAAGAACAAATTTGTTTTATGGAAAAATTATAGTCAACTTCATGACGAATAAGTGTCACAAAAATACGTTTCTCCTCTTCGTCCTCACTTAGGCAAGTGATGTCCTAACCATCTTCTTAATCCACCATCCTTTTATAAATTGGTATTTATATTTGTATTTGGGTATTTGAACTCATACCTCAGGATTTGTTATTATTAATGAGCAGATATAGACGTTGTACATTCTAGAGCTGTTATCTGTTCAATCTCTGATTTGAATATACTCATGGCACACAATTTTAATTGTCATAGCTTAAATCTTTGTTTAAATATTAGTGACCCAGTTAAAATTTGCTAGAACTATTTGGTTAGCGTGACTGTGGGTCTCTGCGTAAGATCTTTGCTAAAAACTATCAAAGGAAATATATTTCAATTAAAAGATTAAAAAATCTCTGGAACAGCTCATTTAGAAATTTTCATGTAGGGTCATACTTCAAAAACAGCTTAAAAGCATTCTTACAGAGCAGAATGAAGTTCTCATTGAAGTTGCGAATGCATAGCAACCTGCAAGAATGTTTCACAATGTGTTCCGTAACTACTACATGAAGAATTTGGTGAATGGACCAAAAAACCCTCATAAATAATAAGCTCATCCACAACTTTGCTAAGTAAAAAATCAAAAAAAAAATTTTATATTTATAATTTATATATAATTTTATATATATAATTTTTGTCTATAAAGTAAATTTCTATTCAAATGTTATGTATTCAACAATTTACCGCACATAGGTGCAAGACTGCAGAGTTAATAACACATTTTGTTTTCTGTTTTAATATGGGCCTTTAGACCATTTATCTTTGGATATTGTTTACAAAGGAAAAAGCAGGGGGGTTCCTAGGTATGTTAATGTGTTGTGTACAGAACTAGAGAGCCCGTTTATTTCCATAGATATTCTAGAGCAAGTTAAACAATAGCTACTAAATTAGTACACATTAGACAGGCTAAAACATTCCAAGAACAATAAGGATTCTAAACATGTATAGCTTAAAAGAAAGACAAGAAAGAGGAGATATGGTAAAACATTTAAATACATAAAGACGTAGATCTGTAGAAAGGGCACATATTCCCAAAAAGAAAACAAATGTCATTATAAGAGGTCATAGTCTTAAAGGTGAGGGTCAGTGGCTTAGATGGAAGAGGGTTGTGGGTAAGTATAGCTACCTTCTGATCTGGTAGAGCTTGATATAGCAAGGGAGTCAAAGCAAACATAGGACAGAAATAAGGCTATTATGAACATAGGTGAAAGACCAAATAACGTGTTATATCTTAAAGTGGGTAGAAAAATGAGCCATTGTATGCACCATCAAAAACTATTCCTATGATGATCATTTACAACCAAAGAGCTACCTTTCATTGCAGGTATACAAATATCCAACAAAAATAAGTTTTACTGCTAATGATTCATCCAAGTCGACCAATTTGTATTACAATGACCATCATCATCATCATAATCACCATGTTGATCTTTTGTGCTTAAACATCTGAAGGTGTACAATTTGACAGGGTCTGTTTTTCTACAGACATTGGAAGTTCCCTATTTATATAACTCAAATTGCTTGAGATTGTGTTTTCATGGCCATAAATACCCTGAAAACATTGTTGTGGAATAGGTCACCTCCATATGCTCAGTGCCATAAAACAGCAAAGAACAATAGCCTGTTAAGGTCCAAGCTGATATTTCACAGCCTGTAGCTCAGACTATAAAACCTCTCCCTATTTTTTAATCAAGACACCAGGTTGAAAGACCTTAGGGCATGCAATCTGTATTCTTATTTTTGGTTATTTTTTTTTACAAAAACAAAAGCTCTATGAGCACTGAAATATAGTAACTTTATTTTGGCTGAAATGCAGCTACTGTAGTAATTTTACAACATGCCTACCATTATAATGTAATTAATTAATTTCATTCGATGTTTACAAATTGATAGTGTTCTTCTATATCTGAAATAAGTATTTTTATCCCTCTTCTTATTGAAAATGAATTATACATGTAAATATCTATACATTTGCTCTCTCATAGATGAAGACAATAAAGGAGCTTTTTAACACGTTCAAGATATACTATAAATGAGTGTTTATTTTATAATCACAAGTACATTGCAGAAAGATATAGATATTTGACAAATGTGAGGCATGTTTAACATTTTGAACATTGTATCTCATTTAGTTCATGGTGCAGGTCATTTGGACCCAGATTCACCTCACTAGAGATCATTATAATTGGATTTGTTGAAACTGCTTGTCCAATTTGTGCATACAAGTAAAAATCATTCCCTGCCAATTTATTTTCTTTTAATATTGTTTACTATATAAAAACAATTTTCCTTGTTACAAAACTACCTTTAGAGTAATGTTTACTGTCTCCTGCCTCTTTTTAATGTTGGCATTTAATTTCTTACTACTCTAGCTAAAGGTTGTACATTCTATCAAGTTTCCTAAATGAAGGATGTCAGTTGTTAAATTTCTTTAACCCCTTCAGGACCGGTGTTTGCGTACTGCATCTTCCCTTGAAGGCCGCAGTTTTTTAAAAATATTTTAATTCCGTGCTCGTGATTCGCTTCAAAGTGATCACGTGCATGGAATTGAGGGGGAGTGGCTGCTACGGATCGCTGGGGACACCCAACGGTCAGTAGCAGCCGCCCCTCGCTATCCCAGCATTCATAGCGATGCTGGATCGCGCATCATCGATGACGTACCTGGTACGTCCCGGTGTGGCGGTGACCTATGACCAGGTGCGTCCCGGTCTTGAAGGGGTTAATCTCTGCTTTATGGCTGTATGTTAGCCCCTCCTGGTTTTAAAGGAGCAGTTCATATGCTTATCTTATTTCTCTAACAGCTAGGTTTCTTTTATAAAAGTCTGTTTAGGATAATTCACAATGACCCTGGTTTTTCAGTATGAAACTCTTAAATCTTAATGTTCTTAGCTTGTAACAGGGAATGCATTGGGTTATCCATTGATGAGCAATTTTCTTATTCTTATACGTTCTATAATAGAATATGGAAGATTGGATATTCACAGGATGGAAAAAAGAGTCATTTTGCTATCTAGAAATGATATATAAAAAAAGCTTACAAATAGGTTCCTGGCACTACCTATATTATAGTATTTGACTATAAATGCATTTTTCAAATAGCATTTGTGCCCAAATTGTCGTACAATGTCAAATGTATTTCCCGTCACCGCAGCCGTAGGCTTGCCCCAGTGCAAAGCCAACAACTGCCCTTCCATGATGCTGTCATTACTGCTGAGCGCCAGGATATGATGGGCCAGAATATGCCACTGTATACAAGAAAGCTGGGTTGGGCTTATATTCCTAAAAGTAGTTTTGTACGGTGACATCCTCCCTCTAAAGAAATATACTCTGTATACTGAAAACCAATAATATGATGCCATTTCAATTTATAGAAACATGTATCAAAAAATAAGAGAAGCAAATGGTAAACTGAAAAATAATATATTGTATTTTGCTGCCATGTGATATATATATATATATATATATATATATATATATTAGGTAGCCTAGGAAAGAGTGTGAATGGAACTTTATAAAATATAAATTTAAATATTTTTACCTAAAAAGAATATTAAATATATATTATATAAATAAATATATATTAAATATACACATTCTAGTCAATATGCATAATAAGCATCCATGATAAAATTGCTTTTACTTTGCCTTTTAAAAGTCAATATTAGGTTTCAGCAGTGATATTATAAACTTATTGAATAATGCAATCTGCATTAATTCGCCATATCATATATACTGTATATGGTATTACCTGAATCAAAGTGTATTAGTGCAAAATACCTACGTGATCATTCTGCCTATTATACATTTTTTCTTATAAATGTATACAATCTATGTGGATCTTACATATATTTGGTGAAAATGTGTAGCATTAAGTAAGAAATAGATTCTTTTATTTTAATTATGCTATTAAAATTCAAGTATTTTCGAAGCTACAATAAAAAGGGGATAAGGGAAACATCGCGTTTCTATAGGGAAATTAAATGATTTCAATTGTCTAGCCAGCTAATAAACAGCGAAAGTCCTCAGCTCTAGCTAATGCTCCAAAATTATTTCATCCTTTATTTCTTCAAGGTTATTTGCCATACTTTAATATCTATAGAGATGTCGGCATTCTGTTTACCATATACATATCTAGCTTATGTGGTCTCTAAAGAATATCCTCAGTATTGCTGAGATGAGAATACTAAAAATGTTAAACTAATTTACTTTTCTTCCATTGGCACTAAGATATCTGTTCTGCAATCTTCAAATGATGAAATAACATTTCTCTTGGAAATAAAAACCTATTTAACATGGGAACTAGAAGACAAAATGGAATCACATATACCTTTGATAGCTATATCTTGTAGATTTTCATAACATATGTCCGTCTTTTGGGATATAGCATCTAATGAAAAAAAAAAGATCACTTGACATTGTAGAACGAGTTAATAAACATTACATTAACACCTGTGAGATAGAAATGAATTAAAACCCAAAGTAAAATATCAAAAGCTAGCTAATGTTGTGAGTAAAATTAGCATATTGCCAAGAACAAGTCTAAACCAAACAATCTTTGTTATTACATGATATTAACTTAACTGTGCTGTATGCAAATAATTCAATATCAGCGTATCCAATATATTCTAAAAGTACTGCCATCTATGCAATATTTATTACTTATGCTGAAAGTATTATACTTTGTGCAGTATCAAGAACATTTAATTTGTATCCTAAATCTGACAGTGCTACATGTGAGATTTGTTAGCATCGAAATTATATATTAAATACGATATTAAAAAACATTGGGGAAAAAAACTCTGAACTATACGTTTGTTGTTGACAGCCACTGTCATTGTCACTGTTCTATTGATGTTCCATATTTGAAATTATTCTCTCTGATTGACTATTTTTTAATTATCAGTGTATTTCACCCTGGTTGATAAAATGTCTGAAGAGATGAAGCATCACTAAGCTCCAGCTGCTGCAATGAGTATAAAAATGGAGTAAAACACAAGGTGGTCTCATTGACTGGACTAGGCCAACGAGGTCTGTGGCAGCAGGTCCAGAGGGACATTAGTCCTCTAATACATAAACAGGGAACCAATCGGCCTTCTAAGCAATGTTCCCTCTAATTTTTCTTAGGTGGTGTACGCAGAAAATTTCTCTTGTGCAAAAATTTTCCCAGAGCCAAAATTTTGTGCGCACAATATGCTTCTGCAAACGTTAAATTTAAATTGTTATTCTATATTTTTGGAACAGCTCGCTCATGGTTAATAACACTACATTATAGTGTGATAATGTAGTATTAGTTACACAACAGTATTACTTACTGTAATGTTTTTTTAAAGGTGAAATTCTCACTGCATAAGTAAATTATGAGTGGATCACGAGCAGAGGCTCACGGCCGCATAAAGGATAAAAAAAAATTGGGAAAAACTGTTGTGCGCAGGGGCGTACCTAGAGTATTTGGCACCTGGGGCGGATCCTGAACGTGGGACCCCCACACACACACTTTAAAACTGCATAGCTTCTATCATTAGGCAAACATTGACAGGGGTACAGCATAACTGTTATCATTATTTACTAAGGCAGACATAGAAGGAGGTACAACATAACACCTATCACTATATACTGAGGCAGACATTGACGGTGGTACAACATAACACCTATCACTATATACTGAGGCAGACATTGACGGTGTTACAGCATAACTGCTATCATTATATACTGAGGCAAACTGACGGTGGTACAGCATAACTGCTATCATTATATACTGAGGCAAACATTGACGGTGGTACAGCATAACTGCTTTCATTATATACTGAGGCAAACATTGACGGTGGTACAGCATAACTGCTATCATTATATACTGAGGCAAACATTGACAGTGGTACAGCAGAACATCGATCACTATATACTGAGGCACGCACTGACGGTGGTACAGCATAACACCTATCACTATATAGAGAGGCACACATTGACCGTGGTACAACATAACACCTATCACTATACATTGAGCCAGACATTGACAATAATGCAGCATAACCCCAATCACTATATACTAAGCCAAACATTGATGTGGTGTAGGCCTACCACTTTAGTGTCTGGCCTAGTATCATATATATATATATATATATATATTTAGATATATATATATATACTATATATATACTATATATATCTATATAGGGATGCACCGAAATGAAAATTCTGGACCTGAAAATTTAGCATTCATTTGACTGAAACTGAAAATGACCCCCCCAAAAAACACTTTTATTAAAAGTAAAACCAAAATTAGACAAAAAAATAAATAACAATATATATATATATATATATATATATAATTAACAGCAATCACACTCCCATCATGCCCAGGTTCTAGCATGTACTTGTTGCTTGGGCATGATAGGAGTGGGATTGCTGTTAGCAATCATATATATTTATATATAAATTAATATTGTTATCGAATTTTTCTGTCCAATTTTGGTGTGTTACTTACTTTTAATAAAGGTGTGGTTAACACACCAAAATTGAACAAAAAAAATATATAATTGCTACCAGCAATCTCACTCCTATCATGCCCAGGCAGCCAGTATATGCTGGAACCTGAGCATGATAGGAATATGATTACAGCCTCCCTATGCCATGCTATCCCCCCCACACACTTACACATCCATGCTATAACACACACACACAAACATTCAGTTTAAACTACAACATAACACCCATCACTCTCACACACTTACTAATTTACTCTCACAGAGTGTTTTCCTACCTTTTCTCTGTCACTTTTCCTCCTCTTCGTTCTTCCTCTTCTGTGTCCTCTCCTTCCGGTGCAGTAAAGATGGTGGGCGTGGCTTCAGTGCTGTGCGCCGGGATCTGACAACAAATCCCGACGCACAGCATCAGTTGCCGCCCGCATCGCAAGGGACCAGGATCGGAGGTCTGTATTAACAGACCTCCCGCTCCCTTGATTGATTTTAAGCCGGTTGGAGGGAGATCCTTGATTTCCCCAACCGAGCTTGCTCCTCTAGCAGCGGACATTACTGTCCGTCTCTGGAGGGGTGCTGTGCACACAACCGGTAGCAGACCCCCCCCCCTTCGGTACGCTACTGGTTGTGCGCACAATTTTTGTTCGTGTGCGCTCCCTCTGAAAGCTATGTGCACGCGCACAAGCGCACGGCTTAGAGGGAACACTGCTTCTAAGGTAGCATCACTGCTCAATGGGCTGGTGAAGAGAGCAATAACCAAGCTCCTGATCTGGCCCATGAACACTATGGTGTGTACAGTCATCATACTTTACTTCAGCCTGGCACTGCATCCCACTGTACAGAAGAAGGATGGTGGTGCGTAGGGGGCGGCTGATGGCACTACATTGGATTATACTTAGGTCAGTGCCGAAGAGTAATTGCCCATTGCTCATTGGCTCAATAAAATGTTTGAAGAGAAGTGGCACTATGCTGTGTCTGCAGCTTTGGGACAAGCAAAGACAAAAATATATTTTTATTCTTTAGATCAAAAGCAGCAATTGGAATTAGTGTTAATTTAAACTAGATGTCTTTTGCTAACTTGAATTACAATGTAGCTGCCAACAGCATGAACTGATTACAAGGATTAAAATTATCAAAATACATCTTGAAATGGCAGTAATTATGACACCCCCATATTATTCCATACAGTAAGAAAGCTTTATTATTATTATTATTATTATTATTACTTTTGTTGTTAATTTTATTATTCTTGTAACCCCCTAACTGGGAGGTAAAAGATTATTGGTAAACCTTATCGCTCCCAGCAAGCAATTGATTACATTACATTTACTTGATAATTTATGCCGTTTTGCAAACCAGATTAAGTGCTCAAAAGTTGTACAACCACATCTTGTTTCCAATGCCAATAAATGAATAAGTTTAATCATTTAACAATCAGTAAGTCAATACCATACATATATATATATATATATATATATATACATATATATGGCTAATATATGTTCGGACAGAATGCTGCCCTCTATTGGTTATACATTGAATAGCATTGTTCCATATGCTTGAAATCCAAAGTTATTATGCTACTTGCCACATCGGTGCAATTGCCACATCGGTGTAAGAATATCTGCAATTTGTCAGAAGACACATAGATAGAAACACATTCAACCATTCAAGAATAGCCCTACGTACAGTTGGTGTTTTTTAATCAACCAAGCATCAAAGAACTTTATGTGAGACTACTCCGACAGACCAGTTCTTCCGTAATTGAGGTAGTTTTTCAGATGTCGTTCATATTACCTACATGAAATGACCATACTGTAGACTCCTAAGTACATACACCCCTACAGCACATTTTGTGAGATGTAACTGAAATGTATACCACAAGATAGCTGTCAAACTTCAGATTGTATTAAATAAATCAAAGTGTTTTATTTTCCATGCTTTTAATATCTCTTTCCGTACTTTCCAAAACTAGTTAGCTTTATTTTAACTGGTTTGTTCACCTCTGTTTCCCATGATATGATTTTTTTGACATTACAAAAATATTTTAACATCAAATTCAATTGTTCTTCTTTCAGATATTTTACCAAACAGTTGAAACTCCAAAGACACATTTCACACAATTAACATAGAAATGTGTGATCATTTGTTTGTATAGATTTGCATTTGGTTGAGCAGTTTGCACAAACATATTCAATTAAGAATTTAATTTCCATTTATATGCAAATCATTCTATTGATACACATGGCTGGCTTTACAATTAATGAGACAACACATTATAAAGTATATAGTTGTCTCATTGCCTTCTTATTGATGTCAACCATGTTTCATTTTTCTTTATCTCTGATTAACCAATTATATGATTTTCTTCCACTGTTTCTTATTTCCCGTACTTAACAAAGGCTAATAAAATAATGATAACCTAATTTCTATGTAAATAATAACTGCATGGATTGTTTAGTGAAAAGAAATGAATACTGGGCATGTTTTATTAAGAACAGTCATGGAAAACATTGGCAACCTATAAGTATTTATCAGAATGAATGCTTCCAATGGATTCAGTACATGTCATTCAAATTTGCAGACCAAATTAGGAGCTTCCTCCATAAGTACATTGTTAAGGTCACTTTTTAGAAGATTTTGTTCCTGAATAGTAGAAATAGATTTACATCCAGGTGCGCATTAAGCCAGGCACCACAGGAACACAGCACCCAGACAACAGAGATGCCCCATGGTAGCTGCAGCAGCTCACACAGAGAGTGCAAGCAACAGTGAGGACACCACTACATGTGCAAGGTAAGCTGGAGAGGGAAGAAGAGAGAGCATGCAAGTTGCACTGTGGATGGGAGAGGGGGAAGGGGGAAAGATGAGATTTGACAGGAAGAGGATGAGTAGGAGACAAGGGGAAAGGCTAAAGAAATGGAGAGGCAAGAGACAAGGAGAGGATGAGAGAAAAGAGAAAAGAAAGAGAGTGGGAGAGGGCAAGGAGGTGATATGAGAGTGAGGATAAGGATAAGAAAGAGAGAAAGAGGACGAGAATGAATGTGTGTATGCATATGTTTTTGATGTTAGTGGGTGTATACAAGTGTATGGTGTTAGCGTGAGTGTATGAACTTATGGTGTTAGTGTGTGTGTGTGAGCATGTGGTCGATTGTGGTGTGTGATCATATGATGTTAGGACATGTGTCACCATATGGTGTTAATGTATGATGTTTGTGTATGTAAGAGTACTGGGAGAAGGAGAGAGATGTATGATATAGTATTACTGTGAGTATGGGTATTAGTGTATGGTATATTATTTACGTGGGAACGCTTTGAAAATATTGCACTCTGGTGCCACTAACCCTGGGCTCACACCTAAAACGTTATTCACTTGGTCAATTCGCCACACCTGAGTTTGCTTTCACTTTATTTTGACTGATGCTTGAGGATGGGCTTACTATTTTGTAGGATGCGTGAGGTACATGTTATATAAATCTGGCTTTCAAGAACTAAATTGCTCATCCAAGATTAGAGAAGGGAATATAGGGGAATTCACCTAGAGTTTATCCTGTATATTTTCTTCAAACTGAAAACTGACAACGGGTTTTCCTGATTTTTTAAGAAACAAATGCAAAACTTCATGATTAACAGTACTAAAAGTTTTTTTACACACACACCTTGGTTCTGAGGACTCATTTCTTTTTTGTTCTTCTTTTTTACTTTTTATTTACTTTCTTTTCTATATACATGTTTATGAAATTTGTGAGGGCATACAACTACAAATTAAATTTGAGTGCCCTCATCTGTAACACCCAAAATGTAAGTTGCCAGCGCATACAAACAACTCACAAACTAGAAAATCTGCACACTGTTTTGTCAGTGTCATCATAAGGAAGCCGAGTTAACCCACATCTGTCTAGTTGTATTTATGTGCTCTTAATAACCTTTTGCATTCAAGACTTGCAAAAAATTTAGACATTATTAACAGGATAAAAAATAAAAGCTTAGATAAAAAAAATTCTTCTCCCCAGCATTTATGAAAGAACTAGTTCCTTTAAAATGACATGATAATTAGCACACTAATTTGCATACAAGTAATACATATCACAGTGGATTCAGGAATGTTTCGTACCACACAACCAATTAAAAGTAACACAGTTGTTGACTGCATAACCGTTTTATATAAAGGAGCATCATTAAACACACACTGAGGCTATATTTACATCATATGCGGAGCAATCCATTTCATCTTTTTTCCTCTTTCTTAAACTCTTTTTTTATTTGAATGTCAATTAATTTCAGCTTCTTTGGTTTCCAATAAACTTGCTAAATTGTATGTGTAACACTGAGCGTCCAACTGACTACAGTTATCATCCACAAATATTAACTTTGACACAATACTTAGGATCACTTATTCTTTTGATATTTTGTGAGAAACAATGGAAAACAGAGTAAGTGTAAATTAAAATTCACCTTGGTGTACACTTGAGACAACTGAGCTGTTGGATCGAAATTCACCCGGAATCCAATCTCTTTCAGAATGCACAAGTAGTGACATGTGGGGAGAATGGATTAGTGGCTGACAGAAAGCACATCTTTGGGTTATAGTGATTGTTGCCATTGTGTCGCTATTAACATCGTATATACTCTATGTATGTCTTGCATTAAGCACACAATATACCATCAATCTTTTTTGTAAATATCAATTTTAAATTAAATAGATTGTCGTTTTTGGCAAAATCAGAATGTTAAAGAAATTGTAAATGAAAAAAGGATTTTGCTGCTCTGTTCCTTAATAATTGCTGTTATATGTACATATAGGTTTATGAAGGCCCCATATGAAAATGCGGACAGTTGAGAATTTCGTTTTCTGTCTAGTATTTAAATTATTACTCGCAATTGCAGCTTCTCATCATTGTTTGCCTTGTATTGTTTTGCATTAACCCATAATTTAGAGTTATACATTGTGACTATAATTTCCATCATTATTAGTTATGAAGAGGAATTTTATTGATGCATTAACAATTCCACGGAGACTTTAAAATTAGATAAATATTCAAGAGATTTTCAAGTCGAAAGAGATTAAAGGCAGATTTAGCCAACATTTCTCATGGTGGAAACACATAATGTGTTGCTTTTAGCTTTTTATGGATACAAGAACAGCATATTCTGTAATGTATCAAAGATGGAGCACTTGTCTTTGGCATGTAAAAGATTAAGAAACATCCATAACTTAATTTTCAAACAGTCTCATTGGTCACTCATTGGAGCATTCATAACGGTCCATTGTTAACTAAATCAGTTTCTGTTTAGGTCCAGATTTTTTTAGATACCTTGCGTAGACGCAAAGGATTCAGTCTGTTTCTTGAGTCAAGTTGATTTATTCTGCTGTGTCTAGGAAAGGATATTTTTAAAGTATAGCTTACCACTTGACAGGAGCTAATTTAATATCCACAGCTAGAAAATGCTACCTTTATGGGCATTGAAAACTTAGATCACACATGGAATAAGTTGGGTCGGGAACTTTAACCTCTAATGGTTTAAACATGGACTTTGATAGTGATTGATATTTATTAATTGCATTTATTTAGCATTGCACTTGAGTCTAGCGCAATACTTGTTTTATCCTTTTAAGAAAAAGAATTACGTAACAACTCCCATGTCCTGAAAAGGCTCACTTTAAATGAAACAAAACAAGAACCAAACAAGAAGCATTAGTATTAGATAGAATTATATTAATTATTATTCTGGAAACAAAATGATTTTATCATTAAAACAGATACCGTATTTGCTCAATTATAAGATGATCCTGATTATAAGATGACCCCCCAAAATTTTAATATTCATTTAGAAAAAAAAGCCTGAATATAAGAGTACCCTATAAGAAAAGTTTTACTAGTAAATATAAATGCACATGTAAACTATTTTTTCATATTTAATAAAAACTATGATTGAGAAAAATGATTTTTTAAAATTTTTATTTCCTTTTATTTGCCACTCTGCCCCCAGTTATGCACATCTGCCCCAGAAATGCCTTATACCCCCTATATGCCACTCTAACTCCCTAATATGTTTTTTTACCCCCTATTTGCCACTCTGCCCCCCAGATATCCCTTATATACCCCTATATGCCACTCTGCCTCCCAGATATGCCTTTTAACCCCTATATGCCACTCTGCCTCCAGAAAACCATTATAACCCCCAACTTACCAGTGCATCCCTAGACTGTACCCCTGTGCTTCAGACTCCCTGGTGTCTAGTGGGGGCAGCTGGTGGAGGCATGTGCGATGCGCACAGACAACCTCCGCTGTTGCTTGCCGGTAGGACATGTCACGCCGGTTCTCTGTCATAGAAGCCCTGGCAGAAGTGCCAGCAGCAGCAGAAGTTGTCTGCACACATTGCACAGATGTCCACCGGCTGGAGGATCCAGGTCACCTGCAACGCTGCGGGGGATCTGGATCTTAGTCTTGTAGTCAGACCTCTATTTGATTTATAAGACAACCTCGAATATAAGACGAGGGATATTTTTTAGAGCATTTTCTCTGAAAAAAAACTTGTGTTATAATTGAGCAAATACGGTATATAGATTTTCAAATATTGCATGAAGCTGGCTATAAACAAAAAAACTGTGTATTAAAAGACTATAACCTATCATGTTTATGTAATATAGAAGGGAAATCGAAAGAGATGTCGAGGGTTCATTTATGTACCGCCTAATGATATTTTTAGTTTTCCATTAGCACCAATATACTGTCATCAGAAGTGACAAATGCTATCTTCTTGCAATTTATAGCATATTAATGGGTCTCCAATTACTTATCACTGACTACAGGCAATGAACTTTTTATGCAAATTACACATTTAAAACTGCAATGTTGCTGCTTCTGTTGACAAGCCAAGTGACCATTTGTTTAACTCAGGCAACGGTTAGTCTAGTAGTTAGGACTACTAATCAACAAATCAACAGATTTAAAACAGATCAGATACTTATTTTCATATATAATTTCACTGCAACATAAGGGGCTCTGATTTGGCCATACAAAATAGAACTTAGAAGGTATTTAAAGTAGTCCACAATAGCAGCTGCACTGGCGTGTGGGTAATCATTGGTAGTGTAATATATATATATATGGGCTTTATGTGCAATATGTCTGTATATATATACAAATACATATGATATATTTACTTAGGGGGGGTGCTTTTATGAAAAATATTTAATTACCATTGATTGTATTATTTATTCCTTACAACTCTAAAAGTTAAACAACCCTCAGTTTCAATCCGTACAGGTGAGTTCAGCTTAAACAACTTTTGTGCAAAAACTTTACCTGCATAACAACACATGGCATTGCAGCTCGTTGTATCTCCCATATGGACCGTTATAGTGTCACAGAATAGCTATGCTCATTTTAAGTGTATTATCGTTCTTATCAAGAAGCGTGCATTAAAATACATGGATTTATCCTTCAAATGCCATTGCGTTATTCACCTTCTAGAACTTGAAGGGTTCATTGAAAGTTTAGCATTCATTTAGTGTAGCTTTATGTCCTTGTTAATTTGCTTATAGTTGATCCCATGTGACATACACTGCAAAATCATTTGTAAACTCAATGAATGCTACAGCAAAACCGTTCTTAGACACCAATTTAACATTGTTGTGATGTTTCCCATAAGAACCTAAAACAATATATTAGCAAAGCTACATTATAATTTGACATAACTACACCCGAATGAGTCAACTCAAGTTACCTTTCTTTCAAATGTAATGAAAATATCTATGTTGCTGATAAATATTTACTTAGCAATATTAATAATATGAAATTAATATGAAAATAAAATAGCCAGTAAAATAACTCTTTATATTTTTACCTTCGTGCTCGATTCAAATGATAAATCTATCACAAGTCATTGAATATCAATCTTTGCATTGTTTGCAAAATAGAGATAAAAAATAGATCTTTTGACCCAGATGCATTAACTAAGATACAACATATCACTGTATTTTTATCTCATTTTTTCCCATTGCTATCTACATGTGGTTCAATTACAAGTGATAGATTTATCTCTGACATTAAATTCTAGTCCATTGTTATGCCCTGGTTCTACTCGGACATGGGCAAATGTAAGGGAGCACCAACTGGAGGGAGTTAAACCAGACCTGTGGTTACCCCGTGTGATCCACAAGCTCATCAGAGCCAAGGACACTATCGAGAACATCCCAGGGCTCCCGACGCCACAGCCAGGACTGTTTGGGCTAACGTGGCTGTCGAGCAGGCTAACCAACAGGCATAAAGACATTGCATGGATGGCCATTCAGGAAGGCCTCCCCCAAGGACATTTATGCATGCCAGGGAGCTGTGCAGATACAGACGCTGCCCTGTGCATTGTGGAGGAGGAGGCTCCCCTTCACTTGTTCTGGCAGTGCCCGTTTGCACAGGCTTTGTTCAGAGCCCCGGAGCTGGATCTCAAGGACTCTATCGAGAGAAAGTACCTGACTTACCACTCTGTACTTTACTAA
The DNA here is from genome assembly GCA_029215755.1 of Spea hammondii. NCBI lineage: Eukaryota > Metazoa > Chordata > Amphibia > Anura > Pelobatidae > Spea > Spea hammondii. The sequence continues at coordinate 21,709,358 of JARDYJ010000011.1, forward strand.
TGTACTAATGTAATATTGTCAAAACGGGCATACAAATGTTTGTTTTGTGTAAATAAACTTAAATACAAAAAAAAAAATAATAATTCTAGTCCATTGTGGTCGTGGCAGCACCATGAGATTTCTGAGGGAAAAACAAGCCTTCTGGATTGTCTGGTATCTGTAGATGAGTGTTTAATAATACTTCTACTACCCCTTAAATTTAAGGGGAAGGGTTTTTCAGCATGCAAATAAGCGTAACCTTATTTGCATGCACCTACCCAGAATCCCTTGTGGTTGTGGCAGCACCATGAGATTTCTGAGGGAAAACCAAGCCTTCTGGCTTGTCTGGTATCTGTTGATGATTGTTTAATAATACTTCTATTACCCCTTAAATTTAAGGGGAAGGGTTTTTCAGCATGCAAATAAGCTTAACCTTATTTGCATGCACCTACCCAGAATCCTTTGTGTTGTGGCAGCACCAAGAGAGTTTAAGCAGACGACTACCCCAAGCCTCAACAACAAGCCAGCATCATAACCTCATGCTGGCAATTCTCGTAAAGGATAAAACAGCCAGCTTTTATTATTGTTTGACAAAATATAATATCAGGGCTTTGGCACTGGAAGTCTGCACAGTTAAAGGGGGACTATTGGGTTCTGGCAGGGTCTGGGTGGTCCCCAACAGAAGTTCAAGGGAGACTTCTAGCTGGGTCTGGGTGGTCCCCCGCAGAAGTTCAAGGGGGACTGCTGGGCCTTGGCCTTCTGGCAGGGTCTGGGCATTCCCCCACAGCAGCTCAAGGGGGATTGCTGGGCCCTAGTCTTATGGCAGGGTCTGGGGGGTTCCTCACAGAAGTTTAAGGGGGATTGCTGGTCCCTGGCCTTCTGGCAGGATCTGGACAGTCCCCCACAGAAGTTCAAGGGGGATTGCTGGGCCCTGGCCTACTGGTGGGATCCAGGCAGTCCCCCACAGAAAAGAAAAAAAATCTGGCACTTCTAAAGGCTGTGTTGTACAGCGGGAAATTACTTTCAAGGGATCCATGTATAAAGTTGATATAGAGGCAAAGGTGATCATTGTTAACCTTATTTGCATGTGCCTACCCAGAATCCCTTATGGTTGTGGCAGCACCATGAGATTTCTGAGGGGAAAACAAGCCATCTGGTGTCTGTAGATGAGTGTTAATTATACTTCTACTACTCCTTAAATTTAAGTGGAAGGGTTTTCCATCACCTTTACCCACCTTATATAATGGTAGATGTGTAGAAAATTCGGGAAGCAGCGTCCCCCTAATGTTAATATGTTATTACATTCATACTCATCGATTGTTTAGGGGGCTCCCTTGGACATTGGAGTATTTTGCTATTTAAGGGGATACTCCAATGTGAATTCATCTTAGCATGTATTTTTCTTTCTCTGTACAGTACTATTAAATTGTATACCACTGCAGAATATTTTATAGCTTAATAAAAAAAAATAACAATAATTACATGTAAATCCCATCATTCATTTGTTTATATTCACTTTAGCAAATTCTGGTCAGTAGAAACATATTCTGTGTGCATTTTGTTTGCTCATAAATCAAACCCACCATTGTCATTTAGGTTAAATAAAATCCATTTTGAAAATAGGAAATTAATTTTATAGCCCAAAGCTAAATTATCATACCATATAAGGACTTATCAAGCTGAATTGCAGGAGTCTTCAGCAGCGAGGATAGAATTTAATTTTTCCTCATTTTATTTCCTTCTGTCAACAAAAATAGGGCACACCTTGATTAATCTTTCATCAAACTAGTGTACAATAACTCTGTCAAAAAATAATTAAAATTGGTAAAGTAGTAGATTAGAGTGGAATACTTTACTTGGCTATGTGACTAAATTAGATTTGTGTATGCATTGCTGAAAGATGTTCCACTACATGTTGAAAGATGATTTTTTATGGTGTTTGATGTTATTGCATAATTAAACAAAAAAGAATACATTCATTTCTTTGAAAATCCATCAAATTATTTGAATACCAGGAAAATGAACATCATATACATGATCTGTGATCTAAGAAAGTAATAGAATCACAAAAACAATCACATAAGACTCAACAGAATAATATAATATAAACATAACAATACACACTGATTAGAACTGATTTCTCTCTTTTTTCTTAAATGTTAGATTATATGAATTGGAAATGTTCCAGAGCACTGCTTAAAGATAAAATTAAATACAAAAATAACTTAATTCAGCACTGGAAATATATCATATTATTATTTTTCTTAACAAACCATATTTTAGTCATCCTGATTTATATTTTCCTTCTTTGGTATTATAATTACATGTGTTTTAAAAAACAAACAAAAAAACCCAAAAACAACAGTCTTTATTCAATTTATAGGGCTTTTATGTACCACATCCTATAGTCAACAGAAATTGATGTACTTGATCTTTGGATTTATAGGTCCTATTAGTTTGATATTGTGCTGTGAGTTAAAAATATTGTAATATGCAGAGTATAAGTTTAGTAAAAGTGTCTGAGATTTTGCCCAACTTCATTGGCATAATAACCTGGGTTGGAGCCATAGTTATTAAGATCCTCCTCCATTTTAGACTTTTCAAACACACTTGCCACGGGCTGGCCAACTTAATATGCATATGTGATGCATCATGCTACACCCATCAAAATCTCACCTAAGGCCGTGTATCGTCATCAGAGTATCAACAGGTCACTGGATTTTTAAACATTTTATGTAAATGTATTCTGTACAGTATTATAGAAAATAATAAAAGACTATTATTTTTCAAAAAGGTTGTGTTGCCTCCAAACAAAATACAGTAGTCATCTAAAAGCATACCCAATTCTCTTTTCTTGTTATACTAACTGTAAACAGGCGCTGTGTTGCCTGCCCTGCCATTTAATTTTGTATCACCTTGTGAATTGGCCTTTTGGCTTTTAAATTAATAACTTTAACTATTTACAATATGCTATAGCCAGCCGTGACTTACACACTGTCTTTGAAAGGTCATCTATCTTATTATCTTTTTTAGCTTAGAGCGCACCAATCCCCTGAACCCTGCTATTCCAAGTACTGTAGTGTACATGTCGATATCACCGAGAAAAATACCAAGACAAAGAGAAAGAATTCTAACAATAATAGCAAACAATCGAATGTGGTTTGTGTTCAGACATGTGTCACTCCCAATTAACATGACTGAATTTTTTTTCTCCATTTGTTTGACTAGATAAAGTCTTCTTACTTTATTACTTAAATACTTTACTTGATTTTTCTAACTCACATAGACAAAAACAACTCTGTGTATTACTAAATTAATTTATCAAAACTTCGTAAAAAGTTGTTCTTTTTGGTCTTCAATTGGTGTAATTGTTATGAAAATTCCTTTACCTGTGGGAAAATTAGTCTAAAAATGAATTCCTTATGACAAGAGTCGCCTCCGTTCTCTTCACTCTTACAAGTGTACAAAGTGTACAATGGGTACCAGTTCCAGAACCATGTTTCACTATAGGGGATCAATAAGTTTACAGGAAGTAAAGATGACTGCTCCCATGGTATACACATATTGATCAACCTTTAAAAAGTGTTAGAGCCATTTTTATTGACTTTTTTATTTATACTGGATGCCAATGTATTGTATTTATTGTTTGAAATAGATCTTATATTAAAATAGCATTTTATAACAATTTCATTCCAGTCTCTTAGCCCAGTTTGTCTCTTTTCTTACTCTTCTAAGGTCATTGATAACGACCTTCTCCTTGGTGATTATAGCAGCTCCATATTTATTTTTCTTTTTTTTTTCTATTATTTCATTGGTGCAGGTCTATATAAAATTTGTTAGACCAAATAGCACTAGTTTTACACAGGTGGTAGTAAGACAATGGAGCTTGGATGCTGTAGGCTCTATGTTCTTAAAAAGAAGGGGGGAAAAGAGACCTTACTCTTCTAAACATGACTTTTTATACCCCTTTACCTTATCAGTTAGGGTATACGTTCCATCATATATTGGCAATTGAATATTCCCAGTCCTATTGGAAGGAAGAAAACATGGATTTCTTATAGAAGGAGAAGAATTTTCAGTTTTTCATGAAATGATTGTAATGTCTTTAAATGCAAAACAACAAATAACATTCTAAAACAAATATGAACAAATTGCAATATATTTTATTTAGTGTTTTTGAACATCACATTTTCAATATTTCAGCATTATATATCAAAGTTGATATTAGGTGCAAGTACAAAGTGAACAGAAGTTCCAGGATTATATTTCACTTTGTGTTTTAGTAAAAGTGTTGCACATTTACGATTTCTATCAATAAATAAAAACAAAACAATAGGAATTGCTCCTACATTTGAAGCATCTGGGTACAGAAAAAAATGTTGATCACTGAGCGTTTTAGGTCAAACTGTGGCTTTTTACAAAAAAGTCCATAAAACTCTGACAGTATTGTAAAACCATATTCCATTACAATTTCAAGCATTATGTTTCCTGTCATTATTTTCATTTTAAGATGGTAATTTAATTTAATGATATGAGCAATTAAAAATGTGTTTGGATGTATGGGTTGGGTAATTTTCTTAATAGCTGTGTATTTATAATTTAATGGTTACAAACAGGGGCATTGCTTGGTCTCAAAACGAAGTCTCTCCTATATTGGTTAGTCAAGTAGGATTTATGCCAGGACACGAGTTGGTGAGAAAAGTATATCTAGTATCACCCGGTGTGGATCACCAAATATTTAATATACAGTGGTGCCCTGTATAGGTAAAATAATGGATATTAGTTTAATCATGAGTGCAGGAGGAACCCCATGTTTAGTATTTATTTTATCGCTTGAACGTTTGAGGAGGTCAGGGGGATGTAAGTGTGAGTAATCATCTTCTCTTCTAATCTGAATCAACCTTTACTAATACTTAGGTTATTTATGTATTGATAATGTGTCAGTTTCTTAATTCACACATTTTGTAATTTTTCCTTCACATAGTAAGCATTTAAACAGTTAACTGTTTTAATACACCCAGCTTGCTGTATGTAGCACTGACCTTCAGGTGTATTGTTCTTATTTATGTCTTAGTGTATAACATGCTATTTTCTGTCAATGGTGTAATAATATCTTTATTAGTATTATAAAGGTAGTGGGGTATGAGTGATAATCGTCTTACCAACATCTATATAGCATCAATATAATTGCTAGTTATAAAAATAAATTTTACAGTTTGAAGTGAAAAATCAATACCTAATTTCAGTCTTAGGATAACTTTTTGAAATATTTCTTTATAAGAAATGGAAGCGAAGATAAATGAATGTACAGGGATCTGCCAAGGATTCCCTTTCGTTAAGTAATTGACACTCACAGCTATAATTAAGCAAACATAGTTACATGTTTAGATTAAGTAATTCCACAGTGGCATGTTTTTTTTCACACATCTCATTGTGTTACAAAAGTAACATAGTTGTTTTTTCCAGTTGTCTTATATAACAGGCTGAACCAAATTTAAGTAGCAGTAAAAAAAATCTCAATAACTTTTAATTCCTCATTTTTTTAAATAAAAATGATTTTCTTTGGAAAATATGTGAAATTGTTTTAATTTATTTTATTATGTATATTTATGTCCAGGATGGCATTCAGCAATCTGTAATAACATTTCAATTTAAAAAGATGCAGATATAATCCAATGTTACGTATACAGTATATATGACAATATTTTAGTTAAATAAATCAAACTGTGTAAATATGTCGCTTATTCCTCTGCTAAAAACCAAAACGAAAAACTGTTCAGTGGAAATAACTAAGTATCTATACTCCATGTATCTCTGGCTATTTATACAAAAATATACCTCTTTCCTGTTTAATCTAAGCTGTTTGCATTTTTTTTTTATATTTGGTTAGTGGCTGCAACTAATGATGCTAATAAAGAGAACTCACATCATCCTTGGAAATGTTAACAATGTGCTCTACAGATAACAGTGTCCTTAATACACAGTAATATAAAAAAAAAAAAAACATATCATGCAATGAAATATAAATTAGATTAATGCTTCACAAATATTACAATTACTTCCCAAATAATCAAATAATCAATGTTTATATTATTATTTTGATATTGTTCTATTGTGCAACAAATGCCACCAAATTCCACCAATTGTATCTTCCTCTATAGACTTTCAGTAGTCATAGAGTGTCAATGGCTGAATGAATATGGGCTAATGTATTATTTATCACAAGGTAGCTTGATAAGGAGTCAGGGTGTTTGTGTACTAGATTGGGCTAAGATAACAGAGCCAGAACACATGTAAGTGGCTAATATGTAGACATCTGAAAACATTATATTATACAAAACTAGAACTGTTTTAAAAATAGAAAACATAATACATTTGAAAACATATTTATATCTGATGTTAGCAACATTATTGAGCGAGAGCTCCCCTTTAAGATAAAGTCTCTTAGAACGTAATGACCACAGAACATGGTTTCTTCAAATCAATAACAAGACCTTTAGTAATTCATCAATATGTTTCTAAAACACATGTATTTACTTACAGTAACATTAAATAAGGACATATTTTTGTGGTTATTTATTAAATAGTATCCTCCTTGGACATTTCTTATGGCAATTGGGTTATAAGTTAGAAGCGTGACCTTTTAAGTAGTGAAATACCAAAGAATCATTAGTTATGTCAGTAATATTGTGGTCGCAAAATGTTTAACTCAGAACTTTCCCTCCATACAGAGAAAACATACAGAGATGACTATTGTGTTGCTAGGTCTGTCATTCTATCTTAAGGCTTCTTCTTTCATTTATTCGGCTAATGATCAGAAATCGAAAGCACGCTCTAATACATTCTTCATTGTCAGGGACAGGGACGGCCAGGGCGAGGGCTGTCTTGACTGTAGTAGCCTCGACTTTCGTGCTAGGCATCCATTAAAGCACACATAACCCCACCACCCAATAAAAACACGACAACATGAATTTGGGAAGAAAAGGCCACAGCCGATTTTATTTAAATGCAGGACATTGCCACGCAGACCTAAAACTAAAATAGGTGCGTTAACAGGACAATGCCCAACACACTGAACCATAAATAACATAAATTAACATAGTTAAACATTAACCATTTAAATGCAAAACCACCCCAAGCTTACCAGGTTATCCAGGTAACACACAGGGAAGGACATACCGAGATGCCCAACCCAAAACCTGAGGTTCCCAGCTCCACCTGCCAGGAAAACCTCCCACCACCAATGCTCTCCTATCAGCATTAACCCCTTAGAATACCTGGTAAGCATACGCACGACTGTGACAGAACAAACAATCCAAGACAAAACAATAAAAGAAGGGAGGGTGGGTGGGACAAACAGGAATGGTAAGTGACAGAAAAATGGTGCTTACCCCATTGGCGCCAAACCCTTAAATAGCCCCACCATTAACCCCTCCCCCAACATTCAAAAAATGCCGGCAAGGCCTATCCCTGCTCGGCACCCAGTCAACGGCCCACTCAGGCCCATTCTGACCCCCGTGGTCTTCATTAATGCGGGGCAAAAGCCTGCCGCGATCGCAGGGGTCGCAAACCTGATCACTTGCACAGGGGCCCGGCTGCTTACAGAGTGCGAGCAACACAGAGGGAAGCAGCGCCCCCTGCGGAAGTCTGTATGCTCTTATATTAACTAAGAATGACAGTCCAACAAAAAAAAATTATAATCAGTTTTACTATGCCACTTAAAGATGCAACTTAACGTAAAAATAATAACTGATATACTTTCAACTATTATGATTGGAAGAAAAAGAGGTCTAACTCATTATTTGTAAATTAATTCTATGGACAAGAGATATAGAATGTTAATATTAGGGAAGTATAAAAAGCTACTCAATAACAATTCAACAGCCTTCCAACTAAACATAAACTGAAACTGAGCTAAATAAGCAATGAGAATTAATGAACCTTAGTCACAACAGTTCTAAATGAGCCATAAATACAGTGTAAACAACACAGTGGATCACAGGGTTTATTATTAAAATGAGCCAGATGTAGAGGTTTATTTTTCGTAGGAATTAATAAGCCCTCGAAATACAGCCATTCCAATTTTAAAATGTTTGGACATTTCTTTTTACAAATAAGCCAAAATTGCCAGTAGCAAGCTACTTGGTAATACTAAAATATTAAATACTTCCTGTACAAGATTAAACTTTATTTGTTCTGTTTATACAAGTTTTCCTGTACCTTTTATATGCAAATTTCAATGATGTCATGAAATGAATAACAAGTCCAATTTTTTTGTGTACTCTGTAACAAAATGACTATTAAATAAATTACTATTTAAATTATATTTATTAGACATGTGTCTCACACTCTCTCTCATTTACTCTCTCTCTCACTTCACTTCCTTCTCTGCTGGCCACTTTCGCTTCTGCATCTTTTGTCTTTTATCTTCTATCTTCAATCTGCGATCATCTATCTTCGTCTGCATCCCTGTGGACATAACCTGAAGGTAACTTCTTCCAAAATGGAGATGGTTGCGTTGACCTCTCCCCAATCCTCCAATCACTCTCACTCTCTCAAACTCTCTCTCACTCTCTGAATGTCTTCCTACCTTCTTTGCTGACCACTTTTGCTTCCTTGCCTCACAGCTCCACTTCCTTGTCTTACATCTTCCTGCCCTTCATCCTCGTGTTCTTCTCTCTTCTTTGTTCGTCTTAATCTCTGCGGACATCCCTCTCCCCGATTGGAGGAATGAGAGAGAGTTTGCCTCTGTGGGGCACACTTAGGCTCAGCCCTATTGCTGAAGACAGATATATGGGACAAAAAAATTGGTGGTGACCGAAGTATTCAAGTGTGTAAAATCCCCATAAAATTTATAAATATACCAACTTACCAATTGTAGCTAAAATGAAAAAAAATATTGACGATTCTTTTTATTACATTTTTAATCCAAAACAGTTTAGCAATGTGTTGCCTTCCATTGTGCTGAACACACTTAAGTGCTAATATAACAGCTGCATACTTATCATGCGAAGAACGCAGTGGATGCAGTTACTATTTTGGCTCAGTATATAGAAATGGGATGTGCTTATTGTAAACGAATACAAAAAGCTCAATAAATGTATAGTGAGTGATAGGTTTATTTCAAACTACTGTATCTGGGATTCCCGATAACCATAAAGAAATATTACTTCATAATTTTTTTCTTAGACTGGAAATACGCATCTTTTATTCTTAGAAAATATTGATTAGCATTAGTTAAAAAAAACATCTGTTTCATTCAATTTGGCTCACGTTATATGTCACAATAATTAGGTGACCATTCTCAGAAGAAGCTTTCAGGAAGAAAATAATGTGAAGCAGAAGAAAAAAAATGTAGCATCAAAGAAAACTCTAGGAACACTCTCCAATATGATCTTAGTCTTTAATGTAACATACTTGCCAGAACCTATGAAATTAGATTAACATGCACATGGCTGACTGAGACGTCACATCTCCTGTGTGTTTCTTTATTATAGAAGATTATACCACTGGAACAATATATTATGAAATATTGATATATTCTTTGAATATTAAAGTTCGGATTTAAAATTAGCACGCTGTATCATTACTAAATGTACTCATCTGTATGGACAAAATGGATATGTCAGGACTCCCGGGTTCCCCAAAGCCAAGCAAGTGAACACAGATATCTCCCTGCCTCTTGGTCTCTTGCTCCTGAGACATTCTTTTATTTTCAGTACCCATATTACACACATCCAGTTAAAGATTTTTTTCTATTTCCAGGATATATTTTATGACCACAGAGATCAGGTCACATAGACATAGCCTTGGCAGATGCAATACAATTTTCTAGTGTAATATAAATAAGGCAAAATGCCAGCTCAGAGTTATTATGCATGTCACATTATAGAGATCAAGGCTATATTACAAGGGTAAACAGTGTAAAACGTAATATTCCGTATCCCATAAACTACTCCAACACACTGATAAACTGATGCCTGATCCTTGCATGTTTAGTACTAGAACTATTTCAAATCATATGAGTGATCATTCCAACTGCCCGCATGTCTTGCTTTCAGAATGCACAAGTGTACCTACATAATGTAAATAAAGAGCCATATAAGTATGACTTGCATAAGTTATAAATTATTTACACATTCATCCCTAATTGCTAATGATTTACAAGAACACCCAAATTGCTACTCAATTTAGTGAATAAAAAAAAAAATCTAAGGAACATCCAATTAATTTAGATTTCAAAGCCTGGCAGTAAATAAAGCAGAAGTAGATATAATGTAAACAAACGCTCACAAAAATGTGGAGGATGGAATAGTATAAACTATAAGTAAAGAAGCCATTCCCTCACAATCAGCAAAATTATCCCCAACTATGTCCACTCACTGAAACACTATGAGACTGAGCTTCCTGTGACGTGTGACAACAGAGTCCTATAATTTCTACCTCTAGATTATAAAGTTATGTTAGGGCTATAAGAATATAAAAGTGTCTGGTAAGTGAGATTTTTATATATTATCACCCATAGGCAAAGTATATTGGATCTCAATACCAGTTCCAAATTATAGCCTTGGTTTGGCATGCCCCACGTCTCATGGCAGATACTTATGTCAAAATAATTAAACCGCTTTTTGATCAAATTCTGCTTCATCAATATATAAAGGTGTTCTAAGGAACCACATATCTGAAAATATGCAACACACCAAAGAAAAAGTAAGGATCTTATAAGATTATGTGTCTTGGTAGTTTGAGAATTTTACAGAAAAGCATGGAAATTGTTCTGGAACACTCAAGCAAGAACAATTACTACACCAACTTTTCTCTTTAAAACCTCTGTGAAGTAAACCATCTTTTATCCAGTATCAAAAGGGATTCAATGAAATTCTAACACGATGCTGAATGTTGAGCCTCAAAATGTTTGATAAAATACAAATTATGTTTTAATGCAACCATAATAGTGAATAAAGTAAAACCATAGAGGCAATAAATCTTGTTTTAATTGCTTTTTTTTTTGCCAGGGCCCAGCGGTCCCCTTGAGCTTCTATGGGGGACCATCCTGAGCCCCCAGAAGGCAAGGTCCCAGAGGTCCCCCTTGAACTTCTGTGAGGGACTGCCTAGATCCTGCCAGAAAGCCAGGGCCCAGCAGTCCCCCTTGAACTTCTGTGGGGGACCACCCAGATCCTGTCAGAAAGCCAGGGCCCAGTGGTCCCTCCTGAACTTCTGTGGGGGACCATCCGGATCCCACCAGAAGGCCAGGGGCCAAAGGTACCCCTTGAACTTCTGAGGGGGACTGGCCAGATCCTGCTAGAAAGCCAGGGCCCAGCAGTTCCCCCTTGAACTTCTGTGGAGGACCATCCAGAGGTCCCCCTTGAGCTTCTGTGGGGGACTGCCTAGATCCTGCCAGAAAGCTGGACAGCTGTTTTTTTTTTTTTGCCAGGATCTAGCGGTCCCCTTGAGCTTCTGTGGGGGACCACCCACATCCTGCCAGAAAGCCAGGGCCCAGCAGTCCCCCTTGAACTTCTGTGGGAGACTGCCCGGATCCTGCCAGTAGGCCAGGGCCCAGCAGTCTTCCTTGTACTTCTGTGGGGGACCGCACAGATCCTGCCAGAACCCAGAGGTCCTCCTTGAACTTCTGGGGGGAACCACCCTGATCCCACCAGAAGGCCAAGGCCCAGAGATCCCCCTTGAGCTTCTGTGGGGGGCCACCTAGCTCCTGACAGAAAGTCAGAACCTAGAGGCCCCCCCTTGCACTGTGCAGACTTCAGATGCAAAAGCCATGAAATTTTACTTTACTAACTTCATAAAGCCTGGTTGTTTCATCCATAATGGGACCTGTCAGCACAAGGTTATGACGCTGGTCTAATAGTTGCGGCTTGGGGTAGCCAAGACATACCATTACATAAGTTATGGTGGGTAAAGGTGATGGAAAACCCTTCCACTAAGATTTAAGGGGTAGTAGAAATATTATTAAACACTCATCTACAGACACCAGACAAGCCAGAAGGCTTGTTTTCCCTCAGAAATCTCATGGTGCTGCAACAACCACAAGGGATATCACAATATCCACTTGATATAGGTGATAATTGTTAACCTTATTTGCATGCGCCTACCCAGAATCCCTTGTGGTTATGGCAGCACCAGGAGATTTCTGAGGGAAAAACAAGCCATCCGTGTCTGTAGATGAGGTTTTAATAATACTTCTACTACCTCTCTAGTTTTAGAAATGGGTAATAAAAGTGTGGCTGTGTTTCTGTGAAAAGTTTACATCACAAAGATAGGGCTGTGCTTATTATGTGATAATACATAACATCATAATGATTACAATGTTTCAATGACCTTGTGGTGAGATGTCAGTGCATAGAGAAAAGTGATTTCCACTCGCTTTCATTCTTGTTGTTTCTACATCAGGTACCAGGGTGTTTAGCAAAATTTCCAGCTTTTTCAAAGGTAACTGTAGGGACACTGCTCTGTGTTATGCTTTTGCCCTAGTGGAGGTAGGTTGCCTGGATGTGAACCGATACTAGTAGTATCTCGTGGTTTAGGGCTCTTGTTGTGACCTGTTGTCAGGGTTCCACCCTGTCAGCCTGGACTCTGTATTTATTTAATAGTTATCTTGTCCATTGCAGCCTCTAGAGGTCACCTGTGAGATTGCAGTACATTGTTGCTAACGACCTGACCAGCTGCATCCGCACCTGGGTATAGCCCTCCCCTTAAATATCTGTTTATTGCACCATTCTGGGCCTTTGCATTGCAGTGTATCTACCTGACCCTGTTCTCCTGCTAGCAGCATTCTGTTTTGGATTTACCTATTGTGACCTGGCTTGCTTCTGACTTGGTTCTTTGATTCCTGTTTTCACTCTTCCTCTGCCCGTGTTGACCCGGCTTGTTCTGACTCTCTTCCTGGATTCTGATTTGGCATTAATTTAGTTCTTTTGGTTCTGACCCGGCCTGCCTGACTAGGTCTGTCCTGCCTGAGGGCTTCCAGCCGTGTGCCCTGTCTGTGGGCTTCCTGCCGCGTGTCCTGCCTGAGGGCTTCCTGCCGCGTGTCCTGCCTGAGGGCTTCCTGCCGCGTGTCCTGCCTGAGGGCTTCCTGCCGCGTGTCCTGCCTGAGGGCTTCCTGCCGCGTGTCCTGCCTGAGGGCTTCCTGCCGCGTGTCCTGCCTGAGGGCTTCCTGCCGCGTGTCCTGCCTGAGGGCTTCCTGCCGCGTGCCCAGCCTGAGGGCTTCCTGCCGCATGCCCTGTCTAAGGGCTTCCTGCCATGTCTACAGGTAATGATGTCCTGGTAATGATGCATCGTGGAGTACAAACTGAGCTTCTGATATCCCCTGCAACTGGGCTCCTACCTGACCTGCTTACCCGTGCCCTGACACCTGTTGACTGTACTGACATTCCTGACCTCCCCAATTCTTACCTCTAATTCCTGTTTTATTTTTCAAATTGCTGCCTGTACCAATTGTTGGCCTGACTCCTGACAATCTATATCTCTTTATTCCTTTGTTTTGCTTTCTCTGGGCTGTAGTGTATCTTGAGGGGTCAGGTGAATCATCAGCAAGCCCTACAGCTGCTCGATCCCATGAGCTCAACCTGACAGGGGAACCAGTTATTTTTGTCTCAAGGGGTACATTGCTTTTCCTGATAGTCTGGCCATCTCGCATCAAGAGGTCTGCTTCCCTGAAAAATGTGACAGTAACTCCCAATATTTCATCCATCATCAATTTTATATGGACATTGCATACACAGTTAAGATGGTTGGATGAGTTTGGTGTGGAAGAACTTGACTGGCCAACACAGACCCATGATCTCAACCCAGTTGAACTCCTTTGGGATAAACTGAAAGGATTGCAAGCCAGGCCTTCTTGTCCAACACCAGTGCCTGACCTCACAAATGCTCTACTGGATGAATAGGCAAAAATCACCAAAGAACCACTCCAAAATCTTGTGGAAAGCTTTCCATGAATAGTGGAAGCTGTGATATCTGCAAAGGGGGACCAACTACATGATATCATAAAAGTCCCTGTTGGTGTAATGGTCATGTTTCCCAATACATTTGTCCATATTGTTTATATCCCGGTTGGTTAATATTACATTATATTACATTTTTAGTGTGAGCAGATTCCATAGCCTTGTTATAATTAGAGGAATACATTTCAAATCACAGACAATAACAAACCGGTAGAAAAGAAGAGGGCACTGCTCTTGCAAGCTTACAATCTAGTCAGCAGCTAATTAAGCATTAGGAGAGGATTGCTTAGATGAGGATGAGTTGATAGGGTCTGAATGATCTGTAGAGGTTGTTGGCCATTCAGATGGGTTGATGAGGATGGTGGCTGTTTGCACATGGAGAGGATGATGCAGTTGCCTGCAGTTTTAACTCCAGTGTAACTGTTTTCTGTCCACTTATAAAGAGTCTACTTGGGATGAGGCCACTGCAGCTACATTTCCAAGCAAGCTTGTTTCTAAATGAGGCCAAAAAATGTATAGGGCTACCTCACAAGTAGGTAGATCGGATGATTGCATATATAATAAATTGGTAGTTCTTAACTATGAAAAAAAAATCTTGACTGAATGTTCTTTTTATGTCTTGATCCACTGTGGTCTAACATTTTTTTTTAAATTAGATACTTTGTGAATTTGTTGACATCAATGTAAGTTTTGAAGGTGTCAAAAGAATTAGAAGGGAACATTTTAGACCTTTTGACAGTACCATAATTTGTTGAAGGGTAAGACAATGTGATGAAAGGTTGAAGGAAATCCTAATTTAAACATACCAATTTAAAGAACCCTTCCCTATTCTAACCTCAATAATATAAGCCAAGACATATCAAATAATTTAAAACCCTGGTTTTAAATGACCTAGAAAAGGTCAAGCAAAATGAATAAGCACAATTTAACGTCAGGAAAGAAAGAGGCCTTTAGACATCATAAAACCAGCAGATAAGGGCAGATAAATTGTCATCTTAAATAAGGAAGACTACTTTAAAGAAATCTCCAGTTATCAGACACCTCTACTTACAAGAAACTCAAGAAGAATCCTTAACCAACCATACAGAAGGGATTTCAAAACCCTTATAGATAGGAGGAAAAAAGACATCCTAACTATTAAACAATAGATGTTATCACTTCTAAATGTGCCTTTAATTTAATTGTTATCAATACACAATAAATTCACATTTTCACAGTCATTGCAATAAGAAACACCATTATTCTCAACTTACAAAATACTAGTCCTATTTTACAGAACACATGTACTGACCATACATCACATACTTCACATTTTCCAAGTTATTTTATTTTCACTATTTAGACAGTTTTAATATTTGATAGTGATCTATCCAAGTTACCTATTACTATGTTGCTAATAATACTGTGTTGCCAATATAAGACCCATAAGTTCTCTAATATAAATACATTGTAAATATAGAATCAGTTGATACATAGATATGTACGGCAACATAATTGTAACATAAAATGCACACAATGTACATAATGTCTGAAATGGAAGCTGGCTGTACAGTCGCTCTGTTTAAGAGACAGATCAGAGATTTGTTTCCATTGAATTACTATTTGCAGCTGTTGAAAATGTCACTGTACATGCCTCTGACGCGCCCAATCCTTCCCAATTCCCATCTCTTTAAAAAAGCATTCTCACAATGACTCCTCTTTGGCAATTCTACTAGCCGCCGGCATAGCATCTGTACCACAATTATTTTACACTTATCACAAACAAACGATTTCAATCAGACATCCGTTCCTATTCTCAGATATCCTTCCTCTGGGCCAGCGATCCTTCTAACCATAAAGTAAGCCCTAATGTGCATTGTACAAACTACAATGTCGCTCCCTGTTTTTTATCCTCTCATCAAAGTATTTTCAGCCACATATATTCTCTTTTTCACACAGAAATAGCGGGAAAAAACTATCCTACATAATGTAAAAACTATCACATCCCCCACAGATTTTTTAGTTCTTGTACAGTCTAAATGTCACTTTGACACAGAATATCACTCTCCTGCCTGAAGAAGGATGAAACCGAGCCAGAGACAACGGGTCAAACCCAAAGAGTACCTAGGACTATATGTCATATATCCTTCATAGGAACTGTACGGTACGGGCTGAGTGATCTACATCTGTCATATAGCATTGTAATTTTGGTGTGCCTAGACGTTTTTATTAATTCTACTAAATTGTACAAAAATTGTAGGTGTATTTCTGTTTTTTTACTTTTTTACCTTAAAATACATCACAATAGCAGGCAGGAACAATGATTCACATGACAGTCTGCCCATGATTCACAACATAAAGCTGCACTGCGGATATGTTTATAGATCTTCTCTGTAGTTCAGAGGAAAAATGATGAAGCAACATCTGCGGCTGATTGGCTGTATATTTCAGCTCAGATTGTTGAATGTAATCATCTGTGTTACCTGCTAGTAGTCGATGGAAAAGCATGATTTAAACAAAAAAAAAAAAGCTTCTCATAAGGTTAAAATGCTGCTTTACAAAGCAAGATCACAGGAGTGCACGTAGCTACATCAGTCAAACTAACACTTTAACTTGTTTTAGTGACTTATCTTTTCCAGAATAGATCCCAATACAATAGCCTTATTTCCTTCTAATACCTACATTTATGTATGGTCTGAGAGAACCAAACACTGTTGGAAAATGTTTGCTATGTTAGTCTTTTTGTGTTTGGTAAAGAACTAATTTAACAAAAATGGTGACATAACGAGGACATTGAGAAGATACAAAGTGGATTAATAGTACAGTACTTGCCTTTAACAGACCCAAAGCCTGTTAAAGCCTGTCAAATGTGACAAATCATTAATCACAGAACTTAATTTGTCTTAATGTTCTTGATTTAACCCCTTAAGGACCAGGCTGGTTTTTTTTACTTTTTGTACCCTTTGGGACCGAGGCTGTTTTAACACTTTTGTGGTGCTCGTGTTTAGATGTAATTTTCTCCTCACTCATTTAGTGAACCCACACAAGTTATATATAGGGTTTTTTTCAGGACAAGAAGGCCTTTCTTCAGATACCATTTTTTTATCATATTATCTAATTTCCTATAAAAAAAAAATAATTAAATATGAAAATTTGAGAAAAAAACACTTTCTCTCACTTTTAAAAAAAAAATATTTTACTCATCCCAAAAACCTAATGAAAAAACCTGCTAAATAGATTCTACTATTTGTCCTCAGTTTAGAAATACCCAATGTTTTTGGGGGGGGTTTTCTGCAAGTTATTGGGCAATTAGTACAAGTAGCGTTTTGCTATTTCAAAACCATTTTGAGTCTGGCATTTGGTGGCTAAAAGGCCACATTTGGGATATGCACTCCCCCCCCCCCTATTTTGGTCGGTCTGTGCCTATGCCCTATCTTTGAACCATGCCACTCCAATTTACCCCATCAAGCCATTCATTTTTTTTAAATTTGACACCCCTTATTTGAAATGCTTTTACTTTAACTCTATTCATGTCAAGATTTTGGGGACGATACAGTGCTAATTTTAGCACTCGCTCATAATAATAAACTTTTGGTTTATTTTTTCTTTTAGGACTTTTTTTATGTTTTGCTGGAACTGGATGGTTCCTCTGATGCATAATTATTTTTAAATATTACTACTTATAAGCTTTTTTTCATATTTTTTAATTGTTTTTTAAATATTTTATTAATCACCCTTAATCGGTCGTTAAGGGGTTAAACATGTAGATCTGCATATGTGTATACATTTTTGTAGAGAAGGGCTAGAAAAAGAGAACACACTGAACTCTATTTCTGCCAATAATTTATCCCACGATTGACACAGCGCTCCCCATCTAATTATTTTTTGTCTTATTTTTTCGCTCTGATGAAAAGCCAGACCATCTCATAATAAAGAGAGCGTGTAGCCCTTTTGACACATTTCTTCTCATAACTGTCATACTTGCATTATTTTTAATTCAGTCTGTTACTTCCATTTCTTAGTACATTAAACCCATTTCAATTCCTGCTGATCTCTCATTGTTTTCTGTTTGATTGTTTGTTGTGTTTTTCAGTTTGTAGAAATCTGAAAGCACGTTGACTTATGATAACAGAGAATATAATCCTCTTTAGTGCTTTTTTCATTAGTTAAAATGCATAATTTTCCTTTGTAGCAATGCCAGTTTAATTCATATTTTTAAAGTAATAGGAGAACATCCTCCAATTTAATTTTTGCTTAGTCTGAATTGTCAATACCACACATTTGTAAATCCTACATATTGTTTAAATATTTTCTATTTTTGAAGGCTTATCACAAAAATACATCCATAAGCATCTCTAGTTCATATTGTCAGAATTGCATGATAAACTGCATGTTTTCTATGCTCTATTGACCATAAATTAGTTTCAGTTTTATTAATTAGGGACTAAGTTGTAAATCAGTAATTAAATGTATACATTCAACAATATTGACATTTGAATTATCTCCCACAAATGCCCAAACAGCTCGGTTATATTAACTGTTTTTCTCAGAAAGTATGTTCATTTTCATCACAGTTAAGAAAACCTTTACTATTTGTCTATGCCCTTTGAGATTCGAGATAACATTTCTGATTATGATTTACTATCCAGACTCCCAAGTATGCTAATTGGCACACTTGACTTGTATATAAACAGTTACCCCCCAGTACACAGAGAACCCTAAATTTGGAAGTATTGTGAAAAAAGTCTGACTAATTTTGGTAAAGTTATGATTGTATATGGATATTATATGGATACAATACAATAATTTCATATTTTGGGGAATATTACCAAATCTTGTGTGTAAATGTTAGTGTGTGAGCATATATGTGTAAATGTTGGTGTGTGAGTATGAATGTGTATGTGTGAGCATGGATGTGTACGTGTAAGTATGTGTGAGCATGGATGTGTATGTGTAAGTATTTGTGACCATATGTGCCCAGGACACATATATTTTTTACAGATTGCTGACCAGCCTAGATGCTGCCCTGTAGTATGGAGGATATATAACTGGCTAATTGGCTCCCTTCCATAAGTCTATACATTCCACACACTGCAGGGCAAAATTTTATCTGGGATGGTCGGCAATATGTAAAAATAATATGTGTCCTGGAAAACATGCATGATGTGGTCTCCCTAGTATGTGCGAGCATTGATGTGTATGCATGTGTGAGCATGAATGTGTAGGATGTAGGTGTGTGTAGGGTGTAAGTGAGTATGTCCATGTACATGTGTGTTGGCATGAGTATGTGCTAGTGTGTATCTGAATTAGTAGAGGGGCAAGGGGGTACCAAAATATAGTATCCAGGAAGCAATGTTCACAAAGAAGGCATAGGGAGAAGCAGACAATCAATCCAATTTTAGTGATTTAGTTATTAAGGAAGACTAATATTTTAATGAGAATTTTTTTTTTTTTATGAAGTCATGATGAAATCCAGC
This sequence comes from Spea hammondii, assembly GCA_029215755.1. Taxonomy (NCBI): domain Eukaryota; kingdom Metazoa; phylum Chordata; class Amphibia; order Anura; family Pelobatidae; genus Spea; species Spea hammondii. Next base: position 21,728,751 of record JARDYJ010000011.1, read on the forward strand.
TCTTTGCCTCATAAACTGCTTGCTGTGATGTTTATGAACGCAAGCAGGGCTGTGTTGAATAAAGGAACAATTTATTTGGGAATATATAACATTTACAAAACTATACTGCCACAACCAGGAAACGCATTATGTATACAAGCACTGTATATACAAGCACTGTGCAAAGGTTTTAGGTGTGTGTGAAAAAATGCTGTAAAGTAAGGAAGGTTTAAAAAATAAACATGTTAATAGTTTATTTTTTATTATTTAACAAAATGTTAAGTAAAATCAAATCAAAATTTGCTGTGATTCAAATGGTCTCATATTGTCTCAATGATGTTGAGATCAGGCTCTATGGGGGCCATACCATCACTTCCAGGACTCCTTGTTCTTCGTTATTCTGAAGATAATTCTTAATAATGCATGTTTGGGGTTGTTGTCAACCTGCAGAATACATCAGATGCCTCCCTGATGGTATAATTTTGACTCTGTCCAGAGCACCTGATGCCATTTCTTTGCACTCCAGAAGAGCCCGGGGGGACAGCATGGACCAAGGGGCACCATGACTGGGGACCTCAGACAGCCCTCCCTCTTTTCTCTTTCCCTTTGATGACAGTCAATCAGAAGTTTGATTGAATTGGGGGACCCCCTCCCTGAATTAGTTAGGGATGCCCTGGATCGATCTTTTAGGAGTGGGGTCACTTTGTGAAGGACAAAGAATTATTATTTGCAGTGGACAGCATTACCTCCCTCCCATCCCCTTTATTAATGGCTGCGGTTGTTTAGTGGGGCTGGCATGGTGCAAAGGTTAGAGGGTTAGGTGCAGGACACTCCTTGGGCTTGTGCCCTTGTGAATCCGTTTGTGAAGAGGGCTGCGGTGCATGGGACGCCAGTGGTCGCAACAGGGATATGGTTTTACGCCTGGGCCAGCTGGTGTGGTTGTTTGTAACGTTTTAAATAGGTGTTAAGCAAAGCATTGGTGATGTTTGTTTACATATTAATCAGGTTGTCAACAAGGGGTTGGCTTAATAATATTGTCACGTGTTTTGATACCAGTTGCTTTATCATGTGTTATTAAGTTTATGTTATTTGAATAAATAAAGTATTGATTACTTTTCGTGTCACTGTGCAGAAGGGGAAGCTGACTGCACCGTGGCTAAATTTTCATCCAAAGGTTGACTTTAATAAACAATACATTATAAATATTATCGTGTTCATGTGTGTTTCTTGGGACGGGGGAGGGTGCCGACATTGATGGTACCTTAGTCAAGTTCCTGTGTTTTTGTCAATAGTCAGGTTGCTCGGCCTTGTTTCTATGTTTTTGTGGCCGCAAGTTCCATGAAGATCACTTCTGGTCAGACTTCTCCGGAAAATAGATGGGTGTACCAGGGTCCCATTGTTTTCTGCCAATGCTGAGCTGATGGCACTGCTATTAAGTTATCTATTTTTCTAAATCACTTGGCTAAAACATTTGCACAGCAGTGTATATATATATATATATATAATTGCTATTTTACAAATAATTACATATTTACAATAATATACTAAAATAATTACAATAATATACATTTAAGTAAGGTTTTATGGAGCATCTCATAAAATTAAAAGAAACAAGCTAGTGCTTTCAACAGTTCCTCTGAAAAAATGGTACTATATTATCTAACTAATTACAGGAGTAAGTAGAAAATATTAGCAATTAGCATTTAAGTTCAATGTAAAGAGTCAATTAATATGCATATACCAGTGCCTTGTATTAGATGTCTACATGTCTATGCATCTATGTGTTTGTGTGTGTGTGTTTCAAACAACCAGGCACCTGCCACTTGGCTGATGCAGAAATGCAATTACTGTTATCTTCCTGTTTTCAGGATGCAATTACTGGTATCAGACTCTCGTGAATCACAACCTCTTTAAAATGAAACAAGGTGAAAGTACATTTTTTTCTCCAGTCTGTAATGGCGTGATTTAAAAAAATATACATTTTGTGTCCATGTTTCAAAACTAAGTCACATATGCATAAATAATGAGAAGGATGGAGACAGACAGACAAGTATAAGCAAAATGAAGCAAAATGAAAATGATTAGACGCAAAATAATAGAATGATAGGATACATGTTTTAAAAAAGGTATGGATACCAGATATAGGGAGTGTGTTTGAAATGAAGTTGGGGATGAACCAGATAAAAGGGTGAAAGGTTGGAAAAAGATGGAGTGAAAGTTACCGAATGAGAAATGGGAGGACAGAAAGAAGTGATAATATGCAAGAAATGTAATCTAGGGCTCCATAATTTTTCACTAAAATAATCTCATGTGAATTCCTGCCAAAATTGTGGAGCTTCTGGTGACATCCTCTCCCCCAATTCAAGGACCAGAGAGAACATCACCGGAAGCACTGGTCAGTAGAGAAGGTAGAAAGACATTCAGAGCGTATAAGAGAGTGGGAGTGAAAGAGCCTGTGGATTTAGGTGAAAATTTTGAGCCTTTTGCTTCTTTTTCATCGTTTTAAGGGGGGGGGTCTGGCCTTGTTAAATTTGCAATTCATGTGAATCTGAATGCACAAATCTAGTTTGTTGTACCTGTACAAGCTTAGGGTTGAACCAGTGTCACTAGAAATGCTAGGGTTAATGTAGAAAAAAGAGCTGATATGGAACCCAAGCCGTGTACACGGAGCCACAGCAGCCAATCCAGACTTGCCCAGAAAACATGGTGGAACCTTGTGAACATTTTCACTAAAACCAAAGTGGAATCACATAGGCCAAATAGTGAGATTGGTATGAAGGGGTTAGCTGCATTGTCTCAATTAAACAAAACAAAAGAACTCAAGATATGTTCTTCTTTGTAAGACAGGACATGACTTAACTACGTTTAGCATATGTACTTATATGATGCAGAATTGTACATCTTAAAACTGGACCTAAAGGAGTGTACATAGGTAGAATAAATGTGATTTTTATATATGAATTGAATCAGAATTAAATAACCCTTGAGGCAGATGTTAAGCTATACTTTTTGTCTGTCCCAATTTACACTAAACTTTTTTATTTACCAACTTCCAGGCACAATGTGATAATCATCTCTTATTGATGAAACCAGCAGAAATACTTAATTACTTAGCTTTCTGAATTTGCATGTATAATCAGCAATTTAACATTTGATATCTAAGGACTCCTGCTGCAATGTGTGATTTTAAACAATAAAAAGCCGCATTCTTTCTATAGTTAACATTAAACAAAGATGAAAACCAATTTACAAAAACATATTAATGGACTAGATATATAGAAACATTACATTTTACTGCATCGTATGTGTGGTCCTCTTAAACATGTCTATGTGAATAAAAAAAAACAAACAGAAAAAGTGTTCGAGAGAAAAGGGTTAGTGCAAAGATAGTAAAGAAAAAACATTGGTAACGTATAAATGCATATTGTTAAGTGGTAATTCTATGTGGTAATTATGGTGAATTAGTTGTTTCCACTTAACAATCGCTGTAAATATTGATGTGGGAGAAGCTTTAGAAAATGTGTCTGTTTCATTCCTATTTGTACTTTGAACTATCCTTTTTAGACTTATGTCATAGATATACTAATAATAGAATTGGAGAAAAAGTAGGAATTTTCATGAATATTTATGACGTATGGGGATTTCACTCAGAAACTTACCAGTCACTGATGTCACAACACACTTGATGATCCCATTTACTTCATTAAACATAGTGTGTCATGATGAGGGTGGCATAACCAGGGTTTATGACTAAAATTTAATTTTATTTAAGCTTTTATTACTGTTCCTGTGACCCAACAATAAATCACTATATTCATAGTCAAAAATGTATCAATCAATGTTCTTGTAATTACCACAAATATACTGTCTAGATATGCATTGCACATTGGAATGCAGTGTGCATACTTGGCACAGTGTTTTTTGTTAAATGCAAAATGCATACATGCAAACTGAAATTTCCCCCCTTGCATACAACCAACAGATGCAGGTCACTGGGATATGACACCATATCCTGGCACCCAGAAGCAGATTCACTTAGACCACGAAGGAGAAAACATTTGCAGAGAGGTATGTGCCATTCAGTCTCAAGGGTGTGATTGGGCTATTGGGTAAGTAAGCTTTCCCAAGGTTCCTTCTGAAATGAAACATAAAATTTCATGACTGATAAACACAGAGCCACCCACTCACCTGACCTGCCAGTCCAGCAGCAGATTATGTGCCACCTTCCCCAAACTGTTCCCACAAAGTTGAAAGCATAACATTGTCCAAAATGTCTTGGCATGTCCCCTTCAGCATACCAATACATGTTGGATAATGCAATGCTTCCAACTTTGCGGAAAGAGTTTGGGGAAGGTTCTTTCTATTCCAACGTGACTGTGCCCCAGTGCACACTGCGAGGCCCATAAAGACATGGTTGGATGAGTTTAGTGTGGATGAACTTGGCTGGTAGTGCATACTTGGCTGTTATGCACTTATACATAGACATCTATATGAGCATGAATGTGTATGCATAAGAGTGTGAGCATGCATGTCTATATTTATGTGTATGTGATCATGCATGTCTATGTATCAGTGTATCTAAGCATGCATGTCTATGTATAAGTGTATGTGACCATGGATGTGGATGTTTAGTTGTGTGTGAGCATGGATGTGTAAGTGATGTGAGATGGAGTGATGTGTTAGCATGAGCAGTATGAGAGGAGGGAGTGTGTGTTGGAGTGAGCGTGTACATGTGTGTTAGTGAGTATTAGTGTATGTTAGCATGTGTAAATTTGTGTAAGTGTTTTTACATATGTGTGTCATATTGTATGTTGGAGGGGGCAAGGAGCAATGATGGTAGACATGCTGTTTGGGGGCAAAGATAGCACAGATAAGCTGTTTGGGGGCACTGACAAGCTAGCGCAAAGATGGCACAGACAGGCTGTTTGGGGACACTGATAAGCCGCTTAGGGCAAATATGGCACTCACAAGCTGTTTGGGGGCAATGGTGGCACTGTGGGACATGTTGCTTAGTGAAGTTGGGGGAGCCCAGGGCAGTTTTCGCACCGAGGCCATGCGGTTTCTAGTGGCCCTGCAGTAAAGCAAACTTTCTTATATTTCATCTAAGCCTCTGACCCTCTATTTTTTACCAATGACCAATTTTATGTGCTGACATCTAAACCTGTATATGGTTAATAATTTGCCCTGGCATTAACAGATTAGAGTGTTAAACACAACTAATTTTAACTCATGTCTGCAATTATCCAGGTAATTATCCAAGTCTGAAAAACATACCATTTCCATTTGACATTAAGCACCGTATATAGTTATCTTGCAACATGTATGCATTTTTATAACGCTCATTCTATTTACCAGTCGGCTCTTAGTGTGCCAAATGCTGCATAGCAATGAATTCTAAATGATTTTCTGAAAACAATTTATATCCCAGAGCTCCCTTTTCTTGAAAATGAGGCTTAAGTAACCTGAGTAGAATAATTTATTAATGGAATCTTCCTTGCAGTTGCATGATACAATTATACTTTTAATGTCCAACAAGGTTTAGCCTGCTACTTACCATCAAGACAGTTTTTTTCCCCAACTCTTGCGTATTACACACGTTGCAAAGCATGTGTGGAGAAACAAGAGATTTAAGTTGATGGGGACATAAGGGAGAAAGGATTCATTTGAGGGAATATAGACAATTATTGTTAATGGTAGCTGTAATGCATTGAAGATGTACCTTTCAACATTCTTATTTAAATTCAGCAGTAAAGTGCTGTTATAGCAGTGTTTCAGATTAAACCACTATATCCTCTCTCTCTCGTGCTTTCGACTCTGCGGTTGACTGCCTCTGCTTAATGCTTGCCTTATATACATTTATTGTAAATTGTGCCATTAAGTCACAGGTCCTCATAAATTAAATTTTCCCTAGAATCCCGGAAGTTTTAAGAGCCTGTAATTTGTTTTCATTTAAAAGGTTGTTGTACACAGTGTATTCCAAGATGTAATGGGCTTCCCATACACACACACACATATATATATATATATATATATATATATATATATATATATATATATATATATATACATTAATTCTAGGATTGTTGAATGACCGAATGGGCATTTGACAACATTTGTACAGTAGTAAGTAGAAAAATGTAAAAGTATGGATTAGTACAGCAAAGTTAAAGCGGACTTACTAAAGGTTAAGAAGTCATTTGTTAGGATACACACATTCAAGGGTGTTTTAAAGATGCTGTTCAATTTAGACAAAACATTAACTGTACATTTAAGTACAAATAAACAATTAAGTCTTGTAACATGTGTAACTGTGTGTTTTTTGTCAAAAGTTTAATGACATAAAACAACACAATAAACTTTTAAGAAGGGTCTTCCGTTTTTGAGGCAATGACCTATGTGCCCACCTCTATGTCATTTGAGAAGTACGTTTTCCATGCGGGGGAAAAAAATGAGACAATGTTATTTTTATTGAAAAAAATACAAAATATTAGGAACAATGTTTCTAATACTGGCCTTTTAGTTACAAAAGTTTTACATTAAGCAGACTTAATGGTGGAAGGACAGCAGGGGTGACACCTACCGAGAGATGATTTTGCTGAAAGCATACAAGGTAAACATGAACAAAAAAATGTTTAAAACCACTATTTATACATATATACATATAAATTAATAATTATTTGCCAAAAAAATGAAAATCGCAAGATAAATGTCAGCAAGATAAAAGTTCAGTGATATTAGCAGGCTTAAAACTAGGTTAAGGGGTTCATTGGTTAAATGTTTCTGTTCATCACGGATAATGAACGTATTCCTTCATTTATATGGTCACAGTAAATTAAGTAAGAAAGGCTTTGGCATTTTATATGCAAATTACTAAACAACCACAGAGCAACACCATTGATGTCCCACATCTTTAAAGCTGTTTTCTGTGTAGCACGTTCTCTCTGCAGTGCAGTTTTGGCACTTTGCTGTATTACGTGTACATTTCTGAATAGATAGCAGCTGTAGGCTAAAGTTTTCAAATTAAATCATTTAATGTGACCAGATGATACAAGTTTGTTACAGCGAACTAACTACAAAAATATCTCGAAAAATATTTATCTCCAGATATCTAAAGCCAATATCATACTTTATCATAAACTCATTGGGATCAATTTAATGACCTGACTAAAACTTAATTGTTGACCTAAACGGTGTGGAAAAACAACACAGTAAGCAATTCAATGGCCTGACTAAACCACATAGAATGATCATATATCTGATGGTACAAACACCGAAAAATGCTACATTAAGACGAAGAATATCTCTCTACCGTATCGAATTCACCAAAAGACCGAATTACAAGGGGTAATGAAATTTTACAGGAAACTACAAAATCTAGCCAATGCAGCAGGTGAAAAATGATTTGCTGCTGCAACTTGAAAAATCCAGACTGGCATATGACTTAAATTCGAGAGCTTGCCATTTGCTTTATAAGTTATCCTTCACAGCTTAAGAAATATAACAAAATATAACAAATTCTATTAATTATTCTTTTATGTTAGTCTTATATGATCGTTTGCTTGCTGAGGCAAGGCCTTCCTGGTATAATTATATCAACTCACTTCCTGTTTTTACCGGGGCATTAACTGGCTTTAACTGTCTGTATAACCTATATTATGACTATATAGGTCGATAAATATAAAATCGTTTTTCAATAAGACGTCAACAAGTGACTGTCACTCAGTGTTCATAAAATGATATTTATATTGTGTTAGAAAAGGCTTATGTATAAATCAGGAGCAAAAGGTTTACAATTTTTGCCTCTGTATGTGACATCATCGTGTGGCCCTAATGCAAATTAACCATTATATTAACATTTTATTTGCATAGCGTGCCAATGATTTATCTAAAAAACAGCCTTAAAGGGCTTATTTATTATGGAGCCGTCAAGAAAAAATATTTCATTGACTTCTAAAAAAGATATGAAGCAATATCTTTACTCAAATCACATGGATAAATTTAGCCCAGGATTTTGTATTTTTGCCTATTTTAAACTATATTTATTCATTGCTTGAGAAGCTCATAATGCAAAATGCAGGTAAATAAAAAGTAATCTCATCTTTCATATGATTTATTTATGGGTGCTGCATTTTTATAAATTATATGATCTTATGCAGGTATTTGAATTCCATGACCCACAACATATACCAGAATGAACCCTTTGAACAAATGAAACCAAAGTGATGGTTATAAAGCAGAAAACCTATAATACAGTTATTTTATAGCAAATCACATAGAATTTCAGATTGTATTGTTTCTCTGCTATAACAACTCAACCATAAATTAAATGACTGAAAGCCTTTTCTAACAAAATAGTATTTTAAATGAAGCAAAACCAAAATGACCTTTTTTATTAGTGTCATAATACACAGTACAGTGGAAAAAAACAGCTCTGAAATGTATTTATAAAGGAACTATTTGTAGCTACAGTGCTTCAAGGTATCCCTGTGAAGCACTGTAAAAAAAAAAGTCTAAATGAAGGACATTGACTATATATATTAAATACAGACATAAGCGGACTTCGATTTTATTTTAATTTCTTGAAGTTTGATTTTTGGTTGTATGGCTAGCTTTGGGAACAGGGATATATATACGTTTTTATGAAATCTGGGTAAATGCCCAAAGAAAACTCCCTTTGCCCAACTGCTGTGGACTAATAAAGAAGGTTAACAAATGTCTTTAGAACTTTTTATATAACCTGATCATGTTCACTTGATAAGAATGCAATGAAGGGTTCTGAATGGCTTGTGTTCATACTTGTGAACTTTATCTTCTAGAGAAGATGGCTTTGCGAAGGGCAGGCTGCTAACCGGCTGTGTAGGCGAGGATAGCCCTGCAGGGGGCTTGTACCAGGCAATGTGGAGCAGGAGGGATGGTGGCAGGGAATGGGCGTGGCTAAAACATCACTTTTCCTACTCAGAGAAAGAAGAAAGTGACCCCAAGACCCAGGGAAGCAGTGCTTTACCCAGAGACTCCAAATTTAAACCCTGCTCCCAGATTAATTTTTTTGGCATTAATATTTACATAAAAAATGAATTCACGGTTTTAAATTCATCAGAATTTTGTAATGTTTGTGACTATGATCCTGTAAGAATTCACAGATCTTTTCATAAATGCCGCAAAACTCTATTTTACTAAATTACATTTGATCATCATTTTTCTGATTATTTACTAGCAAATAGTTCAGCATTTACAGGTAACAACCATCGTTTATTTGCTATTCACAGGAACCCTGTTGAAGAACAACAAAATTGTCCTTAGGCTGGTATGATTCTCAAATTGAACACATGGGATTCAGAAATACTCACCACTGTACAACACAGGCTTCAGATTCTGCTTGATGCAAAATCCAAGAATGGAAAATATTTTTACAAAATCCTTTTTGAGTAACTCTAGTGTTTGATAGTCACTCGATCTGCTTCGTTGCTTTTTGCCCTGTAGAGTTTCCATTTCTGCTTTACCAATGAGATTTTTAAAATATACTTTGGGTTTACTTTTATATAATTAGAAAAGGAACTTAAACAAACATTTACGGGTCATACACAATGGGTTTTTGTTTATTATTAGAAGAAACAATGGTATGCTTATTTGTGATTTGTAACAAGGACTTGCAGTTTAAATAATTGTCCCTGCTTATTATCTCTTTTGGCCTTTTATCTTCAAATAAATAGTATTTTTACTCTATCGTTTTGCTTTTTGTATTAAAAGGATTTAGCTTTGGTGTCCTAGCTTTCTTACGATACGTACTACTTATTTTATTTCTGAGAGATTACTCTTGGGCTAAGCAACATACAGAAATGGAGATTTAATTAAAGTTATGGTTACCAGCTGTCACCTTTATCTGAAGTAATACATTGTACATGAACAAGAATGATTTCTGGTAAAAGGGAATTTTTGTTGATATTAGACTTTACAAATTACAATGCTGTACCTAAAACCACAGCATGAGTATGTTAAATGTCACCTCATGTGTTCAACAAAGAAGATGACCTTTGCAGGACCTCTGACAGGTGAAAGATGGTGCTAACCTCACATCCTGACTTTCAAAGAGATCCTCACTCTTGCCACTACATATTAGATATCACACAAGATATGATTTATTTAAGAGAATGTCTGATAAACAGATTCATGCAGCCCCACCAACAAAGAATGCATATTAGAGTGTTTTGTAAGTAATTTAACACAGGTTCTTTATCTGGAGAAAGAAAAGAAAACCATTACATTTAGGAGAAGCTGCAGCAAACCACCCTTCAGCTGTCCGTGGCAGGGCAATATTTCCCCCCTATGATTCCTTAACACATTAAAACTCTGTGTGTTTCTGCACCTGTCACAGCTTAGTAAATTCCCAGAATGTTTAACTATTTTCTATATTGTTCCAAGAACATAAGATAATTGTTTTATGGTGGGGGAAGGGTATGTTAAAAATACTGGGCTATCAAAGCAACATCTTTAAAAAAAAAGGATATTTCTTCATCATCAATAATTTGGAAGTGTTCTTTTGTATTCTGCATTAATACATTTTGTCTTAAATGCTATGAACATTTGATCTATATTAAGTAATCATCAGACTTGCTGTTTGCTGAATTGAACTGCCTTCACTGAAAATAATTAATAGCATGCAGTTACAGCTCATTACAGTGCAGCAATAATGAACTTAAAATGTGTAAACTCTAAATCATTTTCATTTTATTTCCGAAACATTGATTTATCTTCTTACAAACTCTATAAATAGACCAATAAATTCCTTCTGAAAATCAATATATTTAAGGACATATCTTCATGCAAATTTGATTTATGTATCTGTTATTATTATCAACATGAGTGAGCAGATAGGGGAGGTAAAAGTAAGGTTGCTTATACAGTGTGCGAGCAATTAGAAAGAAAGCCGTGGGCGAAGTAAGGGGATGAGAGAGTGAGGGAGGGAATATGTATGTTAGAGTGTGACTGTGCAGTGTGTATGTGTAAGTGTGTATTAGAATGAATGTGTATTTGTTGGGGTGCGTGAGCATGAATATGTGTTAGCATGAATGTATATGTATGAGAATGTGAGAGGGAGTTTGTCTTAACATGAATGTGTAAGTATGCGTGTTATCATTAGTGTGTATGTTAGCAAGATTGTGTATGTGTATAAAGGATACAAAGCACATCACCTCACTCAAGGACCCCTGTTAGTCAGTATTGATTACCTGTGTCTGAGGGAATTTGTATGAAGATTCCTGAGTATGCAAGCTAGATTTGTGAGCAGTGGAACACATAGGGCAACGAGGGGCATAGGGTACTTGGACCGTTGCATACCACCCAACATTTGAAAAGGCCAAAATAGGACAATTTTGTTTTTGGGTGTAGAGAATAAATGTGGGCCTATGGGTAGGGTTTACCCAAACATTTCATGATTTTGTTTTTACAGAAACAATGGACAAAACCCAAATCGCATTAGCACTCGCTCATTTTGCTAATACCTTGCATAAAAACCTTGCATATATTTACACACGGGACATACATGTATCCAAGTTGTATGCGAGTTTAAAAAGGCAGGCAACTCAAAAATTCACTGCAACTTGAAATACGGTTTGGAACTTTTGTTATTTTTCCTTAATCCCTTCACGACAAAGCCCGTACGTGTATGCATTGTCATTAATGGTTTTAAGAACAACCCGTTGTCCTTATATGGTTAATCCCCCATCCCCATTGGAAGGGAAAGGGTAACTGGGAGGGATTAAAAATAACAATATAAGTATTTATTAATGCAACTGAGAGATAATTGAAGTTACAAAAGTGATGAGTGTCGGAATAACAAACAGAAGCGTTAATTAGCAGTTAAGTTAGACCTTATTTATTTGTGTTTCTGCAAACAAAGTAACTTGCAATAATGAATGATAAGGTAATTACCATCTGATAATAAATACAATTTAATTAAATTCTGGAGTCAATCTGTAAGTCTATTTGCTGTGCAAGAAATATACAGATACATTCCTCTAGCACCTAAAATGACTGAAGCTGAAACCCTATAATAAGTATTGATTGTAACTTATATCTGTTTAAAAAACAAAGACTGCAATAAAACAATAGATTGCGGGCCAAGTAGGACATTCATTATATTAATTACTCTAATATTTACACTAGTAATTTAGTAATTTCATCAACAACTTGTTAAGAGCCTCTCTCTGCATTCTGAATAAACTAATAAAAGTGAACGGACAGCCTGAAGTCACACACACTGAGCTTAGGTGAGAGCAAGTGGTATATTTACTACAGGTGCTGCAGTAGACCTGATTAGGGTTGCCATCTGTCCCAGTTTCACCAGGATAATCCTAGAATAAAGAGGTAAATCCCAAATCCCCAAATTTACCTCATAATGTCCTGGAAACTACTGGGCTTGTGGCGGTTTCAAATACAAGTGCAGTAACGTAGCATGGAGGCTTTGCACAGGGTAAGGTAGGTTAGTGTTAGTGTCTTGGAGCGTGTGTTAGTGTTAATGTCAGGGTGTGTGTTAGTGTCTGGGTATGTGTGTGTTAATGTGTGTTAGTGTCTGTGAGTGTTTTGGTGTGAGTGGTGTATGTATATGTCATGTATATGTGAGTGTCGGTGTGAGTGTTTGTGTTAGTGTGCACATGTGTCTCTCCTCAAAATTTTTTCCATTCTGTTTTTTCTCTCTTTCCTTCTCCCTTCTTCTCCTTTTCTCATCCCACCCCTCTCCTTTTTGTTCTCTCTTACCTTTTTTCCTTTTCCTCTTTTCTTTCTTGTCTCTGTTCATCTCCTAACATTCCTCCTTTCTCGTATCTAGCTCTTTTCCATTGGCCGTCTCTTTTTCTTTCTCTCTTCTCTGCTTTTTTTCATCTCCTCTCCTCTGTTCACACCACTTTAATTGCTTTTATTCTGTCTCCTTTCCTTCTGAGATATGGCATTGTATCCTAGTGCCCGTGTCTTAAAGGTGCAGTCATTTAATGCTTCCTATAGAGGTTGTGCTGGCTAGGTAAATTGGGCTGGATAGAGCGATCAGAGACCTCCCTTGCAACTGGCCCATTGGGCAGCAGTACACCAGTATGTCTGATTGCCCAAGAGGGCATAGCGTCCCGTCGTTTTGCAGCAAAATAAATCAATGATAAGAGCCCCCAACTTGGTACCCATATCCCCCCATTATCCTAATGCAGTTATCTATTAGGTGCTTGGTGTACATTGATGTATATGAGCTCAACAACAATAAATCTTGCATTAAAATTGATGGAATTAAATTAATTATGCTGGTGCTAATAAAATGCTTTGTGTTTTTTTCCTAAATTAGTTAATTCTATAAATAGCAATCAATATGTCACAAAATCATCTAAAAACATATTCCTGGTCATCTATCAGTCACATTAGTCACGTGTACTTTTTGCTAACCTTTTCTGCCAAAAGACAAATGGACTAGTAATGATAAAGTTCTTTTCATTTATAGGAATATCAAAAATAAATTTAATTATGCTTACCAGTGCAATAAGAAACCATTACTTAAACTTATACTAAAGTAACAACGCCTGCCTTGTATAAAGTACTACATCTTAAAAGACAGTAAGTGTATTGCCAATTATATTTTGATTACAATAGTTTCATTAACCGCCAGCAATATATTGCAGAGCAGAACACAGTTAGGTCTGATTGTATTAAGAACATTTTATTAATACAGTGGGTTGCTGCTTTGTGCTAGCAGTGAACTGAGAATCAAATGAAATAACCAACATAACAATTACTTGTCAGCCATGTTTATTTTTTTCATTTTTGTAAATGTATTATTATGCTCAAAAAGGTTTTCACTGCGTATTAGAGATGTGTCAGTAATCATCCCTTTGGTTAGAAATATAATGGTAATTCTCCTACAATGAGTAATATAATGTGACACCAAAGTAGTAACAGAGAGATAAAATTCAAATAATCAGTATAACATATAGTTATACCTTCCACGACCAGGAAGCATTAGTAAGGTTATACAGCTAATGATAAATTTAGATGCAAACATACAATTATGCGTATTTCTTTTAATTATATGATTGGTGATTGAGAATGATGGAAGAGGTCCAATGATGTTCACAATAAAGTATAATTGTAATTTCAAGAATACTAATATCCCATGTTACTGAGATTTTAAAGGAATATCATACCTTAAAAAGTCCTAGGATTATTAAATTATTACATTAGTTGTCAACATCCTTTTATTTAGTTATTAATAAATACAAGTTAAAACATTTCAGTTTGTTATCTGTTCAGCAGGTGCTTTTTCCAGAAGGCAAGAGGTTCTAATCCTGGACCAAGAATGATCCAGCACCTATTATAGAACAAATATGGACTGATACATTTATTTATTATTGAAACCAGATGCATGTATTGGCATACCAACAAAATGACCCAGGTTCCACAAGGTTTCCATCACTCTGGAACCCCATGCTGCTACTGCACGTATTCATATCTTATGATCATATGAATGTATATATTCACTTAGAAAGGGAAAGTGAAGAAAATATAATGCGAGGCATAGCTTATCATATTGCTGTTTAAGAAATAGTGTGGCACAAACAGGACCATTTATCTAGCTGAGATATAAAATTGGTGATTCGGTAAGTGAACCAATTAAGACTTATAGAAAGGGGTGCACTAAAATGCACTAAGAAACCTTTCACTTCTCCGGCTTCTAGGGAGCTCCTCACCTGTGTTTTGTGCCCTACCCTGGAACTCAACCTTTTTATACTGCTAGGGGTAGAACATCTTTTGTCATCATATGAAGCTTTGTAAGATCGTTGATAAGCTACTTTCCTAAAAAAGGAGATTCAATAAATTTGTTAAAAATAAGTGGGAAATAACACCAATAATTAAAGGGACGTACAAATATAAAGCACTAACATAACTTATAAAACTCCTTACTATACACTATTCAGATGTGTCTCACTCCCTCTTGGTCACTTTATAAATATATTATATATACATGTACAGAGAAAGTACGAGTATAATACATATACATGGATTATATTTACCACTGTTTTATTATTAAACAACTGAGTAGCTGTTTTAAATTCTGCAATAGAAATCCCATGCTGTCCGCCACTGTGATGGATTTGTTTGAATGCGCTGTCCATGTATACAACAATTTGAAACAAGACTTCTCTTCACTTCATCACACAGCCTATCTGATGAAATGTCATGTTGTGACCTGCAATATTATATACACTGGCAATATACTGAAAAATCCATCACTGATCTTCACTGTAGAAAGTATACGTACATGTTGATATGTTGATTTTCTTAGGGGCTTGATTTGTTTTGCATCACAATTATATCTGATGCAGCGACACTAAGGGATTTTATTTCTTTTTTTGGCCCTTGAATGACTTATGCTGTAAGAGAATAGGTTATTTACATCACCTACGGTCTGGAATCAATCTTGCCATCTAGTGGTAAAAGTCTACATTTCGAGAAATTGCATGATTCCTAATCACAAATGAAAGCTGGCATAGATAAAAGTATATCATCGAACTAATCTGATGAGTGGCATACTCAGAACAATCTTATGTTCCAATTGATTTATTGAGGCTTAATCAATGGATTGCCCTCATTAAAGAGTGGTAGAAAGACAGAAAGACTAGCACCTTCAATAAGAGAGATATACTCCAAACTCTATTTTTTCCTGTGTTTTTCAATGTGATAAATAGAGCTTGATCAATGTTTTTAACCTTCTGTTAATATCCAATAGTCCTGGACTCATCTACCAATGGTCTTCTAGCAAAGGAAACCACTAAAACACATTACAGTCAAAACACGGTGATATTCAGGCAATTTGGCAAAATATATATTCTGCTGAAATATTGATTAGGAGGCAGTGAAAGAACCACAGAGACTGTTATATAGTTTGAGGTTATTTATTTCTCGTTAGTGATTGATAATACATTTTTTGAATGCCTGAAGATTCTGTAAGAATATGGCAAAAGAAAATGAAATATTGAGATCTGAGGAAACTCGCAAAAAGGATTAAGGACCAAGGTTAATGTTGTTGAAAGGGTCCAGCAACAGATGGGCTGTGAGCTACGTGAAGAAATAGAGGCAAATAATCCTCCACCATGTAATATCCATGGAAGACCATTTGCCTGGTGGGTCAGTCTCAGAAGATGAAGGCCACTATGCTTAACTGGTGGTCACAATACAGATCCAGAGCTTTTATGTGTGACCATGAGCTGGATAAAAGTGGCTGCTTCATTTCGAGGCCCCTGGCCTTAAAGCAGAGGCCGTGATGGACAATTTAATGATGTTCTAAGAACCTCACCACGAACACTGTTGTCTATCCCTGTCTTGGAGTAACCGGGCTGCTTTCCTTCCCCAGTCCGGCTCTGCTCTAGAGGTTCTAATGATGGAGACCTGGCATCACCACCAAAATAATCTGTTTGAAAGAGGTGCAGTTTGCAAGGGAGTTTATTGCAAATTAATGGCGGTCCAGTTAAAAGACTTTTACTCTTAGACTAGACTGGCCGAACATAGGGCAAATGCTCCGTGGGCTGCTGGCCAACAGCACCCAATACTCACTTGATACGCTGCTCCAGCGGGAGATCAGGTGGCACAGTGAGAGGTCATCGATTGTATCAGGTGGTCACTGGCCTGAAAGTCCACACTTTATTGCAAAACTGCCTGTGAGTAATGGGATCATGTAAGCTAATCACCTGAGATATACCTGAACCGTATGATGAAATGAATTAAAAGATCCCACCAAACAGGTACTAGAATTAACTATGGAGCTGCTATCCTGATATTCTTCTTTGATTTGTCTAATATTTCTTAATGGACATATTCTAGATGCAATAAGGCATTTGTTGGAACATATGACTTGTGACTGCAGAGGAACTAAATCTTCTCATAAAGTGCACATTCCAATGATTTAAATGCAAATCTATGAGCAAGAGAACCGATAAGTGAATAGATACTCAGACAAATAGCTTTCTGCAAATCTCACCTTATCTATCACTGCAGAAAATCTAAGCTCACAGGCTACACTTGAAGACTCATTAGGGAGAACATCTTTGTTATTATCATGGCAAAATACATTTACCTATAACGAGTCAAATTTGGAAAAAATCAAGAAATCTGTTCATTAAAAATGCCGAACGACTGCATCCATCGATTGGAAATTCACAGGGTGTGCAGCAGATGGTGTTTCACACAATACACGGTGAACTAGGCTCGTGATAAGAGACTTACCATCCCCCTTTAGAATAGCAAAGATTCTCTGCAGTGGAGTAGAATAAAAGTCTCGCAATATCCTTTTTTTTTCATCTTTGAAAGCATAATATTGCACATAAGAACAATACTAATAAAATATATTCTATAGCCTGCAGTGATGTTATTTTCAGAATTCATTAGATCATTAAAAAGGACACGACTAGTCCTCATCTATGGGTTACATTGATATGCAAATAAAATCTGTACAACAGGGATGTTTCTGCATGTCTGTCCACAAAAGGAGGGCTTTGCTGTTATTTTCTTAGGGTTCAAATTAAAAGGGTTGGTTTCTGTGTTTGTAACTATAACTGAATCCGTATAAATGAAGGGATGCCTCTCGATAGGCAACCAATAGATTTACTGATATGCAAGACAGAAAATGCATTTTGTGTTCACATTATTTTGAATAAAGCACTTACAACATTCTATTTTTTAATAGTTAACTATATATAATCATTAGCCAGTAAAAAACAGAATATCTCAGCAAAAATAGCTCTCTTGGTAAAGCCGGACTGGATGGCCCCCTCAGGGACACGGGTGGACATATGCAAGAAAGGAGAAAAAAGACAAAAATAGTGTAATACTGTCTCTTTAAAAAATCTCTGTATATAATTTATTATAAATAAACTCACAAACAAACATGCACGGAGGACCAGCTCAAGTGCAAAATGTTGATAAATTGATAAAATTAGGGTTACCTTTATCTACCTCCGTAAAACAAAGTGCTCTTCTGGAAGTAGTGCAGAATCAGGTGCTTTCCGTGAAGTTCTCAGGCATTCCCCTCTGTTCCAGAGTGCGGTAAAAAGGTGTGGTAAGTCACTATTTTTTGAGACTCTCCTCCTGGTAACTCTGTTAGCATAAATGAATAATAAACTAATATTCAATATATACAGTGCTGTAGTTTCCGCCCTACTTATTTCGTTAAAACTTAACTTCCTCAGGGGCTCTGTGAAAGTCTATAAAACATCATTAAAGTGTCCACCACAGACCCCCGTAAATGTCCACCATGAGCAATATTGGTGCCTACCCCCGCTAACACTACAGCATACACATACACTGACTCTAGCACTGTACATATACACACATACACACTGACTCTGACACTATAGTACACATACACTCACATACACTACTCCCCTCTCGTCTGGAGACTAGGCATGCCATTACAAAGACTGATTAAAACAAAATATAAGGCTAGTCCCTGGGTTGATATTCTAGTTATGAAAGTAATGCTTAGATCTAAAATATGCTAGGCAAGTGTTCTTTCCATAGATTGCACAGTGTTTTTTAACTTATCAATATGACATGAAAAGACTGCTTGTTTTTACACTATAAAAGTGTTTTTATCTCGCTCAGGTATATAAAATGAATTGTCTAAACAGAGGTTTCAATACTTGTGTGCTTTTTCCAGAATAAGGAAAGAATACATTTTATGGCCATGTGCTCAGGCGTATCCATACAAATACCTGAGCTTTATAAAACACAAAAAAAGGTCTTGAAAATTAGCATTTATTGTTAATATTATTATTCACCCACTTAATCTGATTTTTACACTGAAGCTGTGAACATCAATAGGCATAAAATGTTTTATTCCCCTGAGGATCAATTTAGAGGAAAGAGGAAAAAATGTAAGATCATGATGGTAATCCAAAACATATTTATTGCATACAGTCTATCGCATTTCAATACATGTTTGCTGAAATGGGCAAAAATGCTTATGATAAAGAGGAGAGAAATCCCAATAAGGATGCTCAGACATAATTAAAATCAGAGTAGAATTTGATGTTAGCTGCTGTACCCCAAGACCCCAAAACTGGTGCTTAAACTGTGGCATGGTGCTTAAACTGTGGCATGGTTATACTGCAGTATAACAAATTTGTCTTTTGTTAGGGATTTGCTTTATGTGAGGTGCCATGATGTGTCAGAAGTATATCTCCAAATATATCATGAAAATGTAAAACTGATACTAACATCCATAGGTCAGAGGTATCATTGGGATGAGAAGAACAACAATGTTTATATTTAAAAACTATTAACTAATTGCTTTAAATAAAACGAATAATTAGTATTACTTTCAAACACGTTTACCATGCACCGTAATGAATGCGAACATTTTATCAGTTATCTTTTTTTTTTACATCATCATTGCTAAAAATTGAATGTGAAAATATTGTCAAGGTCACAAAATGTTCCCAACGAAAAGTTAAATAAGAACAAAGAGAACAATTATTAGCTACCTACGCAGTTCACTTTGTGAACTGTGAAGGATTATTGATCAAAACATTGTGAGTCTGGATGTACGAGACAAGATCGGATATGGCCAAGAAAACAGCGTGACCATTGTGTGGATTGCAACACCTCATTTAATGACAAAGGAGACCTGGCATGAGTGACGCTATTAATTAGTTGAGGACAGTGCCACGGTCTCACATGTAGAACAGTATCTTGACTCTGACCAACAACTGCAAGCTATGATAGTATGATTTACTATATACAATATACTATTATGGAGTTAGCGAAGTATTTTTTTTCCACAATGCAAAAGTGACAATAAATTACACACTCAAAAAAGGTCTCAAAAGTATAGACCCACTTAATTTGTAATATGCGTACAATTAAGCTTTATGAGCATTCAAGGACCAGAACTGCCGCTTGAGAAACAGAAAAGGTAAGTAGCCCGCACAAATTGGCACTACCCCACCTGACATTTGTCAAGTTTGCCAGATGGCCAGTTAATGTCTGCATGTGGATGATGTGCATTAATGAGCTAAAAACAGATTTAGCGATAAACTGTATTAGTAAAGTTCAAGTTGAGGCTCATGTTACTGGAGCTGCCATTATTAAGTAGACTGAAAGGGATATTTTTCTGCCGGGGATAATACATTGATCTGATATAAAGATATTGGTTTATAGCGAACGTTGTAAGAAGAAAAGATTACAAGAATGCCTTTAACTACTCAAAAAGGAAAAAAAACAATATTAAACCATAAAACACCTACCAAAATATATAAACAATTACATAAAAATCTGCATAAACATTTACTGTTTTTCCTCTGCCGACACACTTTAATATAACTTTTACTGCTCTGGAGAATGTTGTCACGTGGGTTTCGCATTAATAGCTGCAATTATGTACTCAATGTGAATTCCCAATTCATTATAGCTATATGCCATTACAAGGAACATTTATGTACACATTAGTAAAACAAACATTAAGCACATTATATAGCCAAACTAGTAGGAAAGTTTCAGGGAATTGGCAAAGGTAATATGCCCTTCCCACATTAAGCATATGGCACTTCTGTTAAATAAATAGATATAGGATATACAAGTAATCACCCACATGTTAATATTACTGATAATATATAATATTTGTAATAATAAATTCCAATAGAATTCTACAGTGCTTGATACAGATCAAGAGCTTTCATGCTCTACTGCACAGAATATTTCGTCTCTTTCACAGTTTACTGATTTATTTTAATGTAATTAATTTGTTACCCAGAAGCTATAAACATAATTGCATACATGATATTTAGTAGGCTTGTGCATTCTGATTCATACAAATTAGAATGTTAACAAACTCTTTAATTTACACGAATGTCTGAAAATAGAAGGAAGACGGACCCTCAACGAAATAAACGTAAGAAAAACTAGAAATGTTCATTTGAAATTTGTTGGTTTGTGTGTTTTTTTTGGTTTTTGTGTTTTTGCTGTATCTGTATTGCGTGGTGTGGAGGAGTGAAGTAGTTAATGTGAAGTGCGTGATATATATGATTAATGAATTGTGGTTTGAGTTTCTATTAGTATCACGAGTTTCCAATAGTAGGACTTTATTCAAGTCTTGGTGCCGGCTAGTAATGCTTAGCACTGGAAGATGAGTCATTTCCGGCGCTCAGCATTACAAGCCGGCACCGAGACTGAGCAGGGAGACTCACCGCAGGACTGCTGAAAGGTAAGTACAAAGGGGATAGGGTAGATAATAGGGAGGGAGAGTAAGGGTAGATAATAGGGAGGGAGAGGAAGGATAGATAATGGGGGGGGCGGCATTTTAAACTTCGCCCCAGGCAGCATTATGTCTTGGGCCGGCCCTGGAGACAAAGCAGTGAAGGGGAGGAAAAGAAGTGGTTCGGCAGTAGCATTTGTATGGTCCATTGGTGGAGGTGGTAGAGAAGGAGCATTGTGAAGGGGAGAAGAATGACTGTGGATGTGACGGAGTGAAGTGGAAAGAGTCAGGAAATATAGGAGTGGAATTTATGATTTACTTTTTCACTCTTTTTTTTCCAATTCTGTGACCATGACTGAGAAAGTGACTGAAGTGAATTTCAATTCAGAATCAAAAAAAGCCATCTGAATTTTGTAGAAACCAAAAAACGGGCAGGAAACAAAATTTGTTATGAAAACGAACAAACCAAAAACTAACCAAAAATTGTGCACTTGTCTTATATTTAGCCATCCAATGCATAAGACAAAGATGTTTTTTTTCCCGCGTTGAGGACATGCCATAAGATCAAACCAGCTGCATGCAGACAGATTGAGCTTAGGCTCATACGATTCTATCCCTATCCTGTCCTCAAAATTGTGTATAAAATTAGGAGGAATATGCAAACAAGGGAGTATATGTAACAACGTGATCAGCATCAAAAAGTGTTTAGTGATTTTAAAATATTTCATAATTTGGTTGATGTGCTAACCATATTCTCATTATCAGAAAGTGTCTGAAATATGTTCACTGGAGCGCTGTAACTGTTCTAGAGACAGAATTGAAGCACTCTTGTGTTCTTATGAGAACCACATGCTAACATTTCAAAACTGTCAGATGTTATACCAGGTCATGAAAAAGGGCATCCCAGCTCTACAGTTCCTGCTTATCAACCGTGGACAACTATTTAGTACGGTGGCCCTGCATGGGTAACATTTTGCTGGCCAGGATGCCAACCACATATCATATATGTGAAGGCACTTTGGGGGCAGTTCTTATGCATTCATGATTGTAATACTGCTCATCGGAATTGACACAGAAATATTTATTTAACTCATTAAAATTTATAGATTTTGAAGCTAGTTTATTACCTTGAAAATAGTCCCCCAGTGTTCTTTAAATGAGTGTATATCAGCTGTGCCTGGGTTAAAGGAAGTGTGGGAGCAAGGAAATGAGCAGGATTAATAATTTTTGAAGACTCGGTTGGCAAAATCTCTATGAAAGTGTGTGATATACATGTTTTTTTTCAAATGTAATTCAAAGAATATGGAATATATAAAAAGACCTATTTTGTGCACAATATGATGTTGGCCCTAATACAAAGCTGTATACACAATCAGGAGATTGTGATAATATAAACTAAAGGTCACCAGTACGTATTGATCAGTATGTTCAACTTCTTGAATTTATTGCAGTCGTTACGGTCACATATATATGCTTTCTTTGAATAGGTGATCTATAATAATTACAATTTTAATTGCAGTCTGTTCACTTAAGATGTTTCTAAACTGCAAATCTGCTCTTATATAGCGTAAATGTAACCGGTGATAGGCTAATATAAATTGCTGGGTTTAGCCTTTTTATGATATTTTTGAGGCCTTGTGACACATCCACCCAATCAGCAGATATCTTATGTGCTTTCATCATCTGCTATGTATTAACTACCTTGATATGATCCAATGGCATCCTCAGGATCAAATCAATGCAATACCTTACATGTTCTCATCTCATAATTAGAGCTCCACGTCGTTTCTTTCCCAGCTACTTTTTTGTTATGACACTCAGCCCTGTTTTCTACATCTACCAGGTAGCCTCTGGCTTATTGAATCAACATTGAAGTCCAACAATAGATACAGACCTACTGTGCATGTACCCAGTTCCTATGCTAATAATGCGCAGGATATTTTGTATCCCCCATTGTTAGGGAATCTCTAGCCATGAAATAATTAAGGCTACTGTAGCCCCTTGTGGTTAATATAGGGGCCAACTTTTTTTTTTACTGCTCAATTTGGCCCTTTAATGCTGGGACTTTGTCAGACATTGACAATATATTTGTTATTAAATCAATGCCTTTCCCTGTGCCAAACTCACCTTAATTTACTACATTGAGTGATCACACTTAACTTGGCATCTAGAGGGACAGGTTCCAAGAAGAAAGAAAATACATTTATATATAAAAAGAAGATGCATAGTTGGGAATACATTGGATGCTAAATGATATGTAACATGTAGCTATGAGAATACGGGCAATTGATTTTAAATCTCTGGTAACTGTAAAATATACAGTAGGGGGTTGCATTTCCAATGCCAAAAATAGAGAAATAAATCACATTGCATACTAGTATGTCAAAAAAAGTTAATGCTTTTGAAGACAAGGGTGTCAGTGTCACTAAGAATGAGTGATGGTTGTTTTGGGGGTTTTTTTCAAGGGGAAAGTACCCTGTATCCAATTTAAACAAAACCATACTATCCTTAGATGTATAGACATAGAAGAGCATTACTGACGTGAAAGAAGGATAGACATTTTTCAGGAAATCTTAACTGGCTTCCAAGAAAACAGTAATAGTAACTAATGTCAACTGAACTTTTATGTATGTTTCAAAACACAAAACAGTGGATGAGCCATGATTTGCAATAAATGTAGACAGTTTTTGCCTACTGAATTAGTAGTTCCATAGGGAACAGCACACTCACATCAAACACATTGCATACCCTCATAACTATAGTGTTCACCAAGGCTACTTAAAAACACCTTTCCGAGATTACAAAATGAATGGTCTCCTCAATGCTGGGTACAGTACAGGCAGATATTTATCCATCATGCAATACCATCAGGGAGGCATCTGATTTGCCCTCAAGTTTATTCTGCAGAATGACAATGACCCCAAACATACAGCCAAAGTCATTAAGAACTATCTTCAGGTATGGCCCCCACAGAGCCCTGATCTCAACATCATTGAGTCTGTATGGGATTACATGAAGAGAGAGAAGCAATTGTGGCTGCCTAGATCCACAGAAGAACTGTGGTTGGTTCTCGAAGATGTTTGGAATAACCTACCTACCGAGTTTCTTAAATAAACTCTGTGTGTGCAAGTGTACCTAGAAGAAGTAATGCTGTTATGGAGTCTCCAGTACCAGAGTTTCAGCACATTGGTCATCTCCGTTTAGGGAAAAAGTGTTATAATAAAATGAATAATAATTAGTTTCCCAAACCCCTGGGAATGACAAAATTAAGAGACAGGCAAAATGTTTGGGGGAGGAACACCTTTACTATAACAGATCTAGGGTAATAAACTGCATCCGGAATATGCGGTATCATTTGAATATTTACATACAAACCATATTCAAGAAAAGCACTTTAAGCTATTTAGTGTTCTTTAATATAGGCTTCCTCACCAGTATGATCTAATACAAACCTGAAAAATAATACTTCTCTCTCATAGAAATTCTCATTAGAATTGTTAAGAGCCAGCATTATTGTGCATGTCACATATAATACAGTTTTCCTTCCATTGAGGTAGGTCTCTGAGAGGAGGTGTATATTATACATCCATACAAAATAACTTGGCCTGTATATAATATTTCCAGGAAATTCATTTCTAAATTTAACATTTTATATCAAGGTTGTATAATACCTCTGTTTTCATAAATTTGAACTGACAAGAAACTCACAACAGCAAAAAGATGAATTATTGCACCCTTATGTGTTCCTTAACATTAACAAATTATAAATTGGATGGAAATGTTCTCTCGCTGCTAAATTATCTATTACTGGATAGAAAAGACAAAAATAATTGCACAAGTCACTATCTCAAATTAACCAGTGAAGGATTTAGCTATTTTACTAATTGGGCAGAGAAAACATATTGAATCTCCTTGTCAATGCTTATTTCTTACCATGTCAACAAGCAAAACTGCCTGCAATTATTGAAGCTTGGTTTAGGTAAACAGAGCCTATACATGACCTTGGGCATGTGGACGAATACAAGAATTAAATGTAATCAGTAAAGAAAAGTGGCCCTGGAGCTTTAAGGCCACCAGCCGTCACCTGGATACACGTGTACATGCGTTATTCTCTTAAAGTCGCGGAGCTTGTAGCCAAGTGAATCCAGCCTACCGCTGCAAGTTAAAATATGGAATCTGTCACATGAGTGATGTCAAATTTAAGTGATTTACACCATCTGGTATCAACCCATCAATGGAACATTGCTTTTTGAGATGACTGGTATTTTTTAACATGTGTGTATGTCCTAGATTATATATACCAGGTACCATGTAAAAAAAACAGTGGAAGGAGATCAGTGCAACTGGTGAAAGAAATCTTCAACACCCTAACAATACATGGAAACATTGGGTTCCCCTGTTTAAACACTGGGCTTCTCATTACTCGTCATCATATAGATGGAGTCCTTAGTTGAACAGCCAACAGAAAAAGTATGTAGAGTCGCATAAATTTTAGGGCCCACAGAGGTCTCATCTTCTGATGGAATCCTTCACCTATATGAGATAAGCAAGATAGAAAAGCTAGAATGTATATTTGTGTTTCTGAGATTTTAAAGAACGTCGATACCTACACAGGATTCATTTACAGGAAAGCCTATGCACCTCACTAAGATTGGCATTAAAAAAAGTGAGGAAAAAACTCAACTTACTTTTTTAACAAATCTAAGATCTATAGGTCTTCATGGTGTAAAAACCAACGGAGACCACGCACCTCCAAATGCTCCCAAAATCCTTTCTCAAGTTAATGTGTCAACGGTTTTGGTCAGATAATACATACAAAGACATTAATGCGAATTTTCCTCTGCTGGTACCATCTGATCTATTCCTAGCAGTATATCACGTTCTAGCGGATCAAATCCTAACCATTCTACTTTATTTTAAGTGGGTATCACAGAGATTAAACGGTATGACTTATATTATTTTTGACCCATCATAAGGGTTAATGCTCTCTGTAAAAGTGATGATCTATGAAGTGCAATTATCTAAGTTTGTAAAAAGCTTTTGCCCATTGCAATTCCCTGTACTTTTTCCACAATCTTTTTACAGACCTATAGATTAATGAGACGAAAATCGCTCTGCAAATGTAGTTCTAATAATAACCAAGAGTGAAACCCAAAAAGAAGAATCGTTCTTGCTAATCAGAGAGGGTAACGGCTAAACAATATACACACGCTATGTATAAAGGTAAAAGTTAAGATATGGTAATCCTTAAAACAAAACATGTTTAATGATGCAAGATACTAAATGCATAAAAACAGATGGAACATCTGTAACTATAAAGAATTGAATTAAAGAAAATACCGTAATTTACAAAAGCACACAAACCTTTTAGCATACAAAAAGTACATTTTAAATAAAATCATTATCCAATATGGTAATAAAAGGAGCTTGTCTTATAAACTGAAAATAATGGAGAACGCTCAGAACAGTATCATATATCACAAAGCAGAATGCATTAAACAATGCATAGAAACGTCCCCAAATTTGTCTTGTTTGTAGACAGCCTTGGGAAATTATATTTGCTAATGTATGCTTTTGTTTGTTTTTCATTTATTTTTGTTATTCAGAAATTGTGATGTGAAATAATATTTGCAGAATAACATTTTTCACACTAAAAGTCATACTTTCAGCTGCAGAGTATCTACGATTTATAGCCAGAAAAAGCTACGTCCTGAATTTGTGGCAATTCAAAATCAAAAAATGGGTGAACAAATTATTTTTGTATTGTAGTATAGCACTGTATATCAAGCGAGTTTTGAAACTTAAATTACTAGTGGCCACTTACATACGTTCATACCTCCCAAGTGTCCTACTTAAGGAGGGCCAGTCCTTTGTATGGCCCTATATCCTCCATGTTTCCTGGGTATGAGTGTATAACAGTGTTCACCTAAACATTGTAATAACATGTATAGAAACAGCAGAAATTAATTATAAATGAATTTGTGTAAATAAAATACATTCTTCTTCTAAATATATTGCTCACCTAAATCACAAACTCACTTAAAATGTTTTGTGAAGCCATGCCCACTAGCCTCACCCTAAAAAACAAAGGCGTCCCTCTTTGGCCCTTTCAATTGTTGGGAAGTAATTACTCAGTCCCGGAATGGCCAGCGGACGGCCAATCCTATCCGCTCCTGCTCCAATGGGCCCTGCCTACACTTGGCCACTGCATGAGTATAAAACCATAACATCCGGCAGCCACATGTACCTCATTTAGATTAAAGTACTATAGACACTCAACCATCCCAAATCCAATCGGCAATGAACCGGCAAATAGTCCATCAAAGAGGTAGTATAAGTGTTAGAAGGGAAAAATTGGTTCATTATTCATTACCTGAACGCCAGACCTAAATTCATACACATATTATGTTTGCTACCATATAATTTTGGTGAAAGATTCAAAATGTTTACATAGAAAATGCATTGCATTATGTAGCACTGAATCAAATGTGTACCCTAATTTACTAGAGGACTGGAACCTTTTCCTCTCCTCATGTCAATTAAAATACACGCTCATTACTCATTCATGGCACACACAATGAATGCTGCCACTCATCTACAGAGGCAATACATACATGTGGTGCTGCCCTAGACCCTAATCTCACTGTGAAGAACTCTGAGTTATGACCTCATATTGCAGCGCTCTAGGATTTAAAGGTGTGTGGTGCCTTTTAAAGCAGTCTACGGAGGCTGTCCCGGATCGGTGTAAGTGGGCCAGTTGGGTAGATCAGAAGACCCTCTCTTTTAGCTGGTCCATTGAGCAGCGAGCCAGCTGTTGGGCAATACAACAATATGTCTCTGTCAGTTTGGTTTATTGCTTTAGATTTTCAGTCATTAGTAAATATGCAATACACATCTTATTCTATGTATAGGCTCAATCTGTATCATTTCTCTTTGCTTTCTGATGTGCTCTTATATGTTCTTTAATGAAAATGTCATCCTTTCTTACTTCAATATTAACATTTAGAAATCAAACATGGAGAAGGGGTGCTGTATATATACAGTACAAAACATAAACTCGTTGTATGCTGCCTTCCTACCACTTAAGCAGGAATCATACCACAAGGACTGAACCTTATCTTTTAAAAAGAAAATAATTTATTTTATACTGCAAAAAGTCTCTGTAAAAAGTATCCATACAAATTATTAGATATTAGAACAGTTGAACACCTAAAACATATTTTATGCAAAAGCTACTCATATGAAGATAAATAAGATGCACCTAAGGAAACAGATTAATTCAAGAGAATGCATAGGGCTGGTTGATCAAATATCACGCTTCACTATAGCCTTGATCATTTATTAAACTACACATTACAGCAGACAGGAGGATCATTTCCATATTTATGTTATTATGATCGAGAGGATTCACCAGAAACTGCTTTTAGAACTAATACTGTGTCATTTTATTTGGACATATTTGGATACTGTGGTAAAAAGCTTTATCTTAAGTATCTGTATTCAGATAGGTACAAATTACAATTTTAACGAAGTTTGTGCGCTCGCATGAATGTCCAAAAACGAGGATGTGTGCTGAGCGAAACTAATGAAAACTAAAGAAAAAGCTACACATTTTCTTTGTAAATTTGGTTATTTGTTTGTACGTTGCATGGTATACAGTATAGTAGTATAGTAGAACGCTGTTGGCTGTTGCTGAAGGTGAATGAAGTATCATGAGAGGCTTGAGAAGTTCCAGTGAGAATGTCATGGTATTGGGATTTGTGGGAAAGCAGAATGAAGCGGTTGGTCTGTGATGGTTTGGTTGCACTGGGTGTGATTGGAGTTATGTATAGGGTAGTTGTGGGGTATAGGAAGAGTTGTGTCACGTGGTATATAAGCTGTCCTGTGTCAGTGCTAGGACAGCTTTTGGTGGTAGGCAGGAAAATGTAGCAAGGAAAGCACACGTTTGAGAAGTGGGGAGCAGAGGGACAATGTAATGGGAGCTGAAATGGAGGACATTAGTTGGGAGACATGGTAGAGACAGAGGATGAATAGGTTGCGGGGTTATTTTTTACATATAATGGGAGTAGTGGAGGATAGCAGTTATGGGAGGGCGGATGGGATGAGATGCAAGCAACATTAGAAGAGAGACCTCTGTGTGCAAAGAATTTCATTTCCGAAGGCAAACCATTCAGAATTCCATCCAAATCTGTCCAAAAATGAACGACACAAAAATTGAACCGAAAACTTGTCCAAATTATCTTTGGTCCTCGTACACACATGTCAAGTAAAAAGTCTATCTGTAGCCATTAAATATATGGTAATTAATAAATAAATGGGATCCTTACCAGGAGCATATTAGTCCTGATTTTTCTTGTCAAACCAAATTATTTTTTATTTCTATCATTTTTACAGCCTGGTGTTTCTGGATATGGTTTTCCAGGTGATGGAAGAATATATCTGGCTGTAAGGAGGTAAGAATCTCTATGAGTTCCCAACATTCTCAGAACAATTGTTTGTAGAACCTTAGTGAGATGTTTGATACACATCTTATTGTTTCTTTCCTCTAAATGTTTTAAATCCGGTTGATTATGCTCACTTTTTTGGTCCTTTCTCTAACCCTTGCTACCATATATTGATATGACTATTCTAATGAGCTACTGTGTTCTTTCTTAACGTAAATCCTCTTTTGAGATCTTCATGTCCTCGTTTTCTGGTTCTGATTAACAAGATGTTGTAGAGGAAAATGTTTCAGGTGGCAGCAACATCCCTGAAGATACTGCTCCTTCTACAACATAATGTGTTTTTCTATTTCCCCACTAATGTGCCATAAACTTTAAGTATGATGTTCCTGCTGACAATATCATGAGTGGAGCCAGCATGACACTGCCTGGGAAGAAAGGTGTGCATCAGACTGTAAGACGCTCACTCTATCTGATAATATTTACCCAACATGTGGCTTTTCATTGTTTTGATTATTTGCCAGTCTCATGGTAGACTTCAGTATAGGTGATTGATTTATAAGTTGGAAGGCAAGATTGTAAATACCACAGCAGGGTACAGGTTATTAGTGGCTGTGAAATCAGTCTACAGGGACTAAATAGCTAATTTTTTTGTGTTTTCCTGCATTCATCCACACAGCCACTAAGCCTCATAGTATTTCCTCTAAAGCTCAAATTAAATATATGTCAAGCATGTAATCCTGAGGCTAAAAGGAATACTAAAACCATCGAAAAAAGAAAACACTACTTCATATTCTGTTCTTATTTGAATCTAAATTACATTTCCATTTTAATATTAATTAGTCTGGAATCAATTCTCAGAGAAGCCAAAATGATGAAGGAAATAGGAATGCATTCCCTCAATAAACGGCTGACCGAAAGAGCAGTTGTTATCATAAGTGTGTACATCCTAGAGGGGATACAGTAACTGCTACAATGCGGAAGGTTAAGCAGGACAGATAATAAAGGACAGGGGAGTCAGACGGGCGATCAGCATGCTAAAAGCAAGCAACATCAACCTCCTGACTCCCATACAGCATGAAGAGAAGAGGCCACTTCACATTAACGGAGGCATACAAACAATTATTATAGCATCTCTATAATTACTAGGATCACACAGCCTGTACCTGAACAAAGCATAGCCTCTAGCCAATCACATAAGAATGCATTTATTCATCTTTGAGTTGTGTCGAGATGAATAATGTTTTTTATATATATATATATAGATATAGATATAGATATAGACAGATATAGATATGTATATACAAAGCTTTTTATTCACTTGATGAGCTGGTTGTAACATTCATTACATGTAATGTCAGTGTTAGTCTTGTTCCTATGTAAATAGTAAAAATGTAATAATATTTATTTATTGAGGTTACCACACTTCAAAATGGGTACTAATAGGTTAATATTAATATAAATTGGTATCAGCTGATAATTTAACATCTGTTTTCGGCTTACTTGTAGAAGTCTAACATGGTCTTAGCAACAATGCACCAGCAGTTCAGCTGCGGAAATATGTAAGAAACAAATGGATCTCTTTTTACTTTTGGCTATATTCCCAGATCCTATCATACGGAGAAACAACTGCCAAATTAGAAGACAAAGACAGCACTTGCTAAAGCTATTTATTGTAGTATTCTCTTTATTATGACATTAATTGTCTGCTCCATCATTTGAAGATATTAGGCACTGGGCACCTGTTCTTAATATGGGTTCACACGGCGTTCATGCACTGATCCCAGTGACATATTATGACCTGGACCTAGGGTAGCAGATGGCCCTCTTGTGCGATCACCCCTCTTTTGTGCTTCTGCTCAATGGGCCAGTTCCAGTGAGATCTCCCCAAATGACCCATTCATCCCATGGAAGTCTGCTGAACCAGCAAAGCCTCCATAGACTGCACTCCTCTGAGAAATGGAGCACCAGAGGAAGCATCTGTATAAATATGCCTCTGTCTGACCCATATATTGTGCAGTCACCATTCCCATAAAAATACAACAATAATTTCTAATGAACCTATACATGCAGCAAAAAAAAATCTTATTATTGAAGAACACTGGCAATCGGGGAATGGAAATTACTGACTCATTTCAATGGCAATACCTTCCCTGTATCCTTCAAAGCCCCAAAATGAAACATCTTGTTCAGTTTCAGTGGAAAATTGATTGTGGTTAGGAATAGCAGCATTACTGTAGTTTAACATCAGAATGTTCCTTTTTCTTCACAAATAGCTTTGCCCATCCAAAGCCAATTAGTAACTGGACTTTTTAAAGTGATTCTATAGTATACACAGGAGTATGCGAACTAGCACAAGACTGCCAGTCTATAGAGCTGAATGTTTTACAGGTCAATTCTGTTCATTCTCAAGGGAATTTTCCCTCACGTTGGAGACAAACAAGACATTACAAATAATTTAAGATCCTTCCCATCAATGTTTCTTCTCATTATTGCCTTGCTAATATTTACAACGCACTTACAATAAATGCCTTATTTAAATTCAAATACAAAACTGTGTTGTACCGTGTTATTAACAGCTACTAATGATATTAAAAAAAATAAAGACAAAGAAAACAACCAAGCTCTGCTTTAAAATCCATTTCTAGAAATTTACGGGAACATGTTAGAAGGATTTAGAAAAAGAAATGCACCAGGGATTTCATTAGTAGAAAGACAAATGGGACCGAACTTTCCATGGAGAGGCTGTCCTCTTACTGTGCAGACGGAAATAAAACACCGTGACGGATACTTTATAGAGTTAGGATGGATTCCATTGCCATCTTAATTAACTTTCTAATGACAAGTATAACACAATCAGTTCTAGACTTTAGCTGGTAACCTGCTACTCAAATGGCTGAATTCCTGTAAATAGTACAAGGCAAAGAGCTCTAAGACTAAAGTCATCATGACTTCCTCAGAGCTATCAAAAGAAAGTCTAGTGCTGCTATACTTACTAAGGGACAGATTGGCTTCCATAGTATTATTTTAGTCTATTTACCTTTGAGGTTACCCTAGGCCCGACCCAGGGGGAGCACCCAGCCTTAGCCACCTTCTCCGAGGCTGGCATCTTCACTGCATTAAAAGGTGCTGGGTGCCTTTAAGACATGAAGCACTGTGATATGACATCATATCCTTTTTAATACAGTCTATGGAGGCTGTGCTGAGCTGCACGGAGTGTAAATGGGCTGGTTAAGGAGATCAGAGATCTCCTCTGTAACAGGCCCATGGAACAACCTGGAGGACCTGATCACCCAAGAGGGCAATCTGCTCCCTGGTTTTGTCACATAAGGACTGCCGCCCTCCTGGACCTGCTGCCCTAGACCTACTTGGCCTAGGCCAGGATATGTCACAGCGCTACCACATTCATGTGTGTGCCTGGAAAACTGCCCTTGGTCCTACAGGGAAAATGACAAGCTGATAAACTGTACATACAATATAGTGCAACTTGTGTTAGTTTGATATTGCAAACTTGCATTTTCTGCCAACTTAGATGCACATTGTGTCTAGTAAATCAACCTGCTCGACTCATTATCTATCTGATGCTATTCTCAAAGCTATGTATAACATAGCAGACAATCAGGACTGGACTAGGAAATAAAATAGGCCCTAGCACTTTAAAGCTAGGGACGTGCATTTGGCTGCCACTTAGATACGCGGGGCATTGTGTATCCATGTTTCCACTGTGGCAGCAAAGGTAAGTGCCCAGCGCCATTGGGCAGTGGCCAACTGGGCATTTCCCCATTTTACCAGATGGCCAGTCTGGGCCTACACACAATGGATTTTATGTAGGTTAGAAATCAAAATGTGTCATATTTTATGTAGGAATTTCCCTCTGTCTAGAAATCTTATAATTACTAATATTTTTTCAATCTTTCATTCAGAAAATTACTTAGAGCTTTTGGTGTGAGCGAATATCTCTCGCCGCAGGGCATTTGTTTGTAATATATATATATATTTTTTAATCATTTTGTCTCTTTGCTGGTCACATACTCAACTTAATTGAGTTTGAATGATTTCCTTTTATTCTAAGTTAAAAACAGTCCAAGGGACTATTATCTGACCTGTTTTTATCTATGTTGACTTTATTGATTTATTTTTCACAGGTTAGCGAAATTCTGTTCTAAATGAATGTGTTGCAGAATGCTGCCAACTTAAATTATAAATGATAGAAACTTGTGAGTCCGTTCCAGCTAGAATTCTAATTTTTCAAAACAATTAGTATTGACTTAGAGCATTAAGCCACCAAATAAAAATAAGTTTTTCCAGAGAATAATTGTTCTACATATTTTTTGTTTGCTGTGTTTAGTAAAATACTATACACACATGCACACATTCACTCTCTCACACTCTCATTCTTGTCCTCTCTCTCTCTCTCTCTCTCTCATGCTCTCTAAATGTTTCCCTAACTTCTTTACCGACCACTTCCGTATCTTCTTCTTTTTCAGTCTGCTATCTTTTCAATTCAAGTGAGGGCAAAATGACGGCGCTTTGGGTGATGTGCTCTCCCCTGATTAAATGATCAGGGAGAGGACGTCACCACAAGTTTTGCCACCGGGTTATGTCAGCGGAGGTGTAGACGAAGATAGAAGATAGCACATTGAAGAGTGAAGAGAAGGGAGGGGATAAAAGACGAAGAAGAAGAAGTGGTCAGCAGAGAAGGTTGGTGAAATGTTTAGAGAGTATGAGAGGAAGAGGAAGCAAGAATGAGAGCGTATGAGAGAGTGTGAGACCGTTTGAGTGAATGTGAGCCCATGAATTTCGGGAATTTACCATAATTTAGTAAATTTGCAATTCGTACAAATCAGAATGCACAAGTCTAGTACCGACTGCCCACTGTATAATCCAGCTCACTGTTTCTGAATTTGTTTTTTTTCGATGAAGTACCTCTAGAAAGCACTGTCTCCAACTTAATATACACAGTTTTATTATAAATTTAGAACTTTCCATTTGTATGTGTCCTTCTAAATATTAAATATATACTAAGATAAATGAATAATATTAATATGAACTGTTTAAATAATGCAAGTATTGAAGTACTATCAAATGCACTGCCAACGGGTACACATTCTACAGTTTAGGACACACCAATCCAAATGATAAATGTATCATTATGTGAAGTATTGACTCTGTATCACGCAAAATAACAACCAACACATAAATAATTTAAAGATAGAAGCAAAAAAGGTATACATTTATTTCAATGTATCACCACAGAAAAAACAGTGATCTGTCTGCATTTAAATAAGAAGGAAAACAGACATGATGGTATCTCTTAAAATGCAGATACTTTGACTTGTGATTTATGAGCTCCTGTTCCCTTTCAATAACTCATACAATGAATATGAATATTGTAAACTTACAGTGCCTTCCGACAGGTTTTACATATCGTATAACAGAAATATTGTTGCATTTTATTGCTAATTTGTTAATGTTGTATGGTATAATATAAAAATGACTTTTAAATAATTTCCCTTAAAATTAAATTTTCCCTTAAAATATAAGAAAAATAATAATAAACAAGGAGAAGAAGAGGAAGAAGGTTTATAATATTGATATTATTGTTGCAGAAATGTTTTACTTAATTTGATATATATGTTATTACCACAGTGAGTAGAAATGTTTTGCTAGAATAAAAGTACCGTATAATGAATGTGTGTATTCCTTCAGGCAAGGAAGATGTGTGCCAGATGAACATCTGTGGGTTTGGAGTCAGAAGCTTTGAACTAATGGGTTCTACGCTATGTGAAAAGCACACATTCTGAAGGGAGGTTGATTCAGTTTGATAAATGGATGCAAAAACTAGAAAATGTGTTTAAAATGATTTCAGGTAGAAATAACTATGGCTATATTTGTTTATATAGCAGTTGCAATTATGATGCAGGATGGGTTTTAATAGTTTACTATTATCATCTTCATGTGGGTGTAGTTCTACCCACTGAGCTGAGTAAAATGCTTTTATAACGAAACATTACATTAGAAACATCATCTCCGTCACTCTTTAATGTCAAAATTTGTGTGAAGATTTGCTGGAGAAGTCCGATGTGAACATGTTACCTTGGTCTATATCATTTCTCACGAAAACTAGGCCACTTCTTAAGAGAATGACAAGCCATATATTTCATGAAGGTGAGACGGGATGAAGCCAGTGTTAAGCTTGGCTCTAAAAGCCAGTGCTGAATCTAAGACTTTTTAGTACTTTTTAAAATCTAACTTCTACCCTCTCTGACAGGGTTATTTTTTTTAAACTCCTCCAGCCCTGCCAGGCTCATTGAGTGAGACAGATGTGATGGTCCACCACTCAAGCTCAGTTCTGTCTTATTTTTCATATTCAATAAGGAGCAAAGTTTGTCAATTGGCTCAACAAATCTACACATCTTTTTTTCGCCTGGCAGTGGCAACTATGTGGGTCTATGGTTCCATCGAGTGTTGGTGGCTATGCTACCTGTTATTCTGAGTGGTGGTAGCTGTGCAACCTCTCATTTAGTTATGGTGCCTGTGCCGTCTGCGATGACACATACCATCCTTACGATTCCTTCAGCTAAAAGTGACTATGTAATCTATAATTACAGCAGGGTGATCGTGGATGCAGTCATAAAGTATGGTAAACCAATGGAGTTCTTAGGTAAAATGACATTATAATATGGGGATGCAGATGTATAGCCCTACTATAAGTGAGCAATTTGACAAGCACACCCTACACAGTCTACATTTAAGTTCATTGTTGGAAAAACCCTTTAAACTCCTTTTTTTTTTCTTTCTTATTGCTTGATTTACATGTAAGTTTAATGAATGAATAAACAACATAGCTTCATTTTTGATCTGCTCAAGCCCTCTGTCATTGAGTACGACATTATCTTTTTAGCTCATGCAATAAACACCAAGCAAGAAGGCAGCGTTTATTGAAGGTAAAATAGAGGTCGATGGCTGCCACATTATTACAGTGTCTGGATATCCTTACAGAAGAAACCAATCAGCAGGGACTACATAATGAAAACAAATTGTCAAACCGAGGAAACAAATATTGATGAAGATTAATCAATCTTTCTGCAAAATACCTTTTCTGACCACTTCAGCGCCACACAATTTTCCCCCGAGGAGCAATAATCAAACAATCTATTGCTAAGAAGAACAATTAAGCAATGTAAGATATAGATCTAAATTGGAGAGAGAACAGGAGAATAAGCATGGACATTAATTAAGTCTTACTTGCATATTAAAAGAGCAACGTTCTTTAGCTATTGGCTTTTATTCTCTGTGTCTGTGTGAACGTAAAGCTATTCATTTGTGAAGTGCTGTGTTGATATATTACACAGAGAATATGTATAGTACTTGCGTGACCCTATGTTGTGATATAGTCTGAGGCCTACACTTTAGGTTTAAATGCCTGAGTGATTAAGATATGGGGATTATCAGCATAGCGGTATGATTTGTACACATCATGCGGATAAGAAAAATTGTTGCAATCGCTTAGATTTACGTAAAAAACAATCTCAGCAGGAACATTCCTTAGGTTTTCATGGTGATTGTTCTCCATTTAGGACCCTGCTATTTTTACATAACGCCTATAGTTTGTCATTGTGTTCCAAATGTGTAAATAATGTTGATTTTAGATTCACTTTTAAAAAACATGGTTTACAATGTTTAGCGGTTTTCTTAGAGGTTTTATCCTTGGGAGCTTCTCCTCGATTTCCAGGTTTTGTTTTGTTTTTGGCTTGTGTCTGTTAGAGTGTATTTTTTATGTTTTTAACATAGCTATAAAAATGCCTTTACAATTTGCTTTTTTGGTAAGTAAATTGTGAGTGTTTCTATCAGGCATGAAGTGAAATAGGTTACGGAAATTGAAAAGAGATGGAAGTTATTCAAGGTAGTAAACACTGTGGTGAAAACAACACTTGTAAATAGACTATGTTCATATTTTTCAAACAACCATAAAAACCTGTTTCACTCTATAAACTTAAAGGGGTGGCAAAGAATTGACTCCATGCTATGTAAGCAATTTACTATATCTCATGTCTGGCCACAATCCAACTTCAAAAGGGCCGAACAACAGTCTCATACTGATGAGGAGCAAAAGGTCAAGGCGTCTAACAATGTATACACTTTTGTGACTTTAACCCAAATTGTTACATGATATTTGTGCAAAACTCATGAAAGTAAATGAAAGTAAATGGCAAGTGGTCCTCTTTGAAAAGCCGTCAAGCAAATTTTAGAAACACGTAGAGCAAAGCAAGTAATATGTTCTTCTAAGTAAACCAAAATGTACAATTGTCTTGGAAGTATTCCACTTAATATACTCAATTAGGTTTTTATCCAGGCTTATAGTAGGAATGCTGTGGTGGAAAGTGGACAAGTTCTACTATTCTACTGTCATGTTTCCCAGCATATTTACCTCAAATAACTTTACAAATGGTGGGGCTGTTCAGCCTGCCAGGCCTAAAAAACTACCCGACCCATGCAGACATCTTTACTGGTAATTTACTAAATTTGGGTCCTATATATTTGTTGTAGCCTATGACTGATTCACTCCTTTCATCAGAGATTATAGAAAGTGTTGTTTGTTCGGTGAGCAAGGTGCCAGTGGTCTGTAAATTAGAGTTATATACAAAAGTGTGTTTTTTATTATGCTTACCGTGAGCTCACCATAGTTCATTATTCTCTGATGCTGGGGCATCCGTGGAAAAGTTTCCAAGTGGGGAAAAAGACATTATCAATCAAGTACTTCAGTTGGTCTATTCAACCAATTTTCACCTCCTATTAAATTTTATTCTCATTAAATTATTAATTCCTTTTAAGCCCTCTCACAAATCCCTGTTATTTTTTAATCATAAATCCCCCTCCTACGTATGTCCAACCAATATGGATTTCAAAAACTATACGATATTAATCTTGTGCAGCTTCTTCAGCCTTCCCTACCTTTGCTAATGACCCAGGAGGACGAATTCCCATACATTGTGTTATTTAAGAAATGAGAGAAAAGCCAACAAATACTCCACGATTTTAGCAACCGTGCAAAAGTGTCACCAAAACCATATTAGTATATAATAATGTTGATCTTATCATAGCACACAACATTTTGGGGCTCACTGCTCCTTTCTCAGTGTGTGGCCCTTGGGCACTGCTGATATAATCTGGGAGTTTATGTTTGGCTTCTCTCTTATTTCTCAATATATAAACGGTGGGCCAAAAGTTCCTCCTGCACTGAGGAATAGTGAGGAATA
Source organism: Spea hammondii (assembly GCA_029215755.1). Lineage (NCBI taxonomy): Eukaryota > Metazoa > Chordata > Amphibia > Anura > Pelobatidae > Spea > Spea hammondii. The sequence goes on from JARDYJ010000011.1 coordinate 21,767,648, forward strand.
ATTTATTTCCATTTCTTTTTTTTTTCTTTTTTATCTTGCCAGATAAATTAGATTCCCAATTGAAAATCAACAATACTTTTATTTAGAGGAGAATTTCCTATTTAAACATAAAATACAGTATTTTATTCAGTGATGTATGCCTGATCTAGTGCGTCAGCGCAGTGATGTCACTTATTTTTGTGATAAGGAGTGAGGATGTTTGTCTACTATTTTGGACTGCGATAACAGAGATGTAACACATACAAATGGCTAATATGCAACTATCTAAAAACATGCAAAAACTAGAAAACAGGTTATATTTAGAAAAATTCTTGTTAATCTGATTTTAGTAATTTGAATTAAATGGTGGGCATTCCCCTTTAAAAATCCATTTATATGTTTGTGTACTTTTCTAGATCAGAACAAGCATTTTAAATGAGGTCATTTAAAAGGTTCATACGGAGCTCCTAGGAATATGATGGCATGCATCACCCTAAAACGTACCATGTGTCAAGCTTTGATGGAACTCTGCGGTCTGACACTATTGATGTATCATTCTAATATCGCAACATCCCTGACAAAGATACGTTGGTAATTAATGGAAGCAATTAAGAATAAATGATTTGCACAGGAACTGTTCTTTTTTTTTTATTATTGACTTGGAATAAATTCTCGGTTGCATAATCAAGAAGCTGGGGGAATGACACACGAAGACTAGTATTCATTAATAATGCAATATCCCAAAAACTTTATTAGGATAAAAACAGCAGGGGATGGTATTTCTCAGAAGGGAGCATCTTTATAAAGATGCAAGATAATGAACATCAGAGAGAAGCATTAGGTTTCTTTGAATAACTACGTGTAAACATGGATTTTCTAGGGTACACGGATCCCATGCGTGTTACGTTCTCATACCATATAGAGAAACCCAAGAAACTAGATGGGCTAAATGTCTCCATCAAATTCTATGTTCATGTGGATCTGGATAAATGCAGTAATCACTTGCGCATAATGTTTTGCTCTCAGGTTCCTAATGAGTTGAGCGGAAAACCAGAATCCCCATCAAAACAAAAATGATTTCAGGAGAGCTGTAATCAGCAGCTAAAATGTGAAGTTTAGTGAACGTACACCTAAGTATCTAGATGCAAAACAGTTTGCCTGATTTAGTCTCCCATTGTTATGTAATGTGTGTAAGATCGAATGCGCTAGTCTAAAATAGTCTACAGGTTTTACTATCTATATGCTCTGCTATATAATAACCTCCATCATCCATCTTCCGATATGGTTAATTTCGAGAGAAAGAAAGAAACAAAGCACTTTGAGTCACACCGGGTGGGCGCTTTTTAAATATTAGTTCTTGTATTTAAACCATTAAGAAGATAAGTATAGGTATATGTGTCATGATTAACTCATAATGTAGTGGATGCATGGAAGCGTAACCCAGCAGAGGTGGTTAGTTACTTTGTTTAAGCATTCAATGAGTTAATCTGAGGTTGATTTAAATGTGTTTCTTTGTGCATGCCCTCTGTATCTGTTCTGGCTAGAGGTGTCATCTTCCCAAAGGACCCCTGTGGTGATTCATGGCCTAACAGATAAGGAACCTGAGTTATAGGAATTCCATTCCTATCTTAAGTGGAGGGGTTTCCATCACCTTTACCCCACCGTAACTAATTGGCACATCAAAGATGGGAACCAATTCTTGGGGATGGTGTCATATAATCGGTCATGTGGTCAGAGGGGCGTTTCTTGAAACAGAATCAAATTTAGGGACAATGCAGCGACCTCAAAGCAGAACTCCATGATATACTCTGATCGGAACAACATCGTAAGAAACCATCTGGACTTAAGGAGTTCCCACAGGCCTACTTATTGGAGAAACTCGTGAGTGAGGGTCCTGTGTTTAAGTCCCATTGTTTTTAAGAACTGTTTGCTGTTTTATTTTTATTTTGTATGTCTTGTTTTTTGTAATTCTGGCCCTGTGTGATCTTTGTCTTTTTGTTATTAAAATATTCAAAATCCAAGTCTGTCTTTGGGCTCTAGTATTGATATCCACGAACCCTAAGAGAGGATAACACGTTACCGTATTGTTATTAAGCTCTACAGGATATATATATATATATATGTTGGTTGCCCAGGGTGGGTTGATATATATATAGAGATAAAGGTTCTAATTCGGATTTCTCACGAATCCGGTATCAAAATCGTGAGTGGTGGCAGACTACCTGGGGGGATACAGGCAGGATTTGGGGGTTAATTTGGTATAGCTTATGCCTTGTTAAGGGGTCAAGTTAGTAAATCCAGAGGCCTGGTGCTATTAACCCCTTCAGGCCCACGCCCTCCACACAGTCACGGCTTGGCAAGTAGTCCTAACCGTGACAAACATGTATTCATGTTTGGTCAGCCTGAGAGCCTAATGGACCTCATAGCATTCTCCGAGCCAGCGCTGGAGCTGCCTGGAGGTTAGTATCAGGGCCGGCCTTAGGGGTGTGCGACCTGTGCGGCCGCACAGGGTGCCATGGCAACAGGGGTGCCTGCCCGGGAATTAAACATCGGGGGGGGTTTGTTCGTTTTTTTTTACTTTATTTAACATCCTCCATGTTAAATAAACTTTTTTTTTACTTTATTTAACAAGGAGGATGGCATTCAGCTGTGAAGCGCGCACCGCGGCAGAGCGGGAAGACGGGCGCCTCTCGCTCCCACCGCAGGACTCCGGCAACAAGGTCAGTAAGGATAGGGAGAGGGGGTAGATAGTGAGAAGGGGCAGGAGGGGTAGATAGTAAGAAGGGGCAGGGGGCAGTGAGAAGGGGCAGGGGGGAAGGCAGTGAGAAGGGGCAGAGGTGGTAGATAGTGAGAAGGGGCATATGACGGGATACTGCAGAATTCCTCCATGCATATGCCACAGGGACAACATGTAAAGTTAAAGGGGCTTCTCAGCAATGACATGCATTAAAGTTCATATAATGGTTGAAGTTCATATTTAATTAGGGCAGCTCCTGCTTTGGAAGGATTCCTTTGGGGTGTATCATAAATAATAGACATTAACACATGTAATATTCTACTGAGTGTTTGAGTATATCTGTCACAGTAGAATGCGCAGTTGATAATTGTACTACCTCCAGCAATTATTGCTTGTCCATTTTGTAATGTGTTCATATAAAGAGCAAGTTTTATATATTTTTTTTCAATTTTATGGAATTTTTATTGTATTGAAACGTGGAAATTAAGTCTTGCTCTATGGTCTGATATTTTTTTCTTCACCACTCTTCAGAAATAATATCACTAATCCTTAATTCACAAAGATTAAATTAAATTTGTTTCTTTTCCAGTGATGAAAGCTCCTTCCACATAGACATTTCCTTGGAAGTAATCCTTTATTCATATAAATAAACTGAATGAATGAATCTTCCAAGAGTAACTTCACTGGCCTCACTGTATATGAGGGTCTGGCATCTATACCTTGTTCTAACGCATTTACACTGCTTGAATCCAAGTTTTATCGCAGCTTGTCTGATCAATACAAGTTTTTTAAGGAGAAGTATTGACTACTTAAGGGCAAGGGGACCTATTTCCCACTGTGGTGCTAGAACACCTGAAAAAGTCCACACAAAGCAATTTATTCTTTGGGGGTTTATTCGCTAAATGATGAGTTTCCAGGTTTATTGCTGAGTACTGAATCCTTTCGACCTGCTGACTTCACTATGTATCACAAGATACCTATTTGGTACTTCTTGCAAAAGAAGCTCACCAATAAGTGTAGGCTTGCACAAAAATATACATATTTCAACTAAGGCTTAGTTAGGCATCCTTATGGTAGCATAATAGGTTCCTTTGTGAAAATATAACATTTAAATAAGATGAAATTGAGTACATAAAAAAAATCTTCTTTCTAGCTGTGTCAAATGGAATATGTTATGGTATCATTTTACCGGATTCAAAAGAGGCTCTTTAAGTTCCAGGAGATACAGGTTCTCCGGGTCCTGCGTATGTCACAGTCAAACTTGCAAGTACATCTGTATTCCACATCATTGTGAACTGGCCTTGGGCATGATGAAGAGGATGCCAAAAATGTTTCCAAAACACAAAAAATGCCAGCCCTAAACTCCTTTAGTTAAGGGCTGGCACACGTAAAGGTTCCTAGCTCTATAAAGCCAATGCCATCATTGTTGGGATGTGATAGGATTACCAAATCATATAATCAAAAGGAATATTGTCTAAAATATCCTAGACAAAAATTGCACTTTGTAATGTTAAAAAATATACTTTTTAAGATGTGTGAAAGCTTGTAAAAGAGCCTCAGAGGCCAAGCTATCTCTGTTTAAATATCGCATCAACACTATATGGTCTATGAAGCAGTTGGTGTCTCCTCATTTTATCAGCGACCAGTTGCAGTTTAATTAAGGAAATATTCTATTGTATAGAAGGTGTCCAGTTAATTAGCCAGTTCAGCAGATTGATAATGGCATTTGGTGATCTGTGGAGGGATCAGTTTGGGACTGGTGGGCTTATGATATCATAACATGGCACCTCTCGTTTGTAATGGAGTAGTCCTCATAAGAAGAAGTATTTGTAGTATCAGAGGCACATGCTTCTGCAGTCTTGCTTGACCTACAGCAACAAAGGACAGAAACGTTCAGAAACGTAAAAATACATTCAGAATGGTAGTAGAAGGCAGGGGGGGCAAATGATCTTTTTAAGCTTGGACGTGTATTTAACTTGTAATTCCACTTATAGTCAACAGGGGTAGTAAAGGACCAAGGGGTTTAAATGACATTCACAGAGTAACTAGATCATTTCTGTGCTCCTAGTATGGGATTTCTATTAATTCCCTTTACGGTAATATGTTTTGCAGAGGACTGAACGATGCACATTAACTTTGGCAAATTTATTTTGGGCTGTTTTATCACCAGTTCTCTTGCTGAGACTTGCACTCAAGGTTCAATGTTCCCAGCCCTCCTCTGCCAGTATTGTTTAATGGTTATGGTAGGGATTTCACATTCTGATTTGGATACAAAGCATGTTGCTGGGATCGGCTACCAAATCACAGATACAAAATCACAGGTACCCAGATGCAGAGCACACTCATTGTCTTCTGGTGATAAAGTTCAATGGACCAGTGAGGACTGAACCTCCAACTCATTGCGGAAAAAAATCACCCACACAAATCAGGAAGAAGATATAATAAACGAGGGAGAAAAATGCATTGTAGTGGCTCGGTTACATTGCATCCTTCACAAAAGTGTGATTTATCTGTCAGGGATTAAAAAAGGGGGCATTTGAGCACTCAAGACACAGTGTCCTTCTGCATTCATGCACCTAGATCATGGGGGGCAGCCCAGATAACTAATATCTGTAGCCAGCGCTTCCCTCCCATGGCTAGCAAATGCCCCTTGAGCCTTATGTCTGAAGCTCCCATGTATTTCAATCACTCAAACACATCTGTGGCTTTGGATAAGTGCTTATGGTCCACTAACACCTACTTTATTAGGCAACTGCACGTGTGTCAAAGCACACGTATGGGTTAATATAAGCGCTTTGCTTACGTGAACATTCGGTTCTTGCTTGAGATGCAAATTAAATTCTATTGCCTGCGTTTAAGTTTTACACTGTTGACAAAAAACACATTTTCATTTATGACAAAGTGTCAAATTTTACTGTCCTCTGAAAAACATTTAACTGAGCCAATTAAGCCCTGCATTCTGTGTCATTGGATTCTGTAGGCATATTTTGTACATTAGCAGGATATGTTGTTGTGCTGATTGTGCGCATTCTCTAGCTAAATGATGTCATATGCTTTTTGGTTAAGCTGTCGGAAGAAAGCGAAAGAAATATCTAACTTTATTCTTGAGAGAAGTTCTTAAAAAAATAGTACTTATTATTTATCTGAGTTTAAGGGGTTTTTTTTAAAAAAAAAAACAATCACTGTAAATACACACAAAATATAGAAATCAGTTTTAGCCGTGTCGCTATTGTTTACAGGTGGATATCAGGCAAATAATATAATGCTTTTCTTTAAAGTTTAATGCCAATGGGTAGTAAACAACTACAACTACATATCAACTACAACTGGGGACATTGGCCCATTAATTTCATGCACAGCTGAGATCATTTATATTATGAGGAGTGGATGATACATAGAGCCACCACCAAGCAGAATAAACCAATAAATAATAATACGATTACAATCTATAAGCTGGCTGTTTTCATTCACAGCACCTCACCTACAACCTCACAGTTTAGTGAATATACTCACTTTCTCTCTTTGTGACCTCACTATATTAGGGTGATCAGATAGCGACGTTTATAGAAAATACACACTGTGAACATGTGATGAAATCTTTGTTGTCCTGAATGATTCATTTTTTATGGCATAGAAAGGCATAGAGATAAACCACATAAAGCAAGTAAGCATTTCCCTACTTGATTAAGTGGACACTCCAGCCAACGCATGCACTTGAATGTATATGATGGCTGAGTGGTCCCTTTATATTTCTGTGATGTCATGTGTCTGTACAGAACCGTACATTGGCAAAGTTCTATAGCGTTCTTTATTTTTACACCGCAAAGGCTGCCGAAAGGGTAGAGTTCACAGCTCTATTATCTGTTTTGAGCATTATATCACAGTCAGGGTTTTTACTTCTTCTCTCCCAGTCCGAGTTTTATTTTGAAGGCAACAACAGGTATTATACATTGAGAAGTTTGTCTCCCAAGTCACTCCAGGGTGTCTTTTTGTAACCACGGTGCATCTGTTTCGAATGTTTTTTTTTTCTAGATTCCCTCTGAATAAGAACAAAGAGATGCATGAAGAGTCATTCAGGTTCACTGTTAGAACATCCACCCACAGACACTCGTGCTTGGCTTCCACTCCAAACGTGAAATCTTACAGAAATATTCTTCCTAAAACTGAATTTTGCTGCAAATATTATATATATATTACACCTATGCTCTAATTGGCTATTATTGCATAATACTGCAAAGATTCACCAAAGTAACAGCACTACATCTGCCTTTCACTAAGATTAATATACTTTAGTACATATTATAATGATGGTACTAAGATGACATCATAAAAGCAGCTAATTGATCTATTAATTACCTCATTAGGATATTAACCCTTTAAAAGAGATAGAGGATGTCTGTTGATAATCCGGATACAAAATAAAAAACAAAAAGGGTGTAGAATAGCCCCAAATCCCTATATGCGTTCCTGTAAATAAACTTTTCCAGTGGGGTAGTTAAGTAGGGTCCTGCCATATGCATACCTGGGAACTTTGACGCTTCAGTTACCCGGAACCCCCCTTGCAGGATGCGGCCAGGACGAACCACTGATGTCAGCTGACATTGGTGGGAGCTCCTGTTGACATCAGGAGGCATTTAATGCAAAACTGGCACCTTGAATTTGCTGCACAATTCAAGTCTGTCTAATAGAGAAAACAGCTATGGTAATGTGTTGAAATTGACCAAAATGTGAAACATAGTTTATAAAATGCGACGCGCAAGTGAAATTGTCCAATGATCATTTCAGCACAGAGACAAATCCAAAAATAAAATGAAGGTCCTTGCAAACGAACACTCTTCACCAGACATAGATGGAGCGCCCTGCAGTGGATGCATAAAAAATGAAATCTAATAGCTCCCTATACAAGATACACAAACGTATCCAAAGAGGATGCCTGCCAGCCAACCAGCTGATCTCTAGCTATTCATGGACTACAACTCATTCAGCTTTTGGAGATCTCTGTGTTGCTCATGATAAACAAAAATGCTCAGGAGGCTTATGAATGCATAGAAATATATCGCATTAATAGGACCCTTCTCCACCAGTCCCTGATGTCCTCTTTTCTAGACGCTCAGAATGTATCCTAGTGTTCTACAGCCCTAAAACCAATGCGTTTTTAGAATTCTTAACAAATAATATGTTCATATATTTAATTCTGTAAATAAATAAATAGTGTTCCAAACGTCACAGTCAAGTAAACCATAAAATAAATATTTCTAGCATTACTTGCTGGAATATCTCAATAAGTCATATATTAATTCTTCTCAAAGCCTGGCCCCCAACTCAAAACTCATTCAAAATGCCGGAATTCACGCATATGCAATTAGACGTGTTCACTGTTGGACACTGTTTTAAAACGATAGATTAAAATATATGTATGGTTGTGGAATATGTGGTTCAATGTATAGATCTATATATATATATATATATATATATATATATATATAGTTATGTTTATTAAGCACACTGTTTGACCAATTGAGGATGATAGTTGAATTTCATAAGGATTTTCCCATGGTTTGTGATACCATTTCGATCTGGCACACATTGGTACCAAGCAATTTGGTTAGTAAAATACATACGGCAGCAAACACACAGAACGCACGTGGCATTGAAATCACTATAAACATATCCTACCTCACCTATGTTACCAATACAAAAAGGTTTTCATGAATTATTTTATCATTAGCATAGTATGCAGAAAAAAAATCCTGCGGTCATTTCCCAAACAGAAATATAATGTAAACTGTCGAGTGTCAGAGGGGTAAAAAGTATAGTGACTTGGCGCCCTCTAGGGTTATTTCTTGTAAGTGTACGATAGCTTTTATATTCCCGCAAAGCTGTGCTGTAAGTTTATTTTAATAATTTATGAAATCTACAAGGAACTTGCAAATTCAGCACCAGCGTACAATGGGACCTTAGTGTTTCAGTTCAACAACAGTATTCTGTTTTAAATAACACATTTCTCCATGCGGCACATACCTGCTGATCGTAATGGTCAAAGGCTAATGCTTTCCTCCCAGCAGGTAGAAAAATACAAGTTTATCATTCAGAGGTTTTATTCACAGAGGCCAATGAACCCAGATATGATATTATTGTCTTTATAGCCTGCTGTAATTTCTTATAATGGCATGCTTACGGGATTAGTGGAACCCAGTACAGATTCTGGGACCCCAAGCAAGCTGTTTTAAAAGCCCCACATCTATGAATGAATCCCAAATTTCTATTTCTCAAACCACTTTTGAATTAAAAGAACACTCCAGCCATCCTATAATAGCTCTGGGTTCACTTTACATTTTTGTGGTGCTCCTTTTGCTTGGAGGAGATGTGCGGAACACATTTCCATGCATATGATACACTCCAGCGCTGGATCGAGGTCCGTTTGTTGACTTCAATGGGAGTGCTTTTATGCTACTGATTGGCTGCTTTGAACGATGGAGGAGGGTAGTTGCAGCAGCGGGGCTGCAGCTTCCATCTCAAGTAAGTGGTTTTATTTTAATTCCTTTTCTTTCTTTTTGAAGAGTGTGTGCTCCTCAGAGTTCTATATGTTCCCTATACAATTTATTCATTTTTGAGTACAAAACGTTAAACTGCAAAATGCTACTATAATGAGAGCAGAGGACTCCTGGCTATGACCCAGTCCTCCCAAAATTTCAGATTGCAAGAGGGGCACATTTGTTTTAGGGGCGGGGTTAGAGGTGTGGCAATGGAGCAGTTTTACTTACATATTGCTAGGTATTTACATAAATATATTTGTGTATGTTTTAAAATTTCTGTTGTTTACATACACATTTTGACTTTTAGGACTGTGTCGACAAACACCCAGGAAAAATTCTAAGCTCCTGGAAAAGAAGGAACATTAGTTGAAGAAATAAGGAGAGAGGGATTTCGTTAAAAAAAGAGGGGCTGTGCTTCCCATTAAGGAGGTTTTCTTTTTTTTCTTGCAGTTCAGTATATGGCCGTGGACAGTATTAAGAATCAATATAATACATCAAGATCTCTGGATGCTTCCTGTCTTCCCTCTAGAACATCTGTTTCTTTTTGTGTGGAGTGTTCAAGCATGTCACGTGTGTCCTCTATAATGAAGGGTTCTTGGTCTTGTACTGATGCTACAAAGTTAGTAAAAAAAAATTTGAAGCCCCAAGGTCAGTGCTTTGATGTAGAGGAATAAAAATGGTGAAAACGATGCCCAAATGTCTATCAAGGGCCACATTGGGATCCACCAGTCTTCGTCTTCAGGGGTCACATTCAGGGAGGGACGGATCTTCTTGGTCTGCAGAGAGGGGAAGCACAGACCTCCATTGCAGCTTGCGTGAAACCTCTACTCAACGCCAGCATTGTAAGCCAGAACCAAAATGAGACTAAAAAGTAGACTTTGGCTATATGGGACTCGGTTCTAGCTATTAACCCATTGCACGAGGCTGGAGTATATGATGGTGCTATATAAATCAATAATAATATACATCATATATATGTTATAAACAATAAATCAAATTGGTCAAACTATTTAAAGTTACAGTGGATGTGTTTATTGTGATGAAAGTCAGACAGGAATTAATTCAAGCTTCATATGTTAATCTCACTGTGAATGCAGTTTACTCTACTAATTAATTGCTTGAACATTTTGTTTCTCAAATCATTTATTTTGTTACAGATATTCATTGAATCTGTACAATTTAGTGATGCGGACTTGACTTTGCTTGTCAGAACAGCGGAGAGTCATTACAAAATGGAAATGATCCACATTATGCTTTGGTTGATATTTTCTTTATATTCAGCGCACGTCAACCAGATCTGTGGAATTTACATCTATTCTTGACAACACAAAAGTTTGAATTAACCTATTCTCGATGCGTCCAACATTATAAGAATGTCCTTATCTCGGAGGAACATAAGTCTGAGAGTAAAGGCAGAGAGAGGAAAGCGTGCAAGGGATTGTGACACATTGGTCCAATGTGCTAACTTTTTGTAGGAACATAACTATAACATGATGAATGTTTGTAGAATATACTAAAATATAAAACATAATAAAATGAAATATCAGTTAAATCATGATTAGTTTTTTTTTACGATACAGCAAACTTTATTTTAAAAAATAGTTTAGGAAGGTAGGGAAACATTAACAAATTGACAGACATTGGAAGGTTCAGAGATTCTACTTTTTTGTTTTGTTGGGGGTCCCTCCTCATTTTTTTGTACGGAAAATGAATGTACAAGCCTAGTTTTGTAATAAAATGTATACAGGCCAATACAAAACTTCAAATAATTGGATCACATATAAATGTATGTGCGTCAAAAATAGGCAGAGTCACTTAGATGCAAACAAAGGTAAAACATTTAATACGAACAAAAAATAGAATATAAAAAGTAGATAACAAAAATAATATAAAACAAGTCTTACAAAACCTTGGAGAGGAATTTAGTTCATGACATCTGTCCTATGCATTCCTGAGGATGGAGGGAGGGAGTGTTGGGACGAGAAGAGTCCGTGGATGGCAAGTACATCTCCTCTCTACCTCTCCTCCTATGCTTCTCCAAGGCTTTAACTTATATACACGGTTTGAATAATGATGTCAGTCTTGTCAGTCTATTGGTCTTCACCTAATTGGGTAAACATGCTCACTAAGATCTTTACACGTCGAAACCCTATTTTAGGTGGTGGCTGTACGCATACTGTAATGCCCTTTTAGAGTTACAACTATACCATGCATTAGCAAGCTTCTATCCTATCTATAGAATGCCTGTTCAGCAAATCCTTCATTCCATATTTTAAGGTCAAGGAAACCTTGAAGCCTATCATTGAAACATATTAATATATCTTAATAATCATTTATTTATGAACAATGATTACATATCTTAGACTATTGCCTATACCAATAATTATATATGGTCCATTTCTTAATTGAGGTTAAAAGAGATGTTAAATGTGTTAGAATCTTTTACAAGTTTCTATTGTGAAGCCTTATGGCCATGTTCATCAAAGCTTGAAACACCCTTCTGTACTCAAAAATCCTAACAGTTCTATCACAAAACAAAACAAAAAATAAAAAATAATTGCAAGCATTGATTACCTGTTTGTTAAAACACAGTAATTTGCTAATAGTAACAACAGGAAGCAAGCAATACAAAGCAGAGCCAGACTTGAGATAATGAGATTGGCCTGGCACTTTAAGGCCAACAGCCACCTAATGGAACAAGCGCATCTGATGGCTGGCTATGACAGGCCACATGTTATGTTTTTATGCTCAAGCAGCGGCCCATTGGGTATTTGCCCAGCGTGCCAGATGGTACACCTGATACAAAGAAATATGTGCAAAACTTGTATCGCAGGTTATTATCCAGTTATTAACTGGAGGTAAACCAGGACAGGTTGTTCTATCATGTTGTCACAATGAGAAACTGAAAAGGACTTGTGTGATGAAAGTCATTATAAACATGAATAAATAATAAGTCTATTTTTCTATGAGAATTCACACATTGATATATCTAATATTATTTTCAAATACAGCTTTACCCAATAAGATGAAAAGTTGCCCTACATGCCATATAATCAGTTGTAATTCCTAGAGCATATGGGGCTAACTTAAAAGCAGCACTTTAAGCAAAGCAGTCTATAAATCAGAGGCATGCAGACAGGCATATCCAGCACACGTTCCTACCAGCTGCCATTACTGCATGCTACAATACTAGCTGCCTGCGAGACTTAAAAAGTAACGGAGTGGGAGCTTTTATCTGGTATCAGCCCACTAGGCATCTTCCCCACGCAGGATGGTCATCCAACTTTGTATATCATGATACAACTTGGCAGGGGTTGGCTGGCAATTGAGTGAACAAACAAAAATGTGATAATTTCTTATTAATTAGAATATTTTGCGCTCACTAGCATTAACTTATACTTTACTACTTTTGTAGTTCATGCATTATCCAAATGAGGCATTATCAAAGGTGTGCTACGGCAAGTGAACAGAACCCAGGCTCCCTGCTAACCAATGTGTCCAGTGGGGTCACATAATGCACATTACATTACAGTAGTTCGCACAAAAAGTGGCACGTGGCACTGTAGATGGAAGATGGAGAGACAGATAGAGAGAGGTGGAAGAGAGAAAGAGTGTGTGTAAGTGTATGGTCTTAGATTGAGTGAGGCTGCATGAGTATTAGTATATAGTGTTATCATGAGTGTGAGTTATTTTATGGTGTTAGCGTGTGTGTATGTGCATAAGTGCATATAGTATATATATAGTATTAGTCTTTAAGTTACCTACTGGGGGTGGGGGCAGGTGCCCTGTTTTTTTTTATATATTTCATTTAGTCTGCCGAAGTCACAGCAATATGATGCTTTATAATTAAGTAATACACACCAATATTATTATAACTTCCAGCAATATAGAAGCAAAGCCAAAGTTTTATTTTATCTGCAAGTCATTTTAGGCCATACTTACAAAATAAGAACTAAACCTTTCATGAAGATAATAGCTACCAAATATTGCAAAAATAAGATGGCTCTCATCTCCCTTCTACAAAATATTATTATTTTAACTGAACTAGTCTTCTATATATCATTGCAGTTCAATACTATGTTAGGTGCATTATTTTTTGTTTAGTTCCAGCCATTACTGGCACTTTCCTGCCATCTAGTGTCCAGATAGTGCTACACATAAAAGTGGAAGGTATTCTGGTATGTTGTAGGGGCACCATCATGTGGTTATTATGTTAAACACTAATAATAAACCTGAAAAGACTGAAAAAAAACCTGAAAACTGTATTCATCCTAGTAAAACTATTTGTATATATATATATATATATATATATATATATATATATATATATATATATATATATATATATAGTTACCTAAAACTAATTAACTAATTTTCCTGTGTTCCAAAAGAAGCTGTACCACCTACTGTGAATTTAATACTGTATGAAATAAAGTAATCATTTAATCAGGCCAAATTTAGCTCATTAAGATATTGAGGAAATTAGTCAATCATACTTGATATAAATGGAGGACACACTAAGGTTAAATTAAAGTTTTTAAAGTTACAGGGAAAGACCTGTACCCCGACTGGGTACACCTGCCAGACGATCCTTCCTTCTCCCCATGGCCACCGGGAACACAAAACTTTAACCGTCAGGCAGGACTAGCATCGAAGACAGGAGGAAGGAGGAAACTGGTAAAGAGAGATCTCTGGCTTTCTAACCCTAATCAGGTACAGGGTGACAAACATAAATCCAAGCAAGGGAACCAGATATTGCGCTGCAATTAGTGTCCACTGTCACCTGCTGGATGTAATGCAATCCAGGAGTCCCCCATGTCACAAGGTATTTTTCACGTGGCAGCATTAGCTTGCCTATTTTACATAGCTCTGCTGAGTATTAATGCATGAACTTTATTGAGGGTGGTAGATAAAGTGGAGCACCCCCCCAACAGAAGTAGCAGAGAATTTAAACATGCATGGGATAGGCATATAGCTATCCACGGCTATCCTGAAAGACTGAAGACGGGACCAATGGCTGTTTAAAGTTTGAGTCTTTTATATCAGAAAAAATGAACAGGGCTGCCATCAAATTCTATGTTTGAAAGCACTTGTAATGAAAGATTTAATTTAATTTCTAAAAACGTCACATTAAAAGTCTCAGAGGTCACATTTGACGAGTCCTTCTTTTGTTGCTCCAATAAAAAGAGATCACCATCAGGCTTCACCGAAAAACCCAGTGTTCATCAAACTCTACTTATTTGTAGAGGTGGGGTATGCATCTCCTCTACTGCAACTAACCTCTAAAGTAATCATCAGGCAAAACACAAAAAAATAAATGAATAAAATGATCTTTAACTATGATGCTTGAAAAGCTTTATCACAAATATCTTAGAGGTAGCTAGATGGCAGCTGTCAAACAGAAAATTATTGTTATAATAATATTTATGTGAAAGGAAAAATACACTAAATATGTTATATGTGGATGTGCTATGCTGTTCTCAAAGGACTGTGTATCCTCCTAGAGTCTTGTGCACAAAAAGTACACCCTCTTTGAATTCTATGGTTTTATATATCAGGACATAATAACAATCATCTGCTCCTTAGCAGGTCTAAAAGTTAGGTAAATACAACCTCAGAAAAACAACATATGACATATTACACCGTGTCATTATTTAACAAAAATAAAGCCAAAATAGAGAAGCCATGTGTGAAAAATTAAGTATACCCTTACTGCTTCCATATGAGTTAAAATGCTAGGTAGCACAGATTTGCTGCTACTCAAATGCCATTGATTAACTGATCATCAACAATAGTGTCCACCTCTATAAAAGCCACAGTTTTAGCAGTTTGCTGATCTGGAGCATTCAGGTATGTGTTAACACAATGGCAAGGAGGAAAGACATCAGCAATGATCTTAGAGAAGCAATTGTTGCTGCTCATGAATCTGAGAAGGGTTATAAGGCCATTTCCAAACAATTTAAAAGTCCATCATTCTACAGGTAGAAAGATTATTGAAAAGTGGAAAAAACATTCAAGACAGTTGCCAATCCTCCCAGGAGTGGATGCCCCAGCAAATTCACCTCAAGGTCAGACCGTGCAATGCTGAGAAAAATTGCACAAAAGCCAAGAGGTAACATCTCGGACTCTACAGGCCTCAGCATGTTAAATGTTAAAGTTAAAGACATTACAATTAGAAAAAGACCGAACAAGTATGATTTGTTTGGAAGGGTTGCCATGAGAAATCTTCTTCTCTCTAAACATAGCTTAGCTTTGCAAAAAAAGCATCTGAACAGACCACAAGACTTCTGGAACAATGCCCTTTTGACAGATGAGACCAAAGTG
This sequence comes from Spea hammondii, assembly GCA_029215755.1. Taxonomy (NCBI): domain Eukaryota; kingdom Metazoa; phylum Chordata; class Amphibia; order Anura; family Pelobatidae; genus Spea; species Spea hammondii. The sequence goes on from JARDYJ010000011.1 coordinate 21,783,224, forward strand.
GACATGTTTGGCCACTTTTGGCGAAAATCAAACACAGCGTATCAACACAAACATCTCAAACCAACTGTTAAGCACAGTGGTGGAGGGGTGATGATGTGGGCTTGATTTGAAGCCACAGGACATGGGAACCTTGTAGTCATTGAGTCGACCATGAACTCCTCTGTATTCCAAAGTATTCTAGAGTCAAATGTGAGGCTATTTGTCCGACAGCTAAAGTTTGGCCGAAATTGGGTCCTTCAACAGGACAATGATCTCAAGCACAGGAGCAAATATACAACAGAATGGCTGAAAAAGAAAAGAATGAAGGTGTTGCAATGACCCAGTCAAAGTCCAGACCTCAACCAGATTAAAATACTGTAGCAGGACCTTAAGAGAACTGTGCATAAACAAGTACCCACAATATCAACAATTGTCTGTGTTTCAACATCTCCGTTAATAAATCAAACGAGTGATTGTGACAATATTTATTAAATTAAAACTCTAAGGATTTTAACGTATTTTAATTCCACAAGAACACCTGGGAGCAGTTTTCCATGCCAATTCAATGGTATCCGGAAGATAATGTAGAACAGCTACAATTAACAATAAAAGTCCATGTTTGATGCCAGAGAGTTGGACTAACGTAGTAAATATAATTTCTTGGGGTTTTGCGGTGGTCAGGTCCCTTTGAGAGTTTCTCCATATCGGTACTATTCACCTTTTAGAACAGTAGTCAGCTCACCATTCTCTTTTAATTCCTGTGGAAAGGACCAGATATTGTTAATAACATATTTTTACAGAACTGATGTTCTAAATACATGACGTCTACAGAAATGTTTCTGTCCTGTAAGTGATGTTTTTCTTCTTACCTCAATATCTTATTTAAAAAATAATACATTTATATTTTCTGAATGAGAACTGCAAAGCTGTCTGATCATGCCTGAAGATATATTGAACATGAAATGGTCATTTTTAATATAGCTCCAAATGACAGGACAAACACAGAAACAGAGTTACTGACAGATGGCAGCCACTGGGCAAGCGAACGAGCAATGTTTCTCACCTAAATCAGTTTTCTTGAACGATCCTAAGGGTGGAATAAATAAATGCTAGGCATAACTGCTCCTTTAAGTGCTAAACCCAAGTGCAAACCCGAGAGGCCCTCGTATACATATGGGATATGTTTGTCCTCAAAAAGCAATTAAAGTAACCAGGGTGTAAAGCTGTTTCTTATAACTCGTCAGGGTGTGAAAGTCACTTCTACTAGGTGTTGATGATGTCAAAAGTTGTCTTTAATAAATAAGGACATGGAAGCATGAATGTAGGTGCACCAGGACATCTCTGATTAACACAGCTGGGTGGGGAGGGGAAAGGAGATGTTTGAGTTTATTATAACATGCATATCACAGAGATAAAAAGTCACTTTTCAGACAACTACTAAAAGCCCATTAGCACAATGTGACACCGTTCAAGTTTTCAACAGCAGCAAGCTTGGTGTTTCCCAAAAGGATCTTATTAAACAGTGCCAAAAATAAAGATGCACTTGGATTCAAAGTTCATGGGAATCACTCTAAAATGTTTCACAAGGGCATGAATTTCATGAAACATTAGCAATGCTGATCCCTACAGTGAAGGCAAGAATGTTATGCGTCGTGATCTCTTGCCAGATTCTATGATACTCTGTGTTGAAGCTGCAAACCTTTCAGGTTTTCTCACAAGGCCAAAGGCATAAAAGTGTAGTAACAAGAAAATAATGGTGAAAACATTCTACTGAGTATATCATTGAAGAACCTATTTTGAAATAGGGTGTCAAGTCAAGGGTGGAGAGAACATAAAATGCACGTAGAAAAGACCTATTCTGTGCACTCTAATCTCCACATTTTTCAATATCACTTAAATCAAAGAATGGGCAAATATATGCCCATCTGCTGCTAAGCGCAACACAATGTAAAACAGTTTCACATCACAAGTATGAGATTTGCAGCAAGCCAACATCTGCTGGTTAATAATTCTGTGTGCTCTTTTCTGCTTAACCTTCTCACAGTTGCAGAGGCCAGCAAAACACTATGTACTGTGGTGGAGCAGCAGACATTTATCTTCTGAAGACCGTATTATCACCTTGTCTGATACAGATATATAACCAGTCTGCAAAGGCAATTGCTTGGCAAGAGGACACAGCTACAAACTTTGGACAGTATATTATGATCATTACGTAGTCTACTTGTGCCTCTTTAAATAATTTTTGTTGCATATTAAAAACAAATCTAAAATGTGTTACTCATAGTAGCTCAGCAGCTTTATCCTATTCTGCAATCCATTTTCCTAGAATGTGCACAGATGTGCGAATCGGGTGTCCAATCAGTTATATGTGCGTTACGCCTTGGCCAAATCTATATGACATTACCCAAAAAATTTACATCTTATTACTAACAGCTACAACAGAGTTTACTTGGTAAACATTCGTGAAGGCGTTATCACTTTCCATTACCTACTCTAAATGATGTTGCTGGAGGTTGTCACAAGACAAAACTTCAGAGCTCTACTGCCATCAATCACCTTGATACATCAGAACCCACACAGCTTTGAAGGCCACATTTATTGGTGATTAGAAGCAGAACAAAGAGGATGCTTCTAAAGCAAATTAGTTACTATTTTTAAGAGGGTGGGTAGGACATTTTAAGAAAGGGAAAATATTTGTAAATGTGGGTTAGTCAATCAAACCTGCAAGATATTATTTGAAGAAGATTACAATTAAGAGGCAGCAGTACAAGATACTAAGGAAAATTGTAATTACCTTGACAATATCCAAGCCTCCAATCAGTTCCCCTTTCACATAAAGCTGGGGATAGGTAGGCCAGTTGGAGTAGGTTTTTAATCCTTGTCGCACCTTTAAAACGAAAAGAGAAATAAATAAATACCGATGTCATATTTAAAAAAATATGTTCACCTAATGTAAAAATCCACAAGAAAAATCTGAATATAACAGCATGCCTACTGCCTAAACCCTTCCCAGAAATATGTCACGATGTGTCCACTCAGAATTTTGGCCAGAAAAACTCACGGGACACAAAAGCAGGTACTGATTGTTTGTTATAGAAGCTGGAAAACATTTCTTTAATGTGTGTAATTTTTATGGGCCATATAGTGTATGGCTGATGTTGACGCTCCGGGGAGGGGCCAGACACGGCCCCTAATGCCGATCTCGGTGTTGCTGAATGCCTCAACATTGAGGCATTACAGCAACACTGTTAAAGCAAAAAAAGTAATCTTGGATCACTTTCTAAGCTTGTTTAATGAAATGACGTATCAGGCACGTCATTGGTCATCACCTGACCGTTTTTGTGTGACGTCAATGGACGTTAAGGGGTTAAATGTTAAGATAACTGCTAAAGGCACCTTTATAAGGTTTACTTTTTAACCGCCATTTATATCTGACTTACTTCTTCATCCTCCAGAATATCAAAAGTTTCATATTCAACACTGAAAAAAGATAAAGCAAAATAGTAAAAAGATAGATAAAAACAAAAAAAATGAATGATGGAGTCATTTTTTTATAAACACACACATAATAAACAAATGTATATTCTTCTCTACTGGCAAATTCAAGCGCATGCATTCAAGTGAAGGTTATAGGCACTATTACAAAATATTTCACTTGACAGAAGCCAAGCGTTAATTGAATTTGCTGCTTTCCTATATAACTGAGCTTTAACAAAGAAAATGGAAAAAATGAAGAAAGTACTGAATAAGTAGCTACACCACAACCACAATGACAAATAACTCCCAGAGACAACAATGACATGTTATCAATACACAAAACTAGACCTCGTATATGAACAACCGGCAAGGAAAGCGTATCACTTATGTTACGCAAATAAAATGTGAAGTCTAATATAAATGCAACACTGTACTCACCCCGCGTTGTTCAGTATTTCTAGAATCTGCCTGCTAAATCCACATTTTGCCATCTAACAAAAAAGAAATGCCACAATTATTTCTAATGACATTAAACATGGTATGGTTTGTTCCGTGGAGGGCATATACATACCTGCTTGTTCCCTTTCATAAAGAGAATAACGGGAGCTTTATTTATAAGTGCCTTGAGTCTGCCATAAAACAAAATGTGTGAATATTTGTCAGTTGAGTACAAGGCAAGGCAAACGGCAAAATTAAAGGGGGGATTCCACCAGTTTTATATTACCGTTATCACTTTGAATATTTTGTTTAATATTGTCATTTTTAGTTTTCATAGTCAGAAGAATTGTATTGTGTTTTGTTTTCTTAGCTCAATCAACATACTGCCATTATCATACTTGTTTTAGTAGGTAAATCGCTAATCTGAGAGTTTGGAGGAATTAGGAATTATGAAAAGCCATACCCAGACCAGTCAGATACAAAATGACAAAGAGAATAAATACTTAACAGAGGCAGAAAGGGGATGCAGAAGGGCAAATGCCTGGGGCAAAATAAGTCACTGTCTGACTATTCAGCAAAAAAGACTTTAGCAAGAGGATAAGGTTGGTCTTTGCAGAAACATCTTTTTGCCCCAGGCGTTTGCCCTCCTGCACCCCGTTGCTTCATTTATATTTCTGAGTTTTTGACTTGATCTGCTACTGGTAAGCAATTATTCTTTTTGGTGTTTTGCAGTCTTGGAAATCCTAATAACAGTGTTATGTATGGTAATACACCACCATTGCAATGTCATTAGTAAATTAACACTCGCAGAGCAACCATTTTTGTTGAGTGTTATCACTATCCATTATATATGCAGCATGCTAAAATAGCCAGACACCACTTTTAATATGAATTAACTGTCAACACTGCTCAATACACAGAGACATATTTAAAGGCAGGGCTCGACAAATCCCAGGCGCCAGGTCGCCATGGCGACAGAGAATTTTGTCCTGGCGCCTAGGTTTTGTCAGCCTCTTACATCCAGAAAAAATAGTGGATGTACAAGGGTGAGTCACCACACGGGGGCGCTGCTGCTGCTATCTGCCCAGGAGTCTGGGCAGACAGCACAGCCACTCAGAGCCCGCCCCCGAGCCTGAGATCACTCCCACAGAGTGATCCTGTAGGCTGAAAACACGGTTGCTGGAAAACCAGCAATCGTGTTTTCAGCTGCCACAGGCAGCTTCAGGGAAGGGGGTTGTGTGTTGATTGGGCCCCCACACAAGTGTGGGGACCTGACCCAACACCCCCCTGCTGCCTGATCGCTCCATGAGAGCGACAGTGCAGCGTTAACCCCTTCAATGCCGCGATCACGGCATTTAGGGGTTAATTCCCGTTTTGTTCGGGACTCTGCTGCTGGTGGTCTGCCTGGAAGCCCAGGCAGACCAGCAACAGCAAAAACGAGCCCCCACAAGCCCTTTGATGATTCCTGTAGGCATGGAAGCCTACAGTCGTCATCAAAGAGACTCCCCCTGCAATGGCTGGTCTATAGACCAGCAATTGCTTCCCAGCTGCCAGAGGCAGCTTCAGGGACAGGGGGAGAGGGTTCTTCGGTCTCCACATGAGTGTGGAGCCCCAACACCCCCCTGCTGCCTGATCGCTCCATGAGAGCGACAGTGCAGCGTTAACCCTTTCAATGCCACAATTGTGTATGACACATTCGTGGCATTGCAGGGGTTAACATTTGTCCCCACAAGCTTGTGGGGACTAAATATCAGTCAATGCTGTGCTCCAATGGAACATCAGCATCGAAAGAGTAAAAAAAAACAAAACAAAAAAAAAAAACAGCACTGACCTGAAAGTCCAGGGTGCTTCCAGGTCAAACGCTGTGATTTTAGTAAGTGGGCTGATGATGATCAGATCACTCCTGACCAACTGTTAGTTTAAAAAAAACCTGGCTCCTAACTTTTTTACCTGGCGCCTAGATTCACAACAAATTTGTCAAGCCCTGTTTAAAGGGCAGTTTTAGGGTAAAATGTAGAGCAATCCTGATGACATACTATAATTGTACACAATCATAAAGAGTTTTGGCAAACACATAACTATACAAACGTTAGATATCAGATAGATATAAAATAGTTAAAAAGGAACATAATTTATATTTGGCATACGCACAAAAATTACACTAAATAACATATAAATACAGACCTGTCTTCTAGGTTTTGGGCCTTGGGACAAATTTGGTCCAACTCCCCAGACTCCACAAGTTCCTGTAAAAGACATTACACAACATGGATCTATTTCGCAGAGATACCCTGAAGTTTGGCAGAGAGCATCCGATTTCCAAACCCCAGCCCCCAAACTCACCTTTACAATGTCCAGTCCTCCGATCAGCTCACCACTGACATACAACTGAGGATAGGTGGGCCAGTTGGAAAATGTTTTGAGCCCCTGGCGTACTTCATCATCGGACAATATATCAAAACTGCTAAACTGGACCTTGTGCATGTTAAGGATATCCACAATTTGCCTGCTAAATCCTGTAAGACAAAAAAATCACGTTTCAGTACAGACGTAATGTACAAACATACATCTTAAATACACCGCTTGATGAGCAGTGTTCCCTCTAAGGTGTGCGCTTGTGCGCGCGCACATAGCTTTCAGAGGAAGCGCACACGAACAAAAATTGTGCGCACAACCAGTAGCGTAACGAAGAAGGGGCGGTCCGCTACCGGTTGTGTGCACAGCACCCCTCCAGAGACGGACAGTAATGTCCGCCGCTAGAGGAGCAAGCTCGGTTGGGGAGATCAAGGATCTCCCTCCGACCGGTTTAAAATCAATAAAGGGAGTGGGAGGTCTGTTAATAACCGATGCCGTGCGTCGGGATTTGATGTCAGATCCTGGCGCACAGCACTAAAGCCACGCCCACCGTCTTTACTGCACCGGAAGGAGAGGACATAGAAGAGGAAGAACGAAGAGTTGGAAAAGTGACAGAGAAAAGGTAGGAAAACATTCTGTGAGAGTGAATTAGTGTGTGAGAGTGATGGGTGTTATGCTGTAGTTTAAACCGAATGTTTGTGAATGAGTGTGTGTGTGTGATTAGCATGGATGTGTAAGTGTGGGGGGGGGGGATAGCATGGCATAGGGAGGCTGTAATCATATTCCTATCATGCTCAGGTTCCAACATGTACTGGCTGCCTGGGCATGATAGGAGTGAGATTGCTGGTAGGTGTTATGTTGTACCACGGTCAATGTGTGCCTCTCTATATAGTGATAGGTGTTATGCTGTACCACCGTCAGTGCGTGCCTCAGTATATAGTGATAGGTGTTATACTGTACCACTGTCAGTGTTTGCCTCAGTATATAATGATAGCAGTTATGCTGTACCACGGTCAATGTTTGCCTCAGTATATAATGATAGCAGTTATGCTGTAACACCGTCAATGTCTGCCTCAGTATATAATGATAGCAGTTATGTTGTACCACCGTCAATGTCTGCCTTAGTAAATAATGATAACAGTTATGCTGTACTCCTGTCAATGTTTGCCTAACGATAGAAGCTATGCAGTTTTAAAGTGTGTGTGTGGGTCCCACGTACAGGATCCGCCCCAGGTGCCAAATACACTAGGTACGCCCCTGCGCACAACAGTTTTTCCCAAAAATTTTTTATCCTTTATGCGGCCTGGAGCCTCCGCTCGTGATTCGCTCATAATTTACTTATGCAGTGAGAATTTCACCTTTAAAAAAACATTACATTAAGTAATACTGTTGTGTAACTAATACTACATTATCACACTATAATGTAGTGTTATTAACCATGAGCGAGCTGTTCCAAAAATATAGAACAACAATTTAAATTTACAGTTTGCAGAAGCATATTGTGCGCACAAAATTTTGGCTCTGGGAAAATGTTTGCACAAGAGAAATTTTCTGCGCACATCACCTAAGAAAAATTAGAGGGAACATTGTTGGTGAGATTATCTTTCGGATTTAGTGCATTGCACGCATACCAATTTTCCTAAATAATCCCAATCACGAGAATACTTCTTTCCCAGCAGGCTGAACGTATGAAACACATTTATGGTTTATTTTAATGCAAATAAATTATGCATACCATGATCACACTTTAAAAATGCAGATTTTTATGAAATAAATACAGTATTATTCTAAGTGGAAAAATATATAACTTGGGGAATCTCAACAGTTCCAGTACGATACTGACCACTGGTTATAATAAAAAAAAAAAAAGAAAAAAAGAAAGGAAAACAAAGTCACCTTGCATAAGTAGAACAATATTTACAACCTACAGTATGTGAATAGCCTTTATATGACCTCTGTTCATATATAAGCCTCTGAAATATGGTTTTTCCTTGCAGCGAAGTTGTGGTGATTCCATGATCTGCATCCAATCGAGGTATGAGTTTATTTATTTTATGCTGTAACTGAAGTGTTAAGTTCATGTACAGCCCGGAGTAAAACACTGATTTTGAAATGTCTCATCCATCTGGGAGTTCATTAGTAAATAGCTAAAGGCTGATTGCTTTTGGTTATTCTGTTTCCAATACATTCAATCATTTTTACTGGACTTCCCCCACCAGAAAGCTTTGTTTGAGCTGTAGGCTACAAGATGAAGACTGGAAAGATTGATGGCTTGTATTTCATTTTTTAAGGGTTAACGTGGCCAGGCATAAATGTTACGCGGTGGGATAAAACTGTATCACTGCTTTAAGTCTGCGCTAAAATTATAAAAAAATGAACACACAATTCTATGCTTTTAGGTAAAATATTTCCATAAGCACATGTCAGGCTAAAAACAAAACAGAAAAGCATGAAACTAAATATCTTTACCCAACATGATAGAGCTAACCGTACCACAAGATATTTTGCATGATAAGACCCAAACTGCAAGTTTCAAATAAATTCAAAAAGCACTTATCTTTTCGGATTCCTATTGGTATTATAGAACAGCAACTACAATCTATTTTGTGTTCCCAGCGCTTCACATGGAAGAACGAATGGACTCTCTATCCAAGCAGACAAAGCTATATTCCCAAAGAACACTATTGAGAAGGCAATGCGGTTATGGGCCAAGTTGTTGTACAAAAAGCTCTGGAACAATCACTCTTATCTCAGCATGTTTAACGATACAACTGGAGAGTCAACTTGGTCTGGCTCAAGTAGGAGACTTTGTTGGGTTACAATCTGACATCCCAATTTTACTGGGTGAATCTTACAGGATTGCTCTGCTTAGTCCTACAAGCTGTCTATCTCACAGCTTAGTTGCTGTGAGAGGAAACCAAAGATCACTTGTAATACTAGATAGGTAAAGGTGACACAAGATAATGACAATTCACTGATCGGCATAACTAAAGCCATCATTTTGCATGTTGATGCATATAATAGCATAGTTTCATGTTATATTTTACCTTTTTTTCATGAAAATGCATAGCATGACTCACCAGTTATTTAGGAGAAATACTTTATGGATGCTTACCCCAAGCCAGCTCTGGCTCACATGAGATTCCTGGGGGGTCTCAGAGACCCCCTACACACATGCACATTAGGCATTCCAACTGAAGTGACCCTAAGCAGTTTGCTGATGCGCTGGTTAAGTAGAAAACATAACATACCGCATCTGGGCTCCTGGGCAGAACCTTTCATGAACAACATACAAGGAGCTGCATTAATGAGCTTCTTCAGCCTAACGTTGAGGTCTTCTTTGGGGGTATTGTTTGGGGCTGGTGGGAAAGATGCACTTGAGGCATACCGCTGGACACGCTTGGTGAGTTCGGGAGCATGTGCTCCATCTAGTCTGTCAATCTTCTGGGAATTCTGAAATTAGAAGCACACCACACTATTGCATAGATCAAAAGTAACACATATATACACACACACACACACACGACTGCAGCCCGTCCCTGACATAGAAAGGGGAACACACAGAGTTCCCCTAAATTCTTTTTTAGAATCGTCCCTTTTTCGTATACTATGTGTGCTGACTGGCCTGTTCGCTGTGATTAAAGGGTGGCCCGTCACAATTACGAACAGCACACTTAGTACACTGAAGTTTGGAACACCAAGCCACATGGACATACAGTTGTAGTAAGCGATGACTCCACTGGGTTCAGTTTGGTTTTCTGAGGATAAGTCCATAGAAAAGCTTGTGATTATTGTATTTGAGAATCATAGTGTGAAGTTAGGCGAGGTGCAAAGTTACTACTCTGAAACTTGGGAGATTTTCCCAACTTGACACGTGTTTGTCTTGAATCCCCTGAGCAACTATGTAATGTACTATTTACACCGTCTCTCCTCTATATGTCCTCCAATCAAGAATAACCTTCACCAGATGCGTTCTCCTCACACCCGAGTGTACATGTTTCACATGTTGTGTTGACAGCAGAATTTACTGTTTTTTATTTATTTTTTTTACTTTGCACTTTGTACATCAGTTGAAAAACATCCATCTGTCTGATCACAGACTGGAGCATTGGAATAACACATATATCAACATATAACATACAAGGCTTTTTTTTATCAATGCTCTTTTTAATGCATTTTTTATAAGGTGAAGTGGTTTGTAATGTTTTATCTGAAGAGATTTTAGTCACATGAAGGTAAGAATGCAAAAGTGTTACTATTTTGCCAACTCGAATGTTAGAAAGACACTTCAAGAAGAAAAAAAACCCAAACTATTGTAACAAAAAGAATAATCCACTGACGTGGCCATTAGAGGGAGAAATAGAGCCATTAAAAATCCCGGTTCCTATCAGTCACGGCTTTCCTCTGTGCATCATGGGTGTATGTCGCATGATCAGCTCAATGAACATGTACCTGGAATATGATGCACAACTCAACTTAATGAGACCAATTAATGTTAAATTAGGAAAATTCCAAGCATTACAACATCATGTGGATGGTTAACATCTACAAGGGAACCAATAAATGACTCAAAATAAATACCCGTGAAATACTAAAGGAGAGCAACTCTGAAGAGCCCGGCTCCCTAGAGCTTACAATCTATTTCAACGCTATAAATGCCTTAGTAATGGAACTTGATACTGCACCGCTAAAGTAAAGTAGCCCAGCAATTAAAATCATTTGCGGCCACGCATATCGTAACAAACACCTACCTGTAGGTAAAATACATGCTGGCTACCGATGCAAATATAACAATACGCCAAGAAAAGTATTTTCCTTACCTTAAAAAACAAAAATGTTGGCACCGAGGTAATTTTGTACTTTTCTGACACTTCTGGAACGGCTTCGGCTTCAAGCTACAAAGTAAAAAAAAATAAGAGGGGGGGGTGGAAAAATGCAATGTTTCAGTGATTTTATTTTCATGTCCTCTTTTATGGCTTATGTTTATGAAAGCCTCCCAGGGATACTTGGCATGTTTAAAAGGAGTCGAATGCAAAAGTTTGCAAGTCATTTGCATTTAAATGAGACTCGCTGGGCTGCCCTGTCATCCACCGAGCTTGCACTATGACAAAACAGGTTCAAGGGTTCTTATTTTGTTGCACATTTCAGAAGATGCCTGGAGGCTGCGAATAAAATTTTTTGGTGCACTAGTGACCTAGTAAATTTTCAATCATATGCAGCTACTACTATATTGAAATCCATAAATCACTGACCCCGGTTATGTCATGATTACAGTGCGCATTTCCTGCCCACAGCAATTCTAGCTGTTTGCTCTATTGACTAATTTCGAGAGGCAGTACATCAAGGCTGACATTTGCGGCTCTCTGCAAATTATGAAGCAAAAAAAAAAAATAAAAAAAGGAGTATTTCTTCAATAAACTATTGACGTCTGGTAAATTTCACGCTTAACCCTTGCACGGCAACTGGATATCAAACAACGGTCTTGTTAGAGCAACGAGCAGTATTGCTGGGCAATTTTTAAAGACAAATGAAAGCAGACATTGGAAATTAGCCAGCCGAGGATCACCGGCAATGAGGGTTTATGTAAGGATTTTTGTATGGGTTTCGGATGAAGCTGCACCTCAAGTAACTGTATTCACACTGCGTGTTCTGGCCATATGTTGTTTGTAGGGTTTTTCATTTGCAAAGACAACAACTTATATATCCTACAATAATAAACATAATATTGAATATGCAATATAAAATTGAAAAAAAACAGCATCTGACATTTCTAATTAAAGCACACACTATCTAAATACACCATTATATAAAAACAAGGATGCCGGATGGGCGTTCAGCTCAGTATTTATTGTGCACACAGTTCCCAGTTATTCCACTAGCACAATGTTATTTACCTGCAATAGACTCGCTTTTTTTGATGACGGCCCCACTTGAAGTGTCAAAGAATTATAACAGGGCTCGACTTACCCCGAGCGCCCAGGGTTTCGCAAGGCTGCCATCATGAATCCGGCACCCTATGCTTTCCTGTGGGTGCGGGGTGAAGCAGGTGCCATGAGGCTCCGAGCGGGGTCATGTAATGCATGTTAAGTGGCCCTGCTGGGTGCCTCATGGCACTCGCCTCACCAAACCCCTGCAGGAAAGCATAGGGTACCGAATTCACGATGGCGGACCAATGACGTGGCTGTTATATATGTAAAGTGCTGGAGTCGGTGTGTGTATGTGTATACTGTAGTGTCGGTCTGTGAATATTGTAGTATTAATGTGTATGTGTGTAAATATATAGTTCCAGATTCAGTATATCTACTGTATTATCGTGCCAGATTCAGTGTGTACGTGCCCATAGTGCTAGCGTGTGTAACTTTATATATGCATAGTGTTACCCAGTATGTGTATGAGAGTGCAGTGCTAGCGTGTATGGTGTTGTTTACGTTGTTTATTATTACTGTACCTTAATAGTGTGTATGTCAGCATATAGTGTTAAAGTGTGTGTATTAGTGTAGTGTTAGCATGTGTGTACATGAGTGTAGAATGTTAGCGTGTTACTGTAAGGTGTTATAGTGCGTAAACGTATGTTAGTGTATGGGAAGGCTCGACAAATCCTGGGCGCCAGGAAAAAAAAACACGATTGGGGAAGAAAAACAAAAAGCTCGCTCCTAACTTTTTTGGCTTGCTCCTTGATCCAAACCAAATTTGTCAACCCCTGGATTATACTGAACGGTACCACAATCCTAGTAAAGGCAAACAGAAAACTGTTTTCTCCAACTCAAGCAGCACTAGTTTCTATCTCATATATACAGTGAAGGAAAAAAACATTTGATCCCCTGCTGATTGTGTACGTTTTCCCACTGACAAAGACATGGTCAGTCTATAATTTATTTGAACAGTGAGAGGCAGAAAAACAACAAAAAATCCAGAATAACGCATTTCAAATAAGTTATAAACTGATTTGCATTTTCCTCCTTGCACATAACGTTACCTGGCAGCCACTCTCCTCCCGCGCCTAGAACGGTATCAGGCAAAGCTTTGGTGTGAATTCTTACCCAGAGTCACAGTGACAGAGTTATGACAGAGACAAGCCTTTTATGTACGTGTGTATACATACATATAACTTATTAATGCATGTAAATAATAAATTGGCTTACATAAACATGAACACTTCAATGAAACTAAATGTGGATTTAGAGTAATGTATGGCAACTGTTCTCACAACATACTACAGTCAAACTACAACAGTCCTCAGAATTTCAAGATGATTCTGGTGTTATAACTTATGTAATACAAAATGAGCATACGCCTGTATACCTTTACAAACGTAACTTGAGGCTGGTCCTTGGCCAATTCAACCATAACATCATTCATTTGGGAGCATTGTGGAGCCCATGGTGCCCAAAAATGTACAACTAAAAGTGATCTGAAAAGAAAAAAAAAAAAAAAGGATTCAACCAACTCTCAGAAATAATTAGCAGAATATTCAATCACAAAAGAAATACTTTATATTACATTATACTATATCTTTTTGTGAAGCATCCATTTTATTTAGAAATCAATCTTGCTGCTCTACAAACAGAAGCTTACTGAAGAAAGCCAGGTCCTACACCCAGCTGGCTATAAAACATGAACCCACCTGGGAGGACCACCAATTGCACTGTTGGATTATGTACTGCTGAGGTAGTGTGGTTTCATTTTCATAAGTTGTATGGAGCTTAATTTTTTATACTTTTTTGTTGTTGTAAAGTCCTTCTAGTACCGAGCTATTATCATTTTCTCCTTTTACTCAGCAGTGTGGAGATTGGCATTGATTGAAGAGCTTTTTCAGTCATCCCTTGTGAATGTATAGCAAGTGTGTTCCTACACTACACAATATATGTTTTCTTGTATACAAGCCCTATTAAGTGGATCTGAAAGAGGTCTATGAATCAAGGCTATGAGATGGGCATAAATGAAGAACAGCCATGTGGCAATCTGGGTATCTGGCATATTTAAAAAAAAAAAATAGAAATAAATCCTAGCAGAAGCGCAGGGCAAACCATTTGCGTGCCTTTCCACCGCAAACCATAATCGACTTACATTTATACATCTATACTTTCTAGAACCAGCTAATAGCCAAAAACAATTCCATGGATCTATCATAAAGTCCTACTATTAAATGGTGCTGTTCCACTGGGACAAAACCTTACACAATCTGGCATGTTAAGCAAATAGACCTTATTATATTGGTCGTTATATTCTTTCCTATAACGATTTAATTAAATAAGAGCAGCACAGAAAGTTAGAACACCTCTTTTCTGTTTAAATTGTAGCTTCCTATGAAAGTCTGCTTTTGTGCCATATGACAATTATAGATTGTAAGCTCCCAAGAGGAGGGCCCCATTCTCCTTTTGTGCCAGTTTGTTATTCTGTGATTTTTAACTATTTTACTGACTCTATTGTAATCTGCTAGTGCTATATAAACAAATGTAATGAAATGCTATAGTTCCCTGAAAATATAATAATATCTTGGAAGAGTTTTTGCAGCATCGGGATTATGGTTTAATGCAGTTTTGAGCTTAAAAAAATAGTTAACTCGACAGAGTTGAAAAAAACACCACTAGACAAAGTATTTGGCTCTCTGATTATAGGTATTTTATAGTTGAACTCAAAGAAAAGGAGGTCAGCGCGTCACAGGGTTGTGCTTGTTGCATTATACTATTGTAGGTGGGCAGTGACCTGTACACAGCAAGAACAGTACCTTTCTATTTCCCACACTGCTGCTACCCACATTTTACAAAGAACTCCAATCAAACAAGTAAATCATGCAATAAGAACTTGGGTCACAAGGGCAATAGTACTGGAAGAGAGGTAGTTACAAGTGTTATTTCCAAAGTGACAGGTTTCAACATATTGTTGTAGTCACCGCAAACAAAAATACTCCCGGTGTCCACTCTGAATTTAAAACAAACTAGGGGGCATGTTTAAAAAAAAAAAAAAAAAATCATAGCGACAGATATATAGATTGATATATACGGTAGATAGACATTGGAAAAAACTAAACTTAGAACTCTGGAGCCTGGCATTTCAGCAACATGTCTGATTTCCTTCTAGGAGTAGGGAAGGGATTATTATTAATATATCTTATTTATATCTGCAATAAATCTGTGGATGTACAAAATATCACCTCACTAGACACTAGCACTATATAGGTTACTGGTCCACCTGTGACACAATGAATATCCCTTGGAAAAAAGTTATTGATGTAGCCTGACAAAACCAGTTGGGTGATTTTATTCCTTCTTGTCACAGACAGACCACCAGTGGCACCTGTAGGAGTCACAGATCCAGTACCAGTGCAGACTGACAAGAGAGATCGTATATGCTATTGAGTTGTTGCATGTTTATATAAATGCCCCCACCATGAGTAAATTAGCCCACCTATGAGAGCTTTTTCATATTGAAGATACATCGTTACTGATGACTGCTGTGTGGCGCAGTTGGGGCAAAACATCTCTCCCTGTGTGCATTTACATTCTGGTAGAATGGGGGTGACGCTGACCCTCCGCTTTTAGGGGAGTGCTAATATTATGAGAATACTGTATAATTATAATTAGACAATCTTTGGAATTTTTTACTTCTCTACTATGATGAGCTTGAGGATTATGACATGTGTATTGTTACAATGGCTGGTGAGATGATTTTGGCTAAACCCGATAAGCCCGCAGCCAGAGAAGTGGAGTATTGTTTAAAATGAAAAAGACATTGTGGCATTTGGCATGTGAATTGTTTTGTGTAGTTTTAAAATAATAATTATTGTGGTGTTTTCATTAGGTATTGATACTACCGGGCTTTTCATCACTGGCCGGTCCGATTTGAAAACACAATCTTCAAATGTTATATAGGTAGAAATCAGTAATATTAGTTACGTGTTACGAAGGATGAAACACGTTTCTAAGGCAGCTGTCCATGGTGCTATAACTCTCTGGCATCAGTAACACATGACAATCAGCAATATGTGTTTGGATGAAAAATGTTCAAAAATAAAAACTTATCTAGGCTGTCTAAAGATTTTACTTTATTAGAATAATTAAGTTATTAATATTATGCAACGGACTAGTTCACAAAAAAAGCACGCATTATTCAGGTAAGACAGTAATGTAATTAAGCTTAATTGATTGAAAAAAAAGTTATTTTTGTAATTTAATAGATAGTAAAACCAATGGCTGTCGTGGCTTTAGATGCTAAAATACCACAGAGTGAATATATTATGCTGAAATGCGAACTAATCCTATTAATGAACCTATAATAAAGGGCAATTCAATGGAGGTAAAAAAAAAAAAGTTATAAAAAAAAGTCACATAAAAATCAGATGAATGAATAGCTGTCAAAAAAATCTCTCTCTCTATACATTATATATATACACATATAAATATATATAGACATATATAGATAAATATAAAATATATATATAATGAAACGTTTTAAGAGATGCCATTGGAAACCACTAGAAGACGATGTGTCGGGATTTCACCCACGCCCTATTCAAAATAAGGCCTGTTACATAACCAACCGGTGTAATGACGTCACGTACCCGATGGATGCGTAATAAGGGGCCTGTAGCACATGACTGTACATACCAGCCTTACATCACAGTGACAAGAACCTATAGCATGGCCGTATAACCACCAGATACCTGCTACAGTAGTGGAAGATATAAATATCTGATACGCTTAACGTGACACGTACTTCTCACTTTTCTGAAGCAGCTCCTCAAACTGCAATGCAGAACCAGCATCCAACACAGCCGCCATGTTGCCCGGACAAGGCTAAAAAAACGAATGCCGAGAAGT
Organism: Spea hammondii; assembly: GCA_029215755.1. Lineage (NCBI taxonomy): Eukaryota > Metazoa > Chordata > Amphibia > Anura > Pelobatidae > Spea > Spea hammondii. Next base: position 21,800,293 of record JARDYJ010000011.1, read on the forward strand.
CAATGAGCCTCGAGCAATCGAAGCGTGTGACAGTCGTGCGAATCCGCCCCGAATCCAGGCTAGTCCAATCGAATGCAGAGACGCGGATCACCTCAACACGCACGATACATTAGACGCTGTAACAAGTAACCGTGGCACGTGAGCACACGGTGCACGAAGATACATTGATTTCAACATTTTCCTAACGTTATAAAGTAACAGAATAATTGAATTTGCAGAGTGCGGCGTTCTGATTCTGTAGCCAGCTAAAAAGTAATTTAAATTTGGTTTATATGTTTACTGGGATTGCATAACTCCCAAGTGTCCAACTGACAAAGAAACGGTCCCTCTTTGGCAGGAGGACCACATTGGCCGTGTTTCCAAGATATATATAATTTTCACATGTTGCTAAGGGGCTCAGGTAAAGTGCTGCCCTGCAGTGTGCGGAATGTGTAAACTTATGTGTCAGGCAGAGCCTGTGTTGGCCTAACACAGGGGATTGGTGTTGGAAGGGTTAACCTCCCCTGATGTGTTTTGCAGCCAACAACTTTCCTTCTTAAGCCACACAGACTGACCGACACCTTCTACAAACCAGAGCTCTGCCATAACTTCACTCCGGTTCAGTGACCATTAGTCCCTATAATATACAATTTGGGGTGATGTCTTCTACTCTGGGTTTGGGTCATCTTGAGCACACAATGGGATCTGTCAATCTTAGCAGATGTATGTGTTATACGAAGATCTAGGCTTGGGGTGTCTCTCTGCGACACTGGAGGGGTGAAACACCTCGCCAGGGGATAGGATTGACTGTTTTTCATAGAGAACTTCTGGAACTTTCTATGGATTTGTAACATCACCGATAACAATCCCACCCAACAAAGACATTGAGGTTCCCGCAGGTGACCTATACGTGTTTTGTATGATCAGGTTTTTCTGTGTTTCTCCTTGTTTATTTTTACAAACTGTGTTGTATACTCTGTGTCTAAATTGTTAATGTCTTTGTTCCTATTATTTTTGTACATGAGGACAGACGTGGATTCGGATTCATATGAACTTTATTTGTAGTAAATTTTGCCTAATTTGTGCATTTGTAGGAATCTCCCAAAATGAGAAGGAAGCCTCAACAAAAGAAAAGGAACCTCCAGATATTCTTTCTCCAGTCATGCATTCATCACTCCTTTTTTGGGAGTGAGAGAGAAAAAATACTGCACCAAATTTTGTTTTGAAACCAAAAGTAACCTACTATATTTTGTTCAGCTAACCAAATTAGTTGTCTCTAACCGAATGCCCCAAAAGTTTAAATTGCCCTAATTTAACTGTAACATATACTTAATGAGGAATCTGACAGCAGATACAAACCATTTTGGGTCATCAAGTCTGCCCATTCTTCCTCATGTAAAGACTCAGATCTTAATCAGCCCTTGTCACAGGATAGCTTAATTCCTGTCCCATGCATGTTTAAATTCCCTTACAGTATGAGCCTCTACCACGTCTGCTGTTAATCCACCATCCATTTTTACCTAAGTAAAACTTTCTTTCATAACTAACCCTCTAGTTTTAGACTATGGGCTCTTGTTCTAACATTTTCTCCTTATTTGAAATAAACTCTCCATTAGTACTTTGTTAAATGCATTTAAGTATTCCATATATTACTATTTACACAAATATGTTCTCATAGATTGCAATGAGTAATTTTATGGGTTTTTTTTATTTTGGACTAAAGTTAATTTCCATGTAAAACAATAATACTCATAACAGCATACTGTAGCCCTTTCCTTTTAAGATTTGCAGCAAATATTGATCAAGCCCGGCACAGTGTGAAGTACATCTGAACAATTCTCCCATGCAGATGGATCACCCAGGCAGTAAGGTCATTTTTTATACAGACTGTGTCATTTTGATGTTTTTACAATCCTTCATCTTATTACCTAATTTATTACAGAAAATTGAAGGGTTCAGTAGCCTCTCTGGAATGAAAGTCAATTATGACAAGTCTGATATACCTATATTAATCTTTGTACTCGCAAAGGAAAGTGCATACAAATTAATCTGTGCCCCTGCAGCAGAGGATTCAGAGAATCTTCCAGTACCGGAATTACCCCGACAGGGTGGGGGCAGACGGGCATAGAGGCTATTTGGCTCGCGGGGGTGACCCAGAGGGAGCAGGTTGCTGACCAAGCGCCATCAAATGTTCTCTACTGCCCCTGGGTACACTACTGTCGCAGAGTCTGTCAACTCTCGTCTTGTCATATCCCTTGAATATATGTATTGTATTAAGCACTGTGTAACTTATTGGTGCTATATAAATAAAAGATAATAATAATAAGAGCACAAAGGGAGAACTGATTAACGTAACACACCGAAAACGTACACTATACAAAAGTAAAATAATCGGTGGGAATATCCGGATGTTAAGTTTCCCCAGATTCCGATTTTTATAGGAATCATCTTCCTTTGTCACATATGGTGTCACACTTAATGAGTTGGGTCATAAAACCTGGCAGCAAATTTTTTACTACTTTAAAATACCATATTTTTGTACCTTGTATGCCAAAAATACTGGAATGACCAAGTCTCCATTTATAACAAGCATACAGGTAACAAACACCCCCTTATCTACCGGTCAGCTAGATGGTGACAGGTACAAACATTGACGTGTTCATTATCTGTGAGAACCTTTGTTCTTATAGTTACACCTTTCCTATGCTGATTGTTTTGGGAAGTGCTATGTGGTTAAAGGGACACTCTAGCTATCATTTGCACTTTAAAGCACTTTCAAGCATATGACAGCTCAGAGGTCCCTTTAAAACTACATGGTGTCCATTTTTCTAATGCATGTGGGGATTCTGCAGAATCACTTTATATGTTTTTGCCCCTTCCCTCGCCTTTTTTTTCCATACAGGACATGTTTTGGGCCAAAAACATCTCCTTTGTGTGATATAGATTTGGTATAACGGTCCCCCACTTGGGACCAGCCGTCTGCTGCTACTGACGTTAAAAAAGGCGAGTGCTGTATGGGATGATACATGCATGTACTGCACATGTGATTTGCATTAGGCATGCCCAGAGCACACTAGAAAGATAAATGTCAGAGCAGCATGTGTACATACATACATACATGCATATATGACGTGCCCAAGGAGACACCACAATCCCACCAAAGCCAAGAAAACATACTTTACACTAAATTTGAATTCCTTATTATTTAATGGAAATGTATAATCAGAAGACATGATCAGTTAGTCATGTTAATAAATCATAAGCCACAGTAAAACAAATCACAAAATGATAACAAGTGGAGCAAATGCCTTTTAAATTCATGTTCAATAGGTCACTAAGCTGAGTGATGACAAAGGCGCTCACTGCTATACTTTAGTAATGCTGTGTAACAATCACCGTAATGTATCGCATTTTTAGTTATTAAATTAGTTATTAAATAACATGATAGTAAACTCAAATGGATATATTTAAACATCAAAATGCTTCCCTTCTGGTACATTGGCTGCTTCAATTCTGGATTAAGTACAATCATTGGCAGGAATGCGCTGGCCACCCGCAGCACTCGCCAAGCCAGTGATGTTGCTGACTCGCAGGTTGCCACGCCACGTGCAACGAGATGTGTTCGGCCGAATACATTTCCTCCACGGAAAATAGCAGTGGGACAGGCAGAGAGGGAAATGCATATGGTGGGATTCTGCAGAATGCCCCCATGCTTCATCGAGGGGAACATTACGTACATTTAAAGGGACCTCTCAGTAATCATATGCATTAAAGTGAACGGTCCGTAAAACGGTCGTCATGCGGTTGTGCTATCCTGAGAAACAGACCTAGACCCTCCCGCAGAAATATTTATCCAGCACAGCAAGAGTTAAACCCTCATTGTCCCTACTGCCTGGCTGGGTCTATTAACGTCACTGATGTTCAAACCCAGGGTTCTGATTGGCTGGAATGGCAATAGTTGGGCGGGTGTTGTGACCACATGAGCTTCTATTGACATGCACTGTATCAGCAGATCTGGGCAAGTGTTTCACACTCTTTATATGCCTCATACCTAACGGTTGTTGGGCTGTTCACGACATCGTGAAACTTTGCTTCATTTATTTTATACTTTCGCTCCCTGAATCCCCATTTACCCGGAGACCAACTGCTTTCCTTGGTGTAAATGAATGGATACCTCCTCCAGTTTGCTTTGGAGATCTTGGTATACGTCCGATACCGTCTCTAAATTTGTATATATTCTGAAACACTTAAAGTACATTGAACAAAATATTTTAAATGCCACAGGTGTCTGTGTGATCCCAGTTTGTGTTATTGAGGACATGTAAACACAGCGTGTGTAAGTCACTGTATGTCCGTGGCGTGCTGTACTGGAACGCCCACAGTGGAAGGGGGGGAGGGAAGGGGAAGGAAGAAAGGAGAGAGCTTTTGAAAGGCGCACCATTTTGAAAAGAATCAAAGACCATTTGAAAGGAAAACCTTTTCAGAATAAATGGTATGTTATTTCATAATCTTTCCCTCGCAACGTCTAGCCAGGTTCTGGTGCTAGTCTCCCCCGCAGCTGTACCCTTTGTCAAGCTGCCTCCTCTCCCTGGTCGGTCTGTTTCTCAACCACTGGGAGCTCGTGCACATGCCTGGCAGCTATTATATTGCATGTATGTATGTATGTATGTATATATATAGATATATAGATATAGATATATACAGGCAATGTAATATATATGTATATATAGCGCCAGCAGATTCCGCAAGTCTTTTACAAAGAGGGCAGTGAAAATATTTAACATAGACAATCTAAAATTGATGATAACGTTAGCGGTGTAATAGTGTGTGCGTGACGTGCCAGAAGTCCCGCATTTCATCTATTTATCCCGAGACAGCAATATCTTGTCCCGGTTGCTAGCCTAGCCTGTAAGGAGAGGGAGAGATGCAGAATAGAGAGGAGGAGGGGTAGTGAGAGAGCTGCGTTCAGAGTTTATCCAAGGCTCAGCCTATCAAAGAGGGCCAGGGGAGAGGGGAAGGGGGTATTCCGGCTGGGGTAGGGGAGCTTCAAATTTCAAACTGGAGAGTGAGAGTTCTTCAAGCAGCAGCACTGGGGCTACAGGGACAAGGTATGTGATACAAAGGGTGATATCCAAAGCGCACAGCCACACACCTCCGATGTGAAACACGGCCAAAGAGGGATACTTTTGTTTTAGGGGCTGTGTCTGTAGCGGACTTTAGAGATACTTTTAGGTGACTTTGTAAATTATTGGCAGCCCTGTTTACCTAATGTATCAGTTCATCTTAGTCAATTCTAGTTTTGTCATACCCTTTGTTTATATGTCCTGTTAGAAGAGCTTCGGTAAACTGTCTGTGCTATATAAATAAAAGATAAGCAGAATAAGAAGAAGACATTTAGAATAATTTGTTATTTACAAACAATAATCTCTGAGCCACATTTTCTGGCTTTATACGCAAACACGTGATCGGACAGAGGGATCTGGATTCCAAAGAGGGACTTCCCATCCAAAAAGGGGACACTTGGGAGGTGCGCAGCCATCTATCACAGGACGGAGAAGTGAAAATGAACCAGGAGGCAGATCTCTGACCCAAAGTCCTGCTCTTTCATTATGTCACCCCGACAGTCTCCACTCCATTCATTCATTTAAACCACCTCTAGCAAACAGCAACTCAGTGACACGGTGCTAAGTGTTAACGCTTTCAGTGCCACAATACACAAGATTAAAAGCCTCGCTGATAGCGTCAAGCAAAATATTGCCCCTATACAAATGTTAACATCATTACTTTACCCTTTGAACGTGTGAGGGCAGATCAGTGATCCTAATCAAATGCATAACCCTTTCAGTGCCAAGGTGAGGATGCGTTACCTAGAAAAAAGTAATGCAACGCAACAAGGCTTTTAGGTGAATTACATTTAAAACCAAAGTAGTTGTATTAATATTAGATGATTCACAATAAAGCAGTAAGGCATGATACGAGTTGTAGACTTTTTAACACATAAATATGATATACTGTCATAATTTAAAGATGCGGTTCCACCTAGACAACACATGCATTGTACTTTCTGGAAGGCTACACAAAGAATCCTTGGCACATCTATTATTTTATTCTGCCAAGTTAATCACTTTTAACAAGCTTTTTCCATTTCTATGGCAATAATCTATCATTGCCTGCTTTGTGTCATGTGACATGTTCTTGGGGGAAATATAGGCATATCTAACAAGACTAGAAAATTACTAAAAAGAAGTCCCTGTTAAAGGAAATCAATTTAATGGATAACGTGGAAGATGTTTAAAGTTACCCAGGAGGTCTCGGGCAGGTAAGGGCAGGGCTGGGCGCGGAAATTACAGAACTCCAAGGAAGATTCCAGTGGGGTTTGTAGAACCACCATTATATCTTTTTCTAATGGTTCTGTATCATTAATATCATAGCTTCTGTCTGTACACGTGATTTAATGAAGATTTATTTTATTTAGCATACAGATTTGACGTTTCAGATGGTACATGAGCTTAAGATATGCTGCAGATAATGCGTGGTATCTCCGCCTATACATTAAGTAAGCAATAGTTGAGAGTCGATAGAACTCAGTGACCGTATTAGACCTTGTTAGGTCAGCCCTATATCTCTGATTTGTACGAAGATACCGGTGGATGTTCCGGTGACTGTTAGATACAAGATGGAATGCAGCCCTTAAGTGTAAATTTTCAATAAACCTCGCTGGTTTAAAGGTAAGATCTTATCACCCTGTGCATGGCCTGTAGGCAGCCACATGAGAATATGTATCTATACAAAGAATTATAGACACTTTCAAATGGTGATATCCGCATTACAATATGACTAGGGCTTCTCAGCAGGGGTTTAGCGACTCCTCCTTTATGCCTTGAAGCTTTAATGCATATGACAGATGGCCATCCCCTCTATGTATTTGCACTGTGTCCCCATCCCCCAGCTTCTTGGCTTACAGGAGATGTGTTTGGCCAACATACCTGTGCGCATGTACGGTACACTTACTTTCAGCCAGCTCTAGCAATAGCTCACAGGAGATTTTCTAACAAGAGCTCCATGCACAGAAAGTGTTCCAATTGATTTCAATCAGAATGTTTTCCTGCCAGGGATTGACTCCTTCAAGCAAAACCCAGAGAGCAGAAGGGGTGTTTTAATTGCTTTTTTTTCTTACAAGTACAGAATGCATATTAAAGAACTTACAAGGTACTTTAATATGCATTCTTCATTTGTAGGGCTATATGGGATATTACACTGTCCCTTTAAAATGGCCATAAACATTTATGCTGGTACGTAATCTAGAAGACAGCCTGGTAATATTAACTAGAGTAGAACCTGGTGCATACCCCAGGTGGGAGTGAAAGTGCCAAAAAATGTACCTTTTAGCTCAGTTATTATTACTTTTGGAAAACACGACCGTGGACTGTAAATGAATCTTAAATTGAGATGGATAACAGAGTTGAAAAATTTCCTTAAAGTTTGTGTAACCTATATTTTTGTACAAACCTCAGCAAATGACATGAAGACAGTAGTGACACTGATACGCAACTATATTGAATAAGGATGATACTGATGTTCTTTAATTTTTTAAATATATGTTTTGATCATACCAGGCTTACCTGAAGAGAATGGAAGTTTGTGAAGATATGTCTATGGAACTACAGTTTTGTAATATGCGAAAACGTCCGTGTATGGGTGATGTGGCAGAGCATCCCAACAATGTAAGTGCGCTCCTCTGACCCGACCTATTGTGAATAAGGCCCTTAGGGTTGTCTAATGTTGTAAAATGACAAGCAACTTACTGCTTACTTACTTTGTTGATGTTGAACACCGAATTGCTTATTTTTATTTATTAGATTTAGAATGGGGTAAGAACTTGAGCATTCATTAAATCTCTGCTTTAAATTCTTCTGAGGTTTATGGCAAAGCAGGTTCTCGCTGTATTGAATTGGCTAAAGATTGAAACCATGCATATTGCTTGAAAACCAAGTTTTTTTTTTAAATCAGCGTTACATGAATAAACTTCTAATCTGCCAAATTTCTAATTGGAATATAACAGCATATGTTTCACTTCTTGTTCTTGGTTGGCTGTGTAACACTGTTAGCTGTGTGCTTAACGTAATGAAGGGGTCCGAACATGGAGTCATAATCACTAGAATCTTGCAATTATGGTGCCAATCCCACTCATAGAATCAAGACAGGCGAACTTTGCAAGCCATTTCAAGACTAACTGCATTTTCAGGATGGGAGAGCGATCCATGGTCTCGGATTGGGCTCCCCATTGTGTGCACTCTCTCCCCCAACTGTACTAAAATAATGGCCCTGACAAGATACATTAATTCGCCTGCGAGTGTTCAGAGTGTTTGTGTCATTTTCATAAAAAGGTTACTCTTTTTGGGAAATAAATGTTATCCACTTGTAATTTGTAATAAAATGAGTAATCCCTGTAAAGGATAGTTAATTTCAGGCACTGAAGGATCTCCATACATCTCCATACAAATAGGAGATCACTTTTGTTAAGTTCTCTACCAGTTTTAACATAATGGAAGGGTCATTCTTTAATCATTTAGCATGTTCACTTTATTTTATTCTTTTCATTGACGCGTTATGTGTTATGCTATGTTAACAACTAGGTTTACTAGACAGTAAAACAATAAAAAAAAATCCTTACTGTAAGTTTACAAGTTTATATGACTTAGGTGTCAAAGTGTAAAGTTCACTAACAAAGTGAAAACCTGCTTTGTTGAAACTTGACATGCTATTTATCAGTCACGTTACGGGTTATAAAATTTACTTCTGTAAATGGAATGTAAGAAAGGGCCAAATTCAGTGAGTATCTCCTGCTGTATAATGCATAGTAGCATCACCAATCAAACTATACATACTGCAGGACCACCTTATCCGCCCTGGCAGGAAAACCTTGCTAATGTTGGTCTTTTTCTTTGCTTTCCTCCTGAGACCATGGTTTGGGGCATTTACTAATGGCTAAATTGTCTCAATGATAATCCATAATTTCAAAAAACCTCAAATATCATGTTGATATTGGTGTTGGCTCAACTCACCAAGAACATTCCCCAAACATTCTAGATTGAATTAAGTCCTTACACTAACCTGCCTTGGGAAACAGCCTCCCAGCAGAAGTGATAGAGACTAAGCAGTGAAGGGATTTAAACATGCATAGGATAGGCATATGACTATCCAGAATCTAAGATGAGACCAATAATTTATTAAGGCCTGAGCTTGTACATCAGGAAGAGATCAGTTTGTGTTAACTAGGGACTATCTTCAATCATTTTTTGGTCTACCTCCCTCCTCTGTTCATATTTTATTATTTCATTATTTCACTTAGTCGTGTCTTCATGGACCTCACCAGAATCCAATACTAAGCATTATTTTAAACGGAGAAGAACACAAACTATATTCCTTTTTACGCTGTTGTCTGCCTTGTTATTGGGAGAGAATATTAAGTAGCCATTTGAAACATTCATTTAGGAAAACCCTGTTCTGGCTTTCAGGCCATTGAGTCCTGTCTAGAAAAGTTTCCATAGCTACTCAACAGCTCTGTAAGCCAGATGCGCTCCACATGCCAGGAGCATCGTGCTTCCAATAAATACGTCTTTTAAGTGGTTTGCATGTATTTGCCATCAATATTAGGCCTTCACTGGAACTTAATAAGATAATGTATTAACCACAAAAAGGGTGGAGCAGGTCGCCATTAAGGCTAATCTGGTAGTGGTTGGCAGTTTTGAATTTGTATTGTGATTTAACGCTTGCCGGCTTGACCAAACCTGAAATATACAAAAACATAATTCACTGGTTTCGTAATATATTTTTGATTTAGTTGGCAAAATCCGTAATATTGTTGTTTTTAGGGCAAAGGGACAGTAGAGTTTGTGAAAGAGTTGTGTTTAAGCTTCTTGACTTCATTATACATTATGAAGGCCGCTTTGAGCTTCAGTAGGAAGAGGTTGGCCAGCCCTGTATAATGTATTGGTAAATCAGTGAGGTTTTGCCCACCCTTTGACTTCTGCATTATGCAGGACCAACTCAGCTTTTCTTGATGGAGAAACTTACTAGTGTTGGCCCATCATCATGAATAGTGAGGTGTAGGGGTTAAAACCAGAACTCTCCTGCAAACTCTCCCTTAAGTGAATAAATCCCAAAGTGACCATGTTCTCACATTTTTATGATTGAGACATTTGTATGCATCATTTGTCCTCAGATCCATCCCATCCATCTCTCTATTTTAATCAGATATTAGAAAACTTATGTATTTGTTGTCTATAAATATGTCACTGTTTATGTCTTAAGAGAACCATGAGATTGTGGAGCTAAAGCTTTAAATTATTTTTGATCTAATCACCAGAGCAAGTCATTATTCCCTGAGTTTCCCACGCTCCTTTGGGATGATGTGACCCCTTTGGAAAATATGGGCTTGGTATAAACATTAAAGGAACAGCATTAACAACAATTGTATTAAAAAAAAAAACACTATTGCGACAATACGTTTCATATAAACCTTTTTTCTTATTTGTTTTTTTTTAAATGGAATTCATAGTTTCAAATATGTTTTCATTATTTATTTTTCTGTGTCTGATGTACAAGATTTAAGGCTCCAGTTCTTGGATGGGCTCCACGGTTACTAGACCAGAATTAATTTTGATGGTATCTTGGAACATTTTCCAATGCTAAGTGCAAATGTATATTCCATTAGTGCTTGCTGTGGGAGCTCTCGGCCACCAGTGGATTAAATGATTCACATCTAATCCTAAAATGAAGGGTCACCTGTCCAAAAAAGAGGAGAACTTCTCTGGATAATCCCCTCAATACTTTGAGTATTATTCATATATTTTACATTAGACATGGTTGGTTGACTGTGCGAGATAAGTATATGGGGGAGAAGTGTTCACGTTCACCTTGACTTGATGCATGACTGCTCTTAGATCATAATTAAAAAGATATATACAGATGGAAAGGTTAAATGTGTAGCTAGTGACAAGTTACAAAGACGTCTGAGCTGGCACTGGCCCCGAAACATTGACTTCTTTCTGGAATCCATTCCTTCTGTGTTCTCGGCTATATTTTACTACTTTAGTTGGACATTCCTTACGAGTAAACCAGAACGTTCCTGGGGAAACTCATTTTAATAGCAGATCTTGTACATAGTATGAAATGCTAAGGTTTTATTTTCATTTCTGGAAAATCATTTCTGGAAGCACTTTGCCTCTCAGTGGTTAAAGTGTCATAAGAACTAATGCCTCTATGCGAAGGGCATCTTAGATGTAATGTATGAATGTTTAACTTCACTGATAGGGTGGTAGATAAGTGGAACAGCCTCCCAGCAAAAATGGTAGAAGCTATTAGAGTGAGGGAATTGAAACATGCATGGGACAGGCATAACGCTATCCTGAATCTAAGAAGAAACCAACGACTGATAAATGTCTGATTCTTTACATCAGGAAAAACGGGCAAACTAGATGGGCTGAATGGCTCTTAGCTGCAGTCACGTTCTATGTTTCTGTCTGTTTAAGTTTCCATTGCAATTGATAAACTGATGCTTGGATACCTAAATTCTACATCCAAAATTTGATAAAAATGAAATAATGTAACAACAGAATTTCAGAACTTCGAGATAACTAATTACTGAAGCCCCTGCCAAGTACTACGCTGGTCAAAACTGATTTTTCAAATGTGTGTCTACAGTATATGCAAACATACAACCTTTGTGTTCCTGTTTTTGTGTAGAAGCGACAATGCACTGGATTGGGAAGCCTTGCCAATGGAGATGGCCTCTTATTCAACCAGTTTAATGAATGTGACATGCTGTACTGGCAAATGCAGATTTCCACTGAACAAACAAAGTCTATGCCTGGATTAGTCCCGAAGCCTGAGATACAGATGGACTGTATGGTATGGTTACTTTCCTAGGACACATATCTGTACATATTGCTGCATCTATGTAGCTTTCTAATAATACCTTATTATTTTTTCATTAGGCTTTTGAAAATCAGGAAAGTGGTGCTTCTACGCAGCCTTGCCAGAGATGTATTGCCGGGGAATCTGTAAGTATATTAACACAAACAAAATCCTACCAGTTCATCAACTAGATCTGTAAAGTATAGTTAATAAAAAATAGCAATTATGTTCTTGAGAAATAAGGCAATGGAAATGATAAAGTGAGATGAATCGCCTTCCTCATGGGCAAGCAGTAGGCTTAAAATGTAATTAGAAAGGAAACATTTTTCAATGCATTTTAAGAAGCCGGACACATTGAAATAATAAAATAACATTTTATGTTGATTTGACTAAGTAAATATTGAACATACAAATAATGAGTGTGGAGCGGGGAGAAAGTGCGAGTGGGTTTTTATCTTTGTAGCGGTATTGATTGCATATCTTATAAATAACATTTGAAAATGCATTGCTCAGTCTCATCTTTTATTTTCATTGTCTGAGTCTCCAGAATGATGAGCATTTAGATAAAGCAGGAGAGGAAGCTGATAACTTTACCTACATGGTGTATCAGCCTGGGGAGCTGTGTAACCCCTGTTAAGCTGCATGTTGAAATGAATTACATTGTGTACAGCGTGTACCAGCACTGACCTGTATTTATGTTTTATGTATAAACTATGTATCCTGGCCTAGGCTGGAAGGTCCAGTGTGACTGCTGCAAAACCAGCATACAAATCGTCTTCATGGGCGATCTGCCCCTCCGCTGTGCTGCTGCACAATGGGCCAGTTCCAAGGGAGACCTCCCAAACCGGCCAATTTACACCAGTAAGCCTGAACTGGCTTTATTACTACCCTCTGTGAGAACATCTATTTTTACACATACTTACCATCGTACTTGAGGACTCATCGGGTTTTGACCTGGAGTCTCTGGGTGAAGTCCTGCATCCCTGGGTCTCTGGCTCAAGTCCTGCATCCCTGGGTCTCTGGCTCACTTTCTTCTTTCTCAGGGCATGGTAGAGGTGTGTGGCCACACCCACTCCCGCCCATGACCACACCCACTCCCACCTGTGTTCTGCCTGCACAGTTTCTCTCACTAAAGGCTGCCTGGGGCTAGCCCCACCCCCACATTAAGCCACTCCCCTAGAAGGGGATCAGAATGATTTTTTAAATCGGGCTTGATGCCACATGTGAATTAACCTTTTTTGTTTTTTAATGCAAGGTTAAGCCTTTTATTATTATTATTATTATTGGTATCTATTTTATTTACCGTATATAGAGCCACCAATTTATGCAGCACTTATTACAGTACATACATTCAAAGGGCGTGACAAAACTAGAACTGACAGATTAAGACAAACCTATACTTTAGGAAAAGACGACCCACAAATTTACAATCTAATATAATCTAATGTAATGTAAGAAAATATTTCAATGAAACCCTTGGCAGACTCTGTTTATAGACAAAATGATACCCTCTTTAAAATGTCTTTTTTGGGATTGGGGCTCGGTATAGATGTTGACATTTGTAAATTAATCCAGGTATCCCAGTGCCAGATGGGGGTCTTAATGCAGGGGCGTCCAACCTGCGGCCCTCCAGCTGTTGCAGGACTACATCTCCCATCCTCCTCAGCCCGCCCCTTAGCTGAAAAAGCATTAGGGGAGATGTAGTCCTGCAGCAGCTATAGTTAAGATAGCATTTCAGCCATATCATAGTTTGGCTCCTTCTAAAAAGTGAATCGGGGAACAGGCACATGTATAATACTGGCAATAACTCATTTTGTGAGTTCACTGTTCACGCTTTCACTTAATTTACTTAAGTATGTAAACTAAAAAATGGGAGAAATCTCTCTGATTCCATAGAAAAGGTTTAGAACATGTTTACTATCACCTGAACAAAGACAGTGTATTTCAAAATGATGGACAGGATCAAGGATTACTGTTTATCAATTGCTGCAACAATTATGCATATTAAATTAGTCATTTGGCAGCTTAAAATTTTATCAAATATTTGACATCTTCTTCCAAAAAGGGTACTCATATAAGAATACAATGATGATCATGAGATGTTGTTCTTTTTTTTTTATTATGTTTAATTAACTAAATTATGAACTTAATTATTATTAAAATGATTTCATAATTCTGACAGTAAATTCCAATATTTTGATCACAGCTAAGAGATGAATAAAGCATATTTATTTACACATAAAATGCATTTAGATCTGTTTAATAATTTTTTTTCTCAACCTTCCAGGGTCACATCAACCATATCCTCGGGCTGTAGAGTGTCTAGAGCTGCGTAATGTATTTGGAGCTGTGTCCAGAAGAGAGAATAGTGGTGAAATCCAGCATAATTCCTGATTTTACCACTGAATGAAGATTTCGCTATGAGCTCACTACCTCCACCATTTATATGTGTCACGAACTGTATACCATACACTTGGCCAAGAAAAACATTCTCTCTGCGCAACCACTTAAACTGCTGGCAGTAGCGGTGGCAGAATTTGATCTCTTTTCTATACAGGGTTTTACATTAGAAAATAAAGCAATTAACACACACTCCTTTTTAGCTAATAAAAGGCTTTATAAATCTAAAATGTTTAGGGTTTTGATACCACTATTTTTTTTCCCCAAAAGCTTTTATGTGCAGGGCATTAACACAACCTTCTATGTAAAGGGAAAATAATAATATGGATAACCATTATTTTTTCAATATTTTTATAAAAGGGCTTGAAAGTTCAATTGTTGATTATTGTACTAGTCCAATATTTAATTTCATTAACCCGAATTTGGGTTTGTGGGGTTTTTTTTAATAAAAATGCTATGAATTAATATTTTTGTAACTTTTAAAAAATGGCATTTATTTTTAAATTCTCCCCTTTTGCTACGTTTTTGACAATGTCTGATTAGTATATATATAACGGTAACTGTGGATGATGGTTGTGAATATCAGGCAGTATTTTTATACCATGGTTAATAAAACATTTTACAAAGAATGAGTGATTTATTGTCTTTGATTGCTACTGAGAAGAACATGCAAATTGAGAATAGACAATAAATAAAATGCCAAATTTAGATTTAATACTGCACATTAAATGGTTAATATTCCAACTTAAATTGGAACTGTCATACTTGATTTTTTTTTAAACTACCTCTATCTTGTTCATTTTGTTTTTCAATCAATGCAATTATTGTAGAAGTATTTGGAATGGAAGAATGTCCTTATTATTTCTCATGGCCCAATGTATTGGGATTATTATTAGTATTATTATCTTTTATTTATATAGCACCAACAATTTATGCAGCGTTTCTTACATCACATATGTTAAAGGGGTATGACAAGACTAGAATTGACAGACTGAGACAAACGGATACATCAGGTGGATGTTAGACTCATCCCGCCCCCTCCTCACCCAAGAAGTCACAAAAATCTCAGGTTTATTCCTTTATCTCCCAACCCGGATGGTGAGTGGGCATACTGAAATGAGACTCCATGTTCCCAATTAAGGAAGTGAATTGTATTGATAGAGTTTCACCTAAAAATGTGTTTGTTTGTTTTTAAACCTGCCATGCCTAGTAAGTTATGCATATTCCTAAACTAAAAAGGGTTGTAGTAAGGCCACCTTCCAGTAGTCCAAGATGGGTTTCAAGATAGAACCATGCTCTGACTTTACGTCCTGTGGCTATATATGGATTTGGACACATTCTTTTCTCATTCTTCTTGATTTATGTATGTGAAAAATTATTCAATTTACATGTGTTATTGAACCCATTTCTTGTACTACCGAGGGATACATTAGTGGGATGCTAGGTTTCTCTCTATTACAGGTAATCACAGTGCTCTAATAGGCAGGACCTAACTAACCTTACAATGGTTAGGATTGCCATTTGTTAAAAAGACGTGTATAGTTGTCATTCTTACGTTCTCCACATTTAACTACCAGCCAACACATCTCTTTATTGCACTAGGGTTGTTTTCAGGCTACTTACCCGCCTCCAAAATTAATTTAAACATCCAATAACAAAAGTGGAGAATGCAGGGATGTCCTGCTTTTTCTCTTTGTTTCTTTTTATTAAGTTTGAGATATCCCACATT
The DNA here is from genome assembly GCA_029215755.1 of Spea hammondii. Taxonomy (NCBI): domain Eukaryota; kingdom Metazoa; phylum Chordata; class Amphibia; order Anura; family Pelobatidae; genus Spea; species Spea hammondii. The sequence goes on from JARDYJ010000011.1 coordinate 21,816,320, forward strand.
TCCTCAAGCTCATAACCTTTTTCTTCAGATCTCACAAGATGATGTATTGTTTTTTTCGTTGTCTGTTAAATTGAGCATCGCAATACCCCTCAAGCACTCGTCTTGCACTGCCAACATTTTTTAAAGCTATTAAGTCCTACAGTTACTGTTCACTATATATATTTTAAATGGTATATATTTTCCCAGTGAAAGATTAGGTATCAATATTACTTATGCACAAATTGAAATTACATTTGGCTTGGTATTGTGTGTTTGTTATCTCATTCAGATTTTATTCAAATTATCATTAAATTTTCACCCCCCAATTGACTACTTATACTTCACTGGAAGGCTAATTGTCTTATCCACCATCTTTGCAGTGCTTTCTTAAATTTAAGCATCAGAACTAATTTAGGAAAAAAACTGCAATACGTAATCATCACATAATCCAATTCATAATTTGATTTATTTAACTGTGCCTGGTATATATATATGTATATAATATATCTCTCCTGGTCATGGGTATCCTGCAAGCCAAAAACCATACTAGCAGGCAGTCTTTGGAATTGCTCAGGAATAGCTATATTGTTTTTACTGCGTTTTTGGTCCATTAACTTCAGACAACATATTTAATTTCCCTTTCGATTCAGATAAAATTCGGAGGACTTTTCCCATTCAGAAACAAAATTTGTTGTCAATCACCCTCACTCATTGCCTCTCAGACTCTCATTTACTTTATCTCAATGACTCCCTACCTTCTCCGCCGACCGCTTCCATGCTCCTGTATCTTTTTTTCTCCAGCTCCGCTTCTTCTCTTGCTTCTTCTTGTTCTTCTTTCTTCTGTCTCCTTTCTTCATTTGCTTCTCAGCGGTATCAGCTCTCTGGACTTGTACAGTAAGATGGAGCCTCTGTGCACACCTTCTGCCCGATTGGAGGAACAGGGGGTGATCCTGTGTTCAGGAGTGCACGCTATGGCTGAGACAGAAGAAAAAGAACAGGCAAGAGAATAAGCAGAGCTGCGGAAAAGGAGACAGTCAGTGGTCAGTGGAGAAGGTAGGGACAAATTGAGAAAGTGAATGAGAGTGTGTGAGAGAGTGAGTGAAAGTGTGAGAGAGTGACTAAGGATGAGTGTGAGAGGAATGAAAGAAACAAATTCAATTGAAAATGTTTATCTCTCTGCTTCGTTTTTTTCATGGGGTCCATCCTAATTTTCAGACACTCATACCAAATAGTTGTTTCCTTCTTACTTCTACTAATACCTCTTACTACACAACTTAGAACTAAAGTGAGAATAAACAACTAAAAACAAGTTTTAACTTCCACGATTCTGTGCAAAATCATCATCTCTTTCAATTTTGCAACTAATCTCCATAAAAAGTGAAATTACCCATAGAAATGCATGTTTTTCATTGTTTGACAACTGATCATTTTGCTATTAGGAAACTTACCTGGGGTAACTCTGCATGGTGTATGTTTCCAACACAGGGTGTCATTCCTGAGTTGCACGTAAATGGCAGCATCTCGTATTTAAAAGAAACATACACTGCTTTAAATCAGAAGTATGTGTCCCCAGAGACATCTCTTCCGTTTGATCTATTTTTGATTCAAATGTAAAAATAAAAAATTAAATCAAATGGTTGTAAGACTCCTATGGGAAAACATACTTCAGTTATAAAGTATTCCCAACAGATACCCCGGGAATCTTACAGCTGTATTGTCTCATCTGTAGGTGGTCTTTTTATGTCAAACATAATTAAAATGAATTGCTTTTAGTAAGCCCATACCACTGCATACAGATTTATGTGCCGTCTGGCACCTGCCTTCACATGCATATAATGCTATGCAAATCTGGGAGGTTGATCACTGAAAGGTAGGGATTTTTTCCTGTTAGATGACAAACAGAAAAAAGGTATTTGATCACTTTATTAAAAATGGCCAAGTAAAGTGCTGGCATTACATGAGACAGACAATTAATGCTGATACTGAAACTTGGTAGAGCACAAATGTTAGTTTTGTTCTAAGAGACCTGTCAGTCAGCCTGGAAGAATCACTAGGGGGGGGGAAGTGTCCTCCAAGGGACACACACAAGGTTTTCAGGATGATTTGCACATTGCTTAGTGATACGCAATATACACAGTTTACATGTTAGGAAAATGCAAAAATTTATGGAATTGGAGTGTATTTACAGGGAAGCATCTGATGGGGGGCACTATACAGCTCACCATATAAATAATCAGCATTTGTTAAGAAGCTTTGATTCATAGACATGTGGAAGGTAATTAGCACAGGCTGAAAGCAACAGACACTTCCTAAAACTTTGTAACTCATCCAGAGATTCCATTATATGACTCAGAAAGCTCTGTACAATATCAATTGTGATAGAATGACTATTATTATTTTTGCTGGTAAGAGGATCCTAATGGTCTGTTCTACAGTAGCTAACGCCTAAGGATAAAGAAGTATTATTCAAACATAAGGTTAGAGGAGGAAAGAAAAAAATGTAGCAGAACAGTTCTCTAAGTACTTCGGTCTTCAAGCTACCGGGGCCACAAGAATAGAGGACCAAGTTCGCCCTCTCTCACTGGTTCTAAATTTGATCTTAGTCAAGAGCAAGAGTATTTAATGGTTTTTAATTTGATGGGTTGTGTTCCCATATATAAAAAAACAAGGTTGCGTTATGTGCCAAACACATGTTCTTTGCAGAGAACCAGCCACAATGGACTGAGCCGTAGTCTTCTTGATCACCTTGAGAAGAGAGTGGACCTGAGGGCTCAATAAAGACATTAAGGACTTCCTTGCATTCTCAGCCTTAAGGATCAAGCTTTCCCTCTCTGGTAGTTTTTTTTATTTTAATTTTTCAATACAAGAATGTTTTTTCAATATGAGATGCTTTGTCACTTGAAAAATAAGGTGAACTTGGTTCTCCAAAGTGATAGGACAACCTGTGGTAGGATATGCCTCACGTTCCTTCACTCCCTGGCAGAACGGAGATGCAGATCTTCTTGGGTCTCCCTCAAAGAGGAAACCCCCTGAAATCTTCAACAGGGTATGGCGCCAAAAGGCACAACACCACCCCCCTCCACCCAAAAGTCTTCAGGCACCCACTGTGGCATTGGCCAGTGATTTCAAAATCAGTGTATTTCAAATCAATCACTCGTGCACAAAAATAAACAAAAACTGAGCAAAATTAAACACAAGGCTTATATCATAGAAATTGTCCTTCATCCACCAACCATAGTCTAGGGCAATTTAAGTGGAGAGTTTAAGCAAATGGTACATTTGAAGGGTCCTCTCTCACAGGCACTGTACTTAATCACAAAGACCAAGAAGCAATACTCATTAGACCTCACCAGTAAAGAATAGAAAGAGTTTGAACCATGCAACAAAATTTGAGAACAGCAGCAAGCCACATATCTGCATGTCGCCATCTAGAACTTTAAAGGTTCTTTGCAAAATGTGCACTTTTTATAAATTAAGTGCTGTTTTTAAACATAAGTGTATTTTATTTTGCTTGATCTACTCTGTACGGAAGAGTAGGGTTTGTAGATATACCCTCAGTGGCCACTTTATTAGGTATACCTGTTCAATTGCTTGTTGGCACAAATAGCTAATCAGCCAATCACATGGCAGCAACTCAATGCATTTAGGCATGTAGACGTGGTCAAGACAACTTGCAGAAGTTCAATCCGAGCATAAGAATGGGAGAGAAAGGGGATTTAAGTGACTTTGAATGTGGCATGGTTGTTGGTGCCAGACAGGCTGGTCTGAGTATTTCAGAAACTGCTGAGGATTTTCACGCACAACCATCTTTAGGGTTTACAGAGAATGGTCTGAAAAAGAGAAAATATCCAGTGAGCGGCAGTTGTGTGGCTGAAAATGCCTTGTTGATGTCAGAGGTCAGAGGAGAATGGACAGACTGGTTCAAGATGACAGAAAGGCAACAGTTACCCAAATAACCACTCGTTACAACCAAGGTATGCAGAATACCATCTCTGAACGCGCAACACATTGAACATTGAAGCAGATGGGCTACAGCAGCAGAAGACCCTACCGGGTGCCACTCCTGTCAGCTAAGAACAGGAAACTGAGGCTACAATTCACACAGGCTCACCAAAATTGGACAATGGAAGACTGGGAGAATGTTGTCTGGTCTGATGAGTGACATTCAGATGGCAGGGTCAGACTTTGACATAAACTTGAAAGCATGGATCTATCCTACCTTGTATCAACGGTTCAGGCTGGTAGTGGTGGTGTAATGGTGTGGGGAACATTTTCTTGGCACACTTTGGGCCCCTTAGTACATTACATTACATTTATTTATAAAGCGCTGGCAGATTCCGCAGCGCTGTTACAGTCAGTAGAACAATTTCACATACAGAAACACATACAATAACAAACTGGTGCAAAGGAGAGGAGGGCCTGCTAGCTTACAATGTAGTCGGTGGTTGAGGGGGAAGTGAGACAATAGGAGAGGACTGCTTGGATGGGAATGAGTTGATCTGGTTCCAATGATGTGTTGAAGCTGTTGATTGTTCAGATGACCAACATCTCTGAGGAATGTTTCCAGCACCTTGTAGAATGCTATGTAGTATGCTATGAAGAACAAAGGCAGTTCTGAAGGCAAAAGGGGGTCAACCCAGTACTAGCAAGGTATACCCAATAAAGTAGCCACTGAGCAGTGAGATATATATATATATATATACATACATACATATCTATTGTGTGGTGGAAAGATTGTAAAGCCCATTAGACAGAACACCGTTTCCTCTGATACAGAAAACAATTGTAATTATGATCCCTCTGAATCTCCTAAATGAAATTTGAACCCTGCAGAGAGCATTTTCTGGAGTGCCTTTTGATATTAAAATTGAAGGATTTTGCAAATGACTTTTCCAGAACTAAGTAAATTTGAACAAGGGGCAGATTCCCTTTACAGCACATTAGCTGCAGCAACAGATTTGAAAGTATGAATTGAACCATTTTCTAACCCCAGGCTGTTCATAAGATTATACAGCTCCCCGTCTGACTTGCACAAGAAGTTTGTAAGCTATCTTTTCCATTAATAATCACAGCCATGTCTGTAGATTATTTTGGTAATTACCTTACATAAAAAGACTATTGAGAATGATCACAAATATGTCTTTGTCTTTTATAGTTCTCTTTCATAGTTAATACCAGATGTTTGAGATTCTTGACTTGAACAATTTATATCATATCTGTACAAGCTTCAAACACCTTAAATTATGACTCCAGGGTAATAATGCCTAATTCTGTACAAATTGGTGGGCAAAGTCTTCAAAGTTTAGGCAATAAATGTGAGTGTCGTTCTGCTGAGTTATGAACAAAAACCTCATGAGAGTTAAACATATATCTTACATATTAATAGCATTAATGGGAAAAGGCTCCATCATTAGAGAGTAACAATTACACGTGTCATAGGTAAACCTTTGTAATAAAGGGACATTTATGACTTTACTAGGGTCGTTGCTTGCACTATTAGAGACATATTTCATAAATTCAATATTTTAAAGGGTGTGAGAACTTTCAGGAATAAATATAAAATTCTATTCTCCAACAGATGGATAGAAATGAATACCTGATCAACAATTTTAGATGTGTATCTTTTTAATCAAATGTGTGCCAAAGTGTTGGAAGAGGGGGGCAAGGGGCAATTTTGGAGGCCATGATGGCACCCACCAGCTGTTGAAGTTGGGGGCCCTGGGGCAATTTTTTGCACCAGGGCTCTGTGATTTCTAGTTACACCCCTGCACCTACCCATGTTTATGTAATGGTGTTTACAGATTAAAGTTAAAAGAAGAAAGGGGGCATCAGAACAAGAAAGTAATTTTGTCACTTTTTACCAAAAATCAGATTCTTTCTCCCCAGGGTGAAATAATCTCATACCCAAACATCTCCAAAACAACGACTGTCCAAAACATTAAGCACAAAATTCTATTTAGTTTATGTTAAACAGTGTGGAGGTGATGCTTTTCCTTTAAGGAATACATTACCAACCTTAAGAAAAGCAATTCTAAGCACTGCAGCAGTAGTGTCTAGCCAGGCAAATACATTGGATTTAAGTATATTATACTTTTGCTTTTTTTTACCTCTCTCCAGGAAGACTTTCTTCTAAAAAACTAGGAATGCATGATAAATGTTGACCTGAGGGAAAAGGCAGGAGGAATCCAGGGTTTCAATAACAAAACACAATAAGTCATATACTTCTAACTTACTGCAACACGATAACAGTATAAAGAGCTTAACAACTAATAAAAAGAAAGGGGCTTCAAATTCTGTATTTCATGTCTGGTAAAGTTCATAAAAATGATAATGAGCTTGTTGTTTACTGTCAGTCGTTTACTGTTACTGTGCATTGAGGTTACAGTAGACCACCAGGTCCCCTGTCTTCTTCTTCTGGGATCTCACGCCCCAAAATGGATCTCTTTCTAACCAAAAAGTCATTAAGAGAGCTAGATCTTCCATGCAGGGCAACCACTCATATTTTCAAGGAGAAATGGCAGCTAAAACACCAGCGGCCTCCCCTACCAAAAATCTCTTCAACGAACCAGATTCAAAAAAACTATTCTGAATCCATTTTTGTTGGGAAACAAGCAAAATCATTGTCATATGTGTACAACATAAAAGTATGTATGTAGTTGGACCTCTCTGTCGCTTATAATTTAAATCTGTGCTATATTCAAAGCGATGTATAACATCGCCTAGATAATTGTCGATTAAGAATCAAAAAGCTCTCCAGGCCCTGGCATTGGGATATCTAGATCTTGTGGGTCTTCCGTCAGTATGTAGGCTATATTGCAAACTCACATGATGGCATGTCCATGTTATGTGTGTGACATGAAAAGACCTATATCTGAAATCTATGCCTATGTCTAAAAAAAACACTGTTCTGAAGTCACAAAAAGTGAAAATTTTCCAAAGCTCCTTTGGAATTCTAGGTGGAGGCGTGCAGGTAAGTAGACATTGTATGTCACTTTTTGATTCCTTACATATATATATATATAATGAGCAGATGATTTAAAGTTTGTTAAAAAAAAAATTAGCTGGCAGGTTCACATTAAAAAACCTAAAAGTCGCATTATAAGTCTAAGGCTTGAAATTGCTAGCTGTACAAGGTAACACGCTCAGTATAAAGTCCAGTAAAATGAAGATATACTGGAACAATCTTTCAAGCTATCTTGCCATGTGGTAATTTTCCAGATAAATGGACAGTTGTTCCAATAGATACACTGCTGAAGGTCAATGATCCATATAATGCAGACAGTTACAGATGTATCACTAAGCCTGGCTTGATCGGGTTAGAGGAGAGAGGGGGTAGGAGAGGATGGGTTTCATATAAATGACTCAAACTGAACCACACTGCTTACACACGGATATCTCCATGAATATTTTAGCAGGGATGGTAACACTATTTCAAATGGTCTATAATTAAATAATCATGTTAGGTTCCCTGGTACGTCTGATTCTTTGGTTATACTAAACCTACAAGATGAATATTATACATGCTTTTAAGATTTTCTGAAATATCGCACAATAACAAAATCTACAGGTGCATTAATTGAACTTATTACAATTCTTAATTTAATATATTGACAAATTGCCTTTTAAAGGGGAACTATCAATTTCACAGGTTTTAGCAGAGAACCAGTATGCTTTTTTTAATTGAAAGTAACAATTTTATTTTACATTGAATTATTATTATAACTAACTTTTTTTATAGAACTTGAGAACTGTCACAAAATACAAAACATGAATATGCATTGCCAATAATTGCATAAGATAATATGTATATAAAAGATAGATTTAAGACCTAAAAATAAGTTTTGTTACTTAAGAAAATATTATTAACATGTTTTCATATTCAACATATTCTTCAAAATAAAAACCATTTGGGTTTGCTTACAGGGATATATTTTATTAGTTTGTTTTTGATGTTATGAGTCACTTAAAATTGCTATCTCATCGAAAAGCAAACTTTACCAGAACCTTTAGAGGGATATAAAATACATTGTTTGAGCACTTAAACAATTTAGCAATTTAATAGCTATTTTGCATCTAAATTTTCTGTGTATTGTGCATTCTATAATTTCCCCGGAATGCAGCCATCCTCTTCCTTCTGATTGGTTCTTTCTTTATTTTTTTTTCTGGTTTTTTTAAAATTAGGTTTATTAATGGTGCAGAAATCAGGAGCGTGGAAGAGGATTAGCTGTTTACTCGTAACAAGCCAAGGATACAAATATTTTCTTGTAATATATATGAAGTCTATTAGTACGTAATAGAAACTCTGCTTAGATAAAGTTAAGACAATAGCATATATGATATGGCAGAGACCTCTGTGAAGATGTGTAGGAGTTGTGTTAACATGATGCATTGAAGCTTAGTACTCTGTCCATGGTGCTGAATAATATATTATTATTATTATTTTATTATTATTATTATTATTGTTATTATTATTATTCATTGTTTTATATAGCGCCATCAAATTCCGTAGTGCTGTACAATGGGTAGACAGGACATAACAAGTAGTATGTAACATAACACATTGACTTACAGAGACAACAGGCGAGGAGGACCCTTCCATTCAAGTCAATAGGTTTTTCAACTCTTAACATACAATCTTCTCTCTTTAATTTTATCTGATTACACCTTTAAGAAATCAACTAATTTAAATATTACACCCAATGTTGTTATTGTATTTGGAGGCCTAAAGCCACTAATATTAGGTAATATAAGGTTCACCACATCGCCTTGTATTGCCAAATCACCACTATTACCTACGTCAGCTCTGGCTGCCAACCCCAACACAGCAATACTGAGCTTGTCTGTGTTGCTGAGTGTAAGGGTTTATCAACGCACTTCATACATCGCTTTACAAGTGTAGAAAAAGAAAAGACATTTGTTACATATAGTCACAATAAGACAACTGGACTGTTTAAAAAATGAAAGAAAGTTTAATGGGGAGAAAAAATAATAGAGGTTTTCAGAACAGGAAGTTAGCAGGATCCCTGCTCCCTCGGTGGCTGCATTAGCTGGGACGTATTGATTATAGAAATTTGTGTTTTAATACATATATTTGCATTAATCTGTTAACGTTAGATGTTTTTTAGAATAACGATGCCTAGGCGTCACTCAGGACAGTGCCCCTAGCTACTTCCATGGCCGCCGTCCCTCCACATCCTCTGGCACCAGAGATCTCCCTTATAGCAGAGGCACCCTGGGGGGCCCGGTCACCGAAGAGGGCCATCTTCCTCTTGGTTTTGCGGTGGGGAGTCTACCATCCCCCCCCCCCCGGACCTGCCACCATAGGCCTAGTATAAGTTCCTATTGATATCCCAAAGTTTTAGCCTCTTCTTCCCTCTATTCCCATATTGAACATTTATTATTTTTCTTACCTAAAATGAATAAAGAAATGTGGTATTGGCTGTTGAGCCAACTGGATATTTTATTCCTCTGCTGTGGCAAACTGTAAACTACGCAGTCACCTTCATTTGAGACGTACAATATAACTTTAACGATGAACGCCAGTCTTCTATGATTTTAGGTAGTAAAGACTTTAAACCAAAAGTAGACCCTTCCCTTGTGTATTGTGCTTCTGTTTAAGTTTCATTATCCCTCTGCTTTTAGCTGTCATGTCACAGACAAGTTGCCTTTTCACTCAAAGAAATGAAGGGGAGTCATCTGCAAAGAGCAAGGCTAATGCCAGAGGAACTCACCGGGGAGAAGCGTCTGAGTAGACTGAAATCTAGTTTTAAAATTTAGGTTTTGCACTAAAAAATAATACAAAAAAGTACAAGAAATGAATAATATATTTCAACTTGCATACATTAAATGTGTCAGAAAGTTTATTGCTGCCTTGGGCCTCTAGATGTTTGATGATTATTTCTTCCAGATTGAAACTCATGGGTGCTGACAACACGTTGGAATTAAAATTGTTTAACTGTTTCTTTGGGCTACAATAATAGGAGTTAACACGTGATCAAACATCCCAACTTTGCTGCAGAAGTTCTATGGAAAGCAAGCCTGTCCTTCTGTATGTGCTAATAAGACCTTCGATTTTACATCTTTTTAAGGTAAGACCAACTCAGCAAGGCATTCACTGTGTATTTTTCAAAGAGTTTATGCTTCTTGATACTGATCCATCTTTACAAACTAACTTATAATCATACCGGAGACACAGGAAAGGGTTAATACGCCTCTTCAGCTGATTGGATACATCTATTCATCCTGTTTGGCTGTACTGAGCAGTATGCTTAAAACATTGCCCTGGGACCTGGTATATAAAACTTATTTTAATAACACTTAAAGGATATTAACAGCTGGCTAATAGCATCATTACCCATCTTTAGTACAAGGGACCCATAAATCATGTTTATGGTGTGAAACCCTCATACCATTTGGTTATGAATTTGTGATTAATATACAGTCCTATATATGCTTTGAAATTACCATTGTGGAATTGTACTCTGTTCATGGAAATGCTTTCAGCACATGCTTCTTAGTTCTTTCTGCATTGTCTATCAGTTTTGTAAAGTCAATGGAGGAAGAGGTAGTCAGGGTCATCACCACTACCGTTGATGGCTCTTAGGGCCCCAAGCTGTGAGGATCACTGTGTTGATAATTGTCCTGGCAGCAGAAACAAACCACATCAGATATGGGGGGTAGAGGAAAAGATCTGGGAGATAGTGGTAGGTAGTGAACCAGCAGGGCCGGCGCCACCTATAGGCAGCTTGATGGGAGGCAGGCAGCCTCACAGGCAGTGCAGGCTGCAGTCATTGAGTAAGCGCGGCCGCCGCTCGCGGTCACTATGGGGAGGAGTGGGAGCGAGTCAGCTACTATAAGTGGGTGTGACAAAATGGGAGGTGCTTGTGGGGGTGGAGCTAGGGGCGGCAAAATTATGTTTTGCCTAAGGTGGCAAAAATCCTTGCACCAGCCCTGTGTACCAGTAACAATATAGTCCTGATGGCTCTGAATATTCAAAGAGCTCACAGCGTATTATTCAGCTGAACTGAAAACAAGTTAGATATCTCAGCTGGGATGTCTACCGGGTCAGCAGTGGTGAAGCCATGACTCTGGCCTTTAAAACAGAGCGCATCGGGAGAACACACTTCCAAACTAGAAATTGAGACAGAGGTAGCAATGAGAGGATGTACTTATTATTTTCCATCTGTTAGCTGCACAGCACCTATATGTCAGCCCAGCTTGGTGGAAGCATTTTTATAAAAAAAACTATTGGATTAACTAAACAAAATATTTTTCCCTTAGACAGATTAAAATACAATAAAATAGAAAATAAATGTGATATCAACTTTATGCGTATAACATGGTAACAGCCGTCCTACCTTCCTGTTCTCAATGTATAACGTTAATCCTCCCCATTCTTATTTTGCTGATTGATGGTGATTGGTTCAGGCAGCCTTTCTAAGCATACGGGTGGAGGGTGCAGATGAGTTCAGGATAGTAAATGGATTACATAATGCTAGTTATTTGCCTGTCTCAGAAAGCAGCTTGTGCTCTCATCTAAAACTGTTAGATTAGCTATAAAATGCACTAAACAAAGAATGAATTAATAAAATATGTGCATTTTTTTCTATTTGAGATGGATGGATAGATAGATAGATAGATAGATAGATAGATAGATAGATAGATAGATAGATAGATAGATAGATAGATAGATAGATATGTAACTGTCCCTTTAACATATGCTGATTTCCTTGTGCTTGCTTTAGGTGCCTGTAGTATTATCCATCTTAAGTTCAGAGTTGAGGCAGGGAGTCCTTTTACTGATTTTACCAACTGCACTACAACAATATAACTATTATGTGACAGTAACTTTTAGATTTATTGATTTATCAGTGGCTTTCAATGGATCTACTTTAGGCGTAACTAAAAAGTTTAATTGCATATACTGTGTAAACCCTGTGTAATTCACAATAGGAATAATATTGTTTCACTAAATATTTTCTTTGAGGATTCCAAATTAAGTGACATATACTGTTTCCAAAACATCATATTGTAATCATGACCTCAAATGTTCTTCCAATTTTGAAGGGGTCCGTGCCTGGTCTACATTGTGTTTTTAGGGAGAACACCAAACATTATCCCGAAAAAAGGTACTCTATTAAACCAATTCAACGAGGTACTCACCTTGTAGGTCCCCTCGCCAACCCGCCAACTATGATAGGTATTTTGGGGGGGAAAGGTTGCAACCTTACGTGAACAGTGTTTGCCAAGGTGCCCGTACAGACACCGGTGTCTGCCACAGAGAATTATGGTGTCCACCACTTGTACCACCGGAAAAAAATTTATTTTACTATCTCTTTTTTGCATCTATTTTAATGACTTCTCTTCTTCTTTTTTTCTGATTTCTTTTTAAGTCCCTCTCCCATTTTCTACCCTTTTTTCTCTCCTGCTGTCTTGTTCTCATGCAGGACAAAAAAAGAGTCTGCAAAAAAGTTTCTTTTACTATATTTTTTGCATCTCTTTTAATGACTTATTTTTCTTTTTTTTTCCCATGTTTTTCAAGTCACTCTCCCCTTTTACTGTCCTTTTTTTCTCTTATTGAGCTACCTGAACTAGACTGCCTACTTCTTGCATTCTCTTCGCAGAAGGTCAGTCTCTGACAGTGTCCTCCTAATCTACAGTTGGTGCTGCAAGTACATGTGACCCCTGCAGCACGGTGATGGAACACCCATGCAAATGTTTGCCTAGGGTCAAATCACTATGACGGCCCTCCAGTAATTGTGTATATGTATAGTATCACAATTAGTATGTACAGTATATATATATATATATATATATATATATATATGCCCCACTGTATATATATATATATATATATATATATATATTGTTAGAGTCAGTGTCTGTGTGCTTGTGTGTGTGTAATGTTAGAATAAGTCTGTGCAGATATATTGTTCCATACACACCTGATCTGCCTCTCCAATGGCAGAACGGATGCTACAGTGTGAGGCCACTAGCTGGATATGCCCATCAGTACTCTGTGTGAGCATAAAACATAGCATGAGTCCTCATCATCCCCAGTCCAGTCTTAGTGTGTGTTATTTCAAAGTGTTAGTGTTTGTGAGCATAGGGTGTTAGTATGTGTGTTTGTTGCTGTATGGTGTTGGAGTGTGTCTTAGTGTATGTTAGTGTATAGTGTTAGTATGTGTCTGTATTTAGTGTTAGTATGTGTGGTGGTAGATGTCACCTTATGGCATTTGCATGATTATGTGTTTCATCTTACGTTGTTGGATTGCCTAGGGTTAGTAGTGCATAGGAATGGGAGAGGAGAAATAATGCATGTGCGAATTTATGTATATGTAAGTCTATGGTGTTAGAGTGAGTGTTAGAGCAAGTTTCCTTGTTAGTATGTGTGCCAGTTAGTATTTGGACGCACCAAATAAATGTTGCACTCATATGCCACTAACCTTGTCCCATACCACTTGGCAAGAAGGTGAGTAGTTGCTCTCCTAATGATTCCCATAAGATTATGTGTATCCAGATAAAGTTTGTGTAGTATTTTTCTTAAGAGATGGGGGAAAACAATTTCTTGGAACATTAAGTTGCTCATTGTTTTTGTTTGTCAGCCTTTGTAAGGAAGGGTAAGTAGAAAGAAGAGAATTTCAGGAAATTGATCAGATAACGTTGGTTCTTTCACTGTCTGAGACAGGCCTCATATTCCTTGGCATAAACCTTTAAAACAAAAAACATAAGCTATAGGTTACTTTTTCCTATATTAAGTTTTGCAATTCACTAAGTGAACCATTGCAATGGTGTATACAGAAAAATATGCTACATGCATTAAAACGGATCTAGCTTTTCTAATTGTGATCTTTATGGGAGTAATACTGTCTCTTTAATCTATAATTTAGGTTTGTATAAACCATGCATTTACAGTTAATAGAGTAAACTATGTGGAAAGGGTGACCCTAATCTTTGAGTCACTCATGAAATGTTAACAATACCATCTTATTTAAAGGTGGTCCATAACATTCTGCAACAATATCACATTAACAGTAATCATGAGCTAAATTATGGATTTTTTTTAACATAATAACAGCTACTCAATAAGGCATTAAGGAGACTAAAATATGACTTTTCCAGTTATATGGTTCATTATTGCATTTGTATTTGTAAGTGTATACTGAAAATCATTCAAAATTTTATCAGCCCTTCTCTAGATGTTCTCCTCTGTATGAATGATTTTTCTTCTTGCCTTAGGTTGCATTTGGTCTATGACCAGCACTGGACATTAAAAATTGCTATCCACAAACAGCTCACATACAGTAGGTGAGAATTCAACATTCCCAGCCAGGGCAGTGAAAACGGGTCGTGGATGGGTATTCCATCATGACAATGACCCAAAACACACGGCCAAAGCAACAAAGGAGTGGCTCAAGAAGAAGTACATTAAGGTCCTGGAGTGACCTAGTCAGTCTCCAGACCTAAATCCCAAAGAAAACCTGTGGAGGGAGCTGAAGGTTCGAGTTGGCAAATATCAGCCTTGAAACCTTAATGACTTGGAGAGGATCTGCAAAGAGGAGCGGGACAGAATCCCTCCTGAGATGTGTGCAAACCTGGTGGCCAACTACAAGAACCGTCTGACCTCTGTGATTGCCAGCAAGGGTTTTGCTACCAAGTACTAAGTCATGTTTTGCAAAAGGGATCAAATAATTTTCACTGTAGGTGAGAAATCAACATTCCCAGAGACTTACAATGACGTGAGAAAACACAAATTCTTCTTCTTCTTTATTATTATTATTATCATTATTTATCTGTAACTAGATTACCATATCAGAAGGGAAAATTTGGTTTAGAATGTCAGACTTTAGCTTTAGACCAGGGCATTTAGCTCATCTCAGCACTTTTTAACTGTTCCACATGTATACCTGCATTGAGAGTACAACATTTGGGATTTACACTCTAGGGTGGTCCATTTTTACCATGGCAAAGCAACATATGCAAACAGGTTGTGTCATACAGAAACTCTTACAAATAGCAAATATCAGTAATGTCTCGTGCTCTTGCCAGCTTATGTAATTATTATCATGTGCCAATTGAAACGATCATAAAAACAAAATTGAATATGCCTTATTTTCATCTGTGTATTTTTAAAGCAACTCCATGGCAAATACTTGGTTTGTGGTTACTGAGATATTTAATATATTGGAAACGCGTTGAGTTTGCTGACTGAAGATAAGAAAGCTGAAACAAACATTACATTTTCTGCAAATTTAACCCTGAGTTTCATATTTTATTGGAAGAATAGAATCAACGAAACGTGGCATATTTCTTGCAACCTAAACCAGATGCTAGAGGTTCTCAGGAACATCATATAGATGAGGTGAAATAAAAGTGTTTATACACTACAAGCACCTTGCACATGAAGCCAGACCTGTGTATGAACGCCAGTTTGTATTAAAGGTTATTGTCAAGTAAAGTTATTTTGCAGTTATTTTGTACCCTCTCATCTGGAAAGCCGCTGCTGAACTAGGACGCTGTTTCCACAATAAACTTTATTGAGCTGTGAATGTGCGTCATTGTGGGTAGTGCTGGCAATATTTCTTGTCAGTTTTCTTGTGCGCCAGATCCAACCAAGTCATATTTAATAAACAGTGGTAAATTCTGAGATTCGGCATGTTAGGGAGTTATTGTAATTTGTTCCAGGGAGGCTTAACTCATGAAATATCTCTCTTGTTCAACCAATTTATTCTGTAACGAATAACAAAGTATTATCTGGAATAATTATGAGTATGGAAATGTAGTTCTGCGCTCGTATTTGGGAACTCTCGGGGTTTGACCCGGTGTCTCAGGGTTTTTGCTCCGACCTCGGGGTCTCAGAGTGAAGGGACAAAATCTCAAGGTCACACGGTCTGGAACTGGCTTATTCATACTCTCCATTGATCGGATGATATCTGAGACTCGTAATTAGTGCTTTTGATACCAGTATGTTATGATTGATATCTGTTTGCATGCATTTTACCAGGGCTGGCAAGGGTCGAGTGGTGCCCATTTCCTCATCTGATCTATACTTGGTTAAAACCCTGCTACTATGTACTATGAAAGTCTTATTTTCTTAACGACTGTATGTATTGATGATGTTACCATATAAGCAGCTTCAGAAGCTCCTCAGTCCCCAAATGAGCGAGTCGACGTGGGCTTTGGACAGCCACAAGTCTAATGTCTTGCTCAGCCTGGCTTTCTGGCCGTAACAGACACTCACAAGATAGTGCTTAATGTGGTAGACAAGTCTGACTTATCTCATGCATGGCTCAAAATTCTCAGTGAGGGCTTTTGGTGCCAGCGTTGCTTATTCTGCACAACTAGCTGGCTCACTAACCTGTGTTTGGTGTCACCCATTAGGACATAAGAGAGGTAAAGGCCTAGGCACAGACTAACAGTCTAACACTGGGTAAAGCAAATTTAGGTCGTTTTATTGAATGTAATCTGCCATTCCATGTTACTATAATGTTACACGTGTATTTTAAACAAATCATTTCAAATGTATTGCATTTCTTGGTTTGTATACAAACCGAGTATATTTAAACCCATCAGTTGTGTGAAAGGCGAGTCCATATTTATTGTATGTTTTGGTTCTCTACCTACTAGAGCAACCTCTGATTTTATTGGACACTGGTACCCTATAGGCAATGTTCTTATCAAAACAATATTACATTCAGGCAAGTATATGACAAAGCTAACAGTGAATAGATGGGGTGAATGGGCAAGAAGGACACCTAGGTAGTGAAACTTCATGGTCAAACATTTTTAGCCTTACCAAGAATAGGTTGATATCATTCAACCCTCTGAATTGTTATTGTTATGTTATATACTACTTGTTATGTCCTGTCTACCCATTGTACAACAATTGTTTTTTAAAGCATCAGTAACCATTCAGTGGCTAAATCTACCTTGTTAAGTGTACCTGGCTCTATTCCATCTATCTCGCTGTCAGTTTGACTATCTTGAATTATTAATTGCTTATTTATGAAAAACCCATACACTCTACAGAGCTTTATAATACAGAAATGTAAAATATTATTGGCATGTGTAACCACATTATCAGAGAACAGGAAGATTGTCCTCAACTTTGAAGGTTGCCTTTTAAAGAGATTATCTGTCCATCAAAAAAGATGTTTACATGATGTGATAAATGGAACTGTTTAAATTGTTTGACCCAAAAGAGGTGTAGTTTCTAAACATATCATTAAGTGGTAATTGTGTTATCCATCTCTTAGATCACTATGGAAATTATAACAAGCTGTCTAGATGCCTGATATAGACACACACCTTCTCCCCTAAGTAATGTAAGGATTGAATAACAGTGACATTATACTGCTCCAGGGAACAAATTCTATACAATAAGTGACAAAGCAAGAAGGTGACACTTGAAGTAGCTGGAATTAACTTGCTATGCCAACAAACATGAATTTCACTGGATATACATTTATCATATACAATTAATAATACTGATAAGAGGGTTATTACACTGATTAATTGCTGGAATAAAAAGAGTGCATTAATATTTATGGGGAAAGCACATCGAATATTTGTTTAAAGTTGTTTCTTATTAAAGTGACAAATTGTCCCTTGGATCAACTATTTAATTTCCCATATTACTGGAAGGTAGAACAAGTGAATACACATGGATTTATCCTTAAAGTAGTATAACAGTATGTCTTAAATCTCTACAACTCTCCCAGACCCTATATGTTCCTTATCCAAAACTGTTAAATACAACCCGATCAATTCTAAGCATTGATAGTGAATCTAACTCGCTGGCTGATTGATGTTATGCTCACCTGAGAGTGATGAGAGTCATGGTAGTTGCAGTCCAGCAACTGAAGCCCTCTGAATGATAATACCAGCAGTAGTGCTGCATTAACTCACTCATGTAAAGTGATTGAAACTTTTTACATTTTAGATTTTTTTTTATCCATTGTGGACATCTCAATTTCCACCCCATTCACTCCAATCTGTAGAGGATGTGTCTCTGTCCCAAATTGGTGTATTGATTTACAGATCTCAGATCTGCTCTGAGGATGTGTTGGTACCAAGACTCTTAAACATAAATTAATTAGAGAGAACATCTTGGTGTTTTTTTAAAATGTTGTTTTAAACAAAAAGTTAAACTTTTATAAACATGTTAATGCATTCAACTTAATTACCATGCGTGTATAAAAAAGCTTTAGTTCACCTAGTGTCAAAGACACAAAATACAGTTTTATATGCAAGTGAGAAAGCTCACTACTGTCCTACGGAAATTCTAAACAGTGGGTAATTTATTAATTTTCTCGGCCAAGTAAAGGGTTAACAGGATTGCCATAGGGGAATACCTATATTAGTACATTTAACATATTCTATTAGACTTTGTCAAGCCAGGTACTAGGGCAGATCTGTTAATTAAATGAGAAAAGACTACATGTTCATAGACAATTTGGTGATGGACTAAATACTATAGTGTTGATATTAGCCGTTCCAGAAAAGCCTTCTGAAGCCACTGGTGGTACAAGACCGAGTCAAATATATAATTGTTACTTTTGTGTTTGAAAAAACAAAAAGTGATATAATGTTCTGTTTAGTGAGCATAATTAATACAAAGTATTAAAAGATGCCTTTAACAAAGTTCGCCACAATGTAATTAACATGTGGCAACGACATAGTTAATGTCGAAAACAGGGAAATATAAAAAAAAAAAAAAGATAACGATTTTCGTTTAAAAACAAAAAATATAAAAGATGATCTAATTAAACTGATTGTATTCCCTTTTCCTACAGCCAAACCACTTAGTTCTCACACAACGATTAACTCATTGAGTGCCCGAACCTTATGTATATACCTCTAGCTAGTATGTAGCTAGTATGCACCTGGACTTTCCCATAAATTACTCAAATGCACTGATATCCTGCTTAACCCTTCACATCCCAGATGTGGACGAAATGACTTGCTTCTTATCCATGCAGCAAATGCAAAGAACGTTAGAAGTATTCAGTTCAGTTCTATCTATTCTGTTGGAACTCTTGAAATATGTATATGAACTTTTCAGCTAGTGGGTTATATAACCAAGCAACACAGTGATCTCTGCTGAATATTTGGACTCAGGTTGATAATAAAAAGGTTGCCATGTGGTAAAGAGGTAAAGGGTTAAACATAATCAGAGATTTTCTATAAACAATAGGTATTATACAATGGCTGATAGGTTAACACCAGAATCCGGTATACAACTCCCAGTATGCAGAAGCAACATTTTTGCTTTATGTGAATTGTGGTCCACATAATTCAGGTGGTGCTTGTTGCATTATTTAACAAGATAAATCATCTATTAGGAATGAATGCGGCATTCTTGCCAAATTGACTGCACCCTAGAAAGTACAGCCCTAGCACACTGCCAGTTCTTGGCTTCTCTGTATATGGCCTCGTTATCCCTGCTAAACACCAGTCCAAAAGGGCTTGTTGTGTGTGAATTTCACATACATACATAGATACATTCTACGATAGGACACACATGTAAACTAACCATGTAAGACATTCTAAAGACCGTTGCAGAATCTCAACATAACCCTTTGCGTGAATAAATGATTCACTCGTCATAATACCAATAAGCAAAACCAGATACAAATCTATATTTTTAATTGTAGGTTTATTTGAACCATATTTCTGCAGAATCCAATTTCTTAGCATTATGATTCTTAATATTGTAGCACTGCAGGTAAAACACTGCGCCAATTGCGTCAAAATAAGAGGCATCTCGGTTATTGGGGTCACTTTCATTTGGAAAATAAGTAAATCAAGACAAATAAAATACAATATTTAAATGTTAGTCTTTTTGATCCGTATTGTCTCAGAATCCAATATCCTAGCAGTTTGATTCATAAATCTGTAGCACTCCTTTCTAGATGGGTCAGGAAATACAATGCGCCAATTACGTTTGCGTCAAAAGAAGACGCAGATCAGTTACTGCATCCCAATGAGGTCACTTTGTTTTGCAAGTGCCACGGTTCCTATATTTTATTGCTGAGATTATTGCAAATGACATGCCATATGGAACAATACTTGTTGGCTTATGAGTTGCAAACAAAAAGCAATAATGACGTGAGATGATGGATTATTAGATACCTTACCCCTGGTGACTTTGGGTGTCTGGATACATAGCCTGATCTAGAAGACATTTCAGGAATACTATCCTAATCTAAAACCCGGAGTGCAATTAAAACTCTTCCTTTCGGATTAGCAATCAAAAATTGATCGATCTGTCAAGAATTCTGGTGATTTATGGAAGGTGCTGTATTTCCTGGGTATGGAGAATTTTATGTTCTGTAGGTGAAATGGAGTTCACCAGCCTCTACAGTAGATTGATGTTTTAATAAAAAAAATAAAGGGGGGAAAAGCAAGTCTGGTCTTTTGGGACATCAACTCCGAATTCACAGAGTTAGACTAACAAATCAAATTACATTATCTTACAATTTCATATCTTTTTTAATCTAATGGGTAAACATTCCATGAATCAAGAGGCTTTATTTTCAAACTTTTCACTCTGTTTAAAAAGTTTATTGTTTAAGTGATCAATGTTTCCTAATCGAAGTGACATGAAAAATATATATATATTTGTTTCCCGATGATTTAAATAGCAATTCCAATAACGAACAGGCGCTTCTTGTTATTTTTAAGTTGGCAAAGTGACGTGATGTCATTATCACTTTCTCCTGTAGGTGGCGCTCTCTCCCCACTCTAGAATATCCCAAAGCCTAATTCTTATCAGTGTCAAAATGGGAGCGTTCAGGAAATCTGAGATCTACACTTAACACTTGTTGTTTAAAAGAAAAGGGGAAACGACATTGGAACTGTTTTAGACAAAATAAATACACATATATTAACCATACTCTATAATTTAGGAGGATGATACATTAATTCTCAATTTAAAAAAACAACCCCTTAGTGTTCATCATCAACATGGGCCTGTGGTGTGCTATTGTTTCTATTTAAGTTATTTATTATTTCAGGCGTAATAATAATGTCAAGTGTATCTAGAACTAATCCAGAAAATAGCAAAGAGATGTGCAGTTACTGTATACGTATCATTTGCATGATACCAATTGGAACATTAATGTCCCTGAATTCAATACTCAGGCTGGACAGGGAGCAGAGACAAAAGCAAGATGTACACGTTTTCTTTGCCATGTAAATTTCAGTGGGACAAAATGCTTATTAATAGTCTGAAATAGAAGCCTCCTCCCCCCTTTATTCTTCCCATCTCCAGTGTTTATTCCTACATGCCCCCAGCTATGCTGTGGGCATAGTCACAAGGGGCAAATACTCCATTAATTTTAATATATACATATATATGTATGTGTGTGTGTATGCATGTATATATATACATATACACATAAATATACTATATATGTGATGTGAGATCTCATACTGAAAGCACGTTGTGTACGTTTGCCCACACAGATGCTTTTAAGGGTTTAATTATTTAAAGGTCCAAGGCTTCTTCCAGACTGAACATATACAAGGCAACAATGCACATAGTGCCCGGTTATCTCAGTCTGTATTGAAGAAGTGGAATTACCTTTTATCAAAAACTGCCGTCAGACCCTAATGATCCCAACAGTTTCCTTAATTGATAAGATGACTGAACACTCCACAGGGCAAATAAGGACTCATTTGCCCTTTATCATGACATACACTTTATCATGACATTAATATAAATCTAATGCCTACCATTCACTAGCCTGAAGACAACTGAGCAAATATTATTTAAGAATATGTTTACTACATGGTGATGATTATGTATACATTCATTCAAATACATATACTTCATTCACACATACATGTACATCTATGTCATAAATGAATTCCAATTAAGGTTTTTTTTGTCTTTTTTCCCATGCTCAGTTTATATTATACACATCGGCATGATAGTTAATAGATTGGAATTGATTTAAGAATATACATGAATGTTTCATGTTCTAACTGCCCCGGTATTTCCAGGCTGATTCAGTGCCTAGTTCTCGAACTACAACATGCCTCCTGAAAGAGTTAATCACTGTTCTATTCATAGAGGTCCTGTTAGGAAAGGGATCTGCATTTTCTAACTACAGAGTAATAAAAAAGTGAGAACTTCTCAGACACCTTTCCTGATTATACCTTTGGCGATACTTCTGATTTTACATTTAATTTGCATTTTGTTCATACTGAATATTGAAGCCTTGAATTGAGGATTGAATTTTATTAGGACATCTGGACTGACAATATCAAATCAGACACCAGCCTCCCAGTGCATGCTAAAATTTCAGACTTAATTAGAACGAAGTGCATTTAATTAAAGCCAATTATAATATCTGAAATGATTTGATCGATTCCTATTTGTACAGTTTGGGATTTTTTTAAAATATCAAACTACAAGAATCGAGAAAACACGCTGAATTTTTAATGTTCATTTTTTTCTTTTTTGGCACAAGTAATTTTTTAAACTATTTGATGAATTTAAGGGACAGTGATGAGCTTTCTGGTACATAAGGGGTTAAAGCTTACTGTTCTGTGAGGTGCGCGGACCCCCAAACAAATTGTATAAATGTATACAGATGTGCAGACCGCATCTAGAACCGGTGTAACGTCTGTCTATCCGGTTTGGGGTAAATCATCCTTAGTTGGGGATATGTAGGAGATTAGTGGGGTTTGTTGAGTTTCTTATGTAAAAAAAAACAATTAAAAAAAATAACTTTTGCTTTTCTGGATCTCTTGCCGAGAACTTATCTTAACGACTCCGATCATCACTTAAGATATTATTATTATTTCTCCTTTCCCAAAACCTTAATCATTTCGTTTAATCCTAGTCTTAAAAGATTAAACCAGGCAATCAGATAAACTATCCACCAACAGTGGCTAATTGTGGACTCCTGGTTGCAAACACCGTTTCCTTGACTTGTATAAACTGAAATAATTTGAGACTAATAGCTGATAACAAAGCAAATGTGCCCAATTCCGAAATGCAAAGGAATATGCGGAAAATCGGATTCTAGATTTATTATAGAATACTATTTAATTGTAAATTATAAATATCTGCAACGTTATTTATAGTAGGAAAGGGTACGCAGTGTAAACAGGATACAAAAGATTCCTGCCTGTTTGCATTATACAAATTTCCTGGTTACCGCACGGCTTCTGTCCAGAAAATCGTAGTTAGCGGTCATAGGAATTGTGATAATTCAGATGGAACGTTTAAAATTGCCCACGACAAAATGAATGTGCAAATTACAGATTTTTTCCTAAAGATATTCGTTCTGATTCCGAGGGATTTTCATCGGATAACCAGTGGCTATACCCTCTGGTTGCTATAGGGGGCGCTGTTCATCACACTTCAATTTTATTTGATGAATATTTTTCTTCTTATATATACTCAGAAGTGGGTATTGTTTTCTAGAGGATCGTGCAAACTTCTTAGACACATCTTACACAAATATGTGCCTAACAAAAATATATTATTTGACCCATGCAAATGTACTGCACATCGCACAACAAGAAAAAACGAGCAGATTTTTTTTGTTATACCAGGTATGGTTGAATACTGTGTAAAATAGGATTAAAAATCGTGTTTCATGAGAGATAACGCCAATAAATGGAATTTTATTCCGACAACGATTTTTGAAACATTTTATGCAATTTATTCTCTTTTAAATATATTGCGCATACCTGCTCGCCTCATTAAAACCGTTAATTTAAAAGGCAACCCAAGAGAGAAAAAGAGAGAGAGTGAGAATGGATAGAGGAAAAAATGTAGTTTGGAACCAGCATTGCACACTTTGAGGACTGTTAACCCTTTTATTTCCAGGGAAGGGGGAATCGACGCTTTTCATATGCAAATTATTCCCATTTAAATCCACCACCGGCAAATAATGAGTTAAATGTAGGCTTGCCATTGAACAATATGAGTCTGAATTTAGATGATTTAAAACGTTTTCCAAGACAGAGAATGTAAAGAGTTAAACATAGTGTTTGGAGCATATTGATTGCATTTGCATATAACAAGCTCGGCAGTAAAGTTATGAAAACATGTATTTTTATTAAAATCAATATGCCGAAAATGTACGGTGAAAATGTTCATTTTTTTAGGGGTTTATCCCATGTGCTGGCTTTTGTGTTTTAACAGCTTGGATTGCCAGACAAATTATCAAGTGCATTTTCAATGACCCCTCTGGAAAGGGGTAAAGGGGAAAAGATTAGAATACAAATAAATCTAGCAGCACCATGAGCAGGTTTCAGCAGAGAGGATGTTTTAGTGTGAAATCCAAGCATGTGTTTTTTGGTGTGTTCCCAGTGAATTTTCAGTAAAAATTTTCACTTATTTTCACAATGCAAAGACCATAATGCCTTCTCTGTCCTCTAGGTGTTATATATACCCCTTCTGTGCAACATCTATAGCCACAGGCCCTACTAGCATTCAGGACCGTTAACCCTTTGATCTCCAGGGGCAAATCAACAATTTTACTATGTACTATGCAAAGCATTCCTATTCACATGCCGGTGCCTAATGGGTTAAATGGAGGCTTAATGATGACCCATATGAGTCTAGATTTAAATGATTTCATTGGATCCATTCAGTCCTCTAACAGTAAAAATAACTGCAATGAACTCTGACAGGTTTTCTCTTTTTCTTTCTCTGTGTAGAGGTCAGACACCATTATGTGGCCTCACATTCACTGCAAAATTACACTGACTGGTAAACTCACACACTGTGGGCTGGGGAATTCCTTGGTGTGGATTTAAAATCACAAGCGACTAAGCTTGAACTTTGTGTTTGTGTATCAATAAGAAGCAAACAGTGTGTGTCTTACACAATATCAGTGTTACAATAAGAGAGGGAATAAAAAATAATAATGTATATCAATCTATCATAGCATCTACTTATCTAACCATCTAATATCTATCATCTATCCAAAATGTATGTATGTATGTATGTATGTATCTATCTATCTATCTATCTATTTATCTATCGATCGACTTATCTGTGAAGAAGCCATATGAAATCCCTGACATATGCTGTTTTGTTGCAAATTAGTAACAAATAAAAGCATCCGTGGTGTAATATGTTAATACAAGTTACAATAACATCTGAAGCATCAGAAAATTGCCTAATTAACCATTTAACTTGCGACAATGTCAATCTGCAAAGCACAAAGTGTTTTTTATGTATGTCATACAGCCTACACCCGGAGCATCACAGAGCAGCATTGCTTTGTATGTATCCAGATCTGAGATTCTTGCTGGAAAGAAGAATTTCTAAATTAAAAAATATCCTTCCGATTTAGAATTGCAAATAAAAACAATACAATACGTTTTTATTGTATATTAGTATTTTTTAAATGATACTGATACCCAGGATATTAACCGCTTCACTACCATGGGCGTGGAGATACAATGTTGAAAATACCTTGCTGTGACCCCACTAGCACTGACACATAAATACATATTTTCTTGCTTAAGGACATAATGGGTAATTACTGAATCAGACAGAAGTAAACTCTCATCCTATTAGGGGGGCATGATGGTTCCAGCCAGCAGTGGCAGAGGGTGGAAGAAAGACTCTGCTGTCGCTTTAAGGTCACTATATGCTTTGGTATGATGTTGGGATGGACAGCTGGGTAGTGACCATCTGACTGACTGCAGCTTGACATCTGGAAGTCCACTGGTGTGTGGCACGCGAATAGCTTGATGTGGCTATTTAAATGCAAATTTGTGGGGGCTCATTGAAGCCTCAACCCTGTAAATCCAACACAAAAGGAATACTTCACACTCTGGAAGACTGAGGGTGGTGGTGGTGGGGGTGATGCTCCTGGAGGTCCTGGCTTCAGCATGCAAATCCCATTCAAATCCACACACCTTCTGCTTGACTAAGTTTTCTTAAGGTCAAGACTTGGTGCCACCTCGTTTTTCAGGACTGATTATAAACTGGATGTAGACAAGAACTAACATTACCTGCCCACCAATTGATCCTGATTCCAAGAAAAATATCCCTTCTTCTTCTGCATCACTTCTTCTTCATCCAGACACTTGTCTTGCATGTTATTCCACCAAGTTTAAATCCCCAATTTTTTTTCCCAGACTCTGTTAAATTAAATTGAAATTAGGAGAAATCAGCTTCTAGATTTTCATTGCACTGTGTTTTATGAGGATTGGGTGTGCATGTAATATCCTAATGATTACACAGGGAACATTTTTTTCTTATTTTCTCTCTTAAACCAATTTCCTCTACACCCCCTCACAACAATAGATGTGTGCAATTTAAAATAGTTGTAATAACACTGTGGAAATAGCCCTTCACATAATGCGGATGCACCAGGATCAGAAGGATCTTGCTTTATACAATGTATCTTATTGCATTTGGCTCTAATGTAACAATACAGTAACAAAAAAAATATATAAACTTTGTGAATGATAAAGACCCAATTCTCCACGCTTTTGGGTGCAAGACCAGATGATCTGCAAAATGAGCTGAAATACATTCAGCCTCAGAGCCTGTTGTGAGGAGCAGCTGATTCCCCTATTTCTGGCCAGATGGCTTGTGAGGGGAGATTTGCATTCATTTTCCCTTAATATCATCCAAAATAGTGGGGCAGCTGCATTTGTTGTCAAAAAAAGGTTTAAAACTCCTTTTCTTTTCTGGGTTACCTTATGTGATGGGTTTGTAGAACTTTTTTTTCTCCCCATAACCCTGTCTTACTCTCTCTCCTTAGTCAACAGTATCAGATTTAAAGGGATTTATTTTTAAATCTCCTAATTTGGTAATCAGATTTAAATCGCCTTTGCGCGTGTAATCTGAATTAACGATACTGTAAATGATTTCAAGCTTTTCTTTTTTTTGCTTTCTTTAAAATGAGCATTTTCTTTTTAGCCTAAAGGCAATCCGTTTTAACCCCTTTGATGCCAGATGGGCTTGCAACGCATTGTTATCAAATGCGACAATTAGGATTATGGCTGAGAGCTGAAAATATATATTTTATTAATATATTTTAATAGGACAATAAGAAATAAATACACTCAATTTAGACAAGAAGTGGAATTAAAATAATTGCACGTAATAATAATAATAATGCTGAATATATCGGGGGTTTTTTGTGTATGCCCTCCAGAAGCTCACCAATTTGTATATGCGTATATTGTAATAATAATAGCATTACATTTTGATAATCTTTTTATTTATATTTGAAATATTCAGGATTATTCTGAATCCGAGATTTTACTTTGAATTTGTATGAATAGTTTTTTTATGCACTTTGATTTAAGGTTATTAACATTCTATAGACAGTAGCATCTTTAATATGTGGCGATAGCTTCTGAAGACTAATCTCATTACTCTCAAATAGTCATAAAATATGATTTTATTAAACTTACGTATTTAATTAGACGGACAGCAATGTAATGGATTTTGAGATCGGTCTAGAGCAACAGCTTTGATAATTCACTTATCTTTGGCAATAGTCATTAACCCCCAACACCAGCAAAATAGATTGCTTTATAACACTGCCCTGGGAGGGGGTACATGAAGTCCCCTGATAGCCCACATTGGACTTCGATTTTCACTGATTAATTAAAATATTGGAGTACCTACCCTGCCAATTCACCAAAAAGGAAGTGATACTACTTAGGAGTTGATCTTTCTTTTCCCACAGTAGTTGTCCTTCAATATTTTTTTCTTCCTGTATTATTTTTGTTATCAAAGGGGGAGGCTGATAGATCTCTACAAGAGTGTCCAAAAACAGGCTTTGTCCATCCCCAGAGTCTTCATGCTCTGTCCTCCAAATTGTCTGTGTTAGCATCTCATTCTGGATAATTCACCCATGTACCCAGTGACATTGATCCCTCCAGAAAAAGGATTCTCACATTAGGAGAAGCTTGCATTTTGGGAGTAAGTGTCATTCTACTGTAAAAATACACAATATCTGAACAGCTCTTCTGGATTCTAGAACCACATGCAAATGGGATTTATTCTCGGGTGCCTCTGGACATCAGCTACTGGTTGATCAGAGGATTGTTTCCATCAAGGCATCTGTTTTTATTTTTTGAGCTGAAATTTCCATTTTTTTATAAAACAAAATCAAATACATGATCACATACCTCCAACATCTCTATTCAAAATACTACTGTAATCCAGATATTACGTTCACCTCTTTCTAGGACACATGAAGTCTAATTTTAGAGGACTTTGGCACAATTTACAAAAATATCATATCTAATGTGAATCCCCCTCACTACAACAAACTAAGTTCTACTTTCTCCAGATATCCCCCAGAAAATCTTATACATTTTATTTTCTCTAAATACCATTTGGGTTTTTTAATCAGGATTATTAACAAAAACAACCTACCTTATACACCAACTGTTAAAAGAAATCTGTTATTTAAATAAATGGTAACAGAAAACTAAAATCAGCGCTGAATGATAGTAATAATAGTAGTAATAATAATAATAATTAATTTAAACTGGAAACATGATTTGATAAGTAATAAGTATACTATGCAGTTAGCATGCTCGTCCCTATGATAAGCATCCCCCACTTTACTTCTATTAACGTTATAGATTGTCGTATATATAGCTATATAAGTAATACAGTTACATATTACAACTTTACATGTAAAATACACACATATGTGAATATATATTCATATATCTATATATATATATATATGTGTGTGTGTGTGTCTATATATGAGTGTGTTATATATATAGCTATATATATATATATTGATTTTATAGATAGCTGTATATACAGATACATATGTATGTCAACTTTACATATACAAGCACACACGCTTGTTATGTGTGTTATGTGAATATATGTATGTGCACATGTATAAATAATGCCATCATGTGTGATCTGATGGGGTGCTGTGCATGCTCTTGGCATTTGCATGCATTTCTCGAGTTTGGCTGGCATTTGTTTCCTTTAAGATTTATTTGGCTGAATGATAACTTCATTGGCTGTTGATATATATATAAAAAAAGCTCCCCATGCATTATAAGCAGAGAGAGTGCGGCCAGCGGTGTCAGGCTGCAGCAGTCACTCAGCACTAAACAAGCTGCGCTGCTTTAGCAAAAAGAGGGGAGGGAGGTGGGTCTCTCCATGTATGGTCAAAGCCACGCCTCTTCGCACGTCACCGGCTGACAGCGCTGCTCCCCGGGGTTTAGAGTTTTGGCTCCCGGGAAAGGTTCCATTCCTAGGGGATAGAGGGCTGAGTTCTGTTCGCTTCCATCCATTCTGCAGGACGCTAAAGGCCCCTCATCAACCTCTCCCGTGTCCGTGGCAATCATTTTTTTCGTTTATTTGTCTTTTGGAGCTGGAGATCCTTGCCAGAAGTGCTCGATTCAGCAGTGTCCTGAAGCTTTTTTGATGCTGTTTTGCTGGGATGACACCACATTGAAAGCATCTACAAACACCAACAAAAAATATTTATTCCTCCTCTCTCCCTGCAAGTACATTTTCATCTAGTGGTGCTTTTTTTTCCCTTTTTTCTTTTTTTTTCTTGTTCTTTTTTTTTTTATTTTGTTTAATATATCACAACAACTGGAAGGCAGTCCAAGTATCTGCGAGAAGTCTTCTGCAAATTGTTTATGTTGTGCCAATCCAGGACACATTGAAGAAGGAAGCAAGACTTAAACTGGGCTTTCCTCCTACTGATCCTGGGGAGTAAAGTCATCATCATCATCATCATCAAGGAGTGAGAAAGAGAGGATAAAGAATAATAATAAAAACAAAAACAACAACAAAAAAGAACCGTGACAATTCCTTTATTTGAACCCCTTGGTTGTGCCCAAAATTGTTTTAATGTTTGGGATTCAGGAAAATATACCAAGAGGTGGGACCACCATGAAAGAGGAACCGCTGGGAGGTGGGATGAATCCAGTCCGATCATGGATGCATACAGCAGGGGTAGTGGATGCTAACACAGCAGCCCAAAGGTATGTGTGCCAAATGATCTGGGTTTATTTCTCATCCTGATTGTAAATCCCCCCTCAATGGTCTAGATCAATTCCAATCTCCTGTAACTGTGGTGGCTTTTTGTGTCTCTGGTTACATCATTTTGTAGTGACACATGGCAGGGATTCTGTTTGCCCCATGCCTTGTTCTCATGCTTCTTCTGCATGGCTGGGACCTCTGTTCTTACCCAGCCCTTGTCTCATTTCCTCCCCGCAGTGGTGTGGGTCTGGCTCGGGCACATTTCGAGAAGCAGCCTCCTTCCAACCTCAGGAAATCCAATTTTTTCCACTTCGTGCTAGCTCTGTACGACAGGCAGGGACAGCCAGTGGAAATTGAGAGGACAGCTTTTGTGGACTTTGTGGAGAAGGAGAAAGTAAGTCTGATGCCCATCAACTCATCCTCATCACTGCCATGCATGTGACAATGCACATAATCTACTAGCCTTCAAAATTATGGAAACTGATCAAAAGATCATTTTCTCCTGGAGTTGGACAAAATGAGCCCTAAGTGTACTCCAGAGGCGATCTAACCACGTGTAGATGTCCCTCTTATTAGAGCATCACTTGGCAAACAGGGCAAACCGATGCTTTAGAAAGTTTATCAGGAAATATTGACTTGATTTAGGACATAAAATGCCCCTTTCCATGCCACTGGCACATCAGCTGTTAGACAAGCATAGCAAAAAATATAAAGACTCCCCCAGAAAAAAATTGCATTGCAAACATACAGGCAAAAGCTCTAGAAATGAAGCAGTATTTTATAAATCTAAAAATTATAATGTATTATTTTCAGGAGCCAAATAGCGAGAAAACTAACAATGGGATTCACTACAAACTGCAATTATTATACAGTAATGGTAAGTTCTTTATTTTAATCAATTTGCAATATGTATATGATAAAAAGGTATGTCTAGAAATTTATATTTAAACTCGGCTATTGTAGATGTTCAAAGGTAAAACTCTAAAATATGTGCCAATAAATTAAATATTCCATATATACTTATTCTGTAAAATATATATATAAACATATATATATATATATATATACATATATATATATATATGTATATATATATATATATAATATATATAATATTGCAAATCAATAGATCAGTGATTAAGCAGCTGTTTTCAAAATCAATAAATGAATATACTATTCCTTAAAATAAAAACTTTGGCATATTTTGAAACTTTATGACAAACTCCTTTGCTGTTAAACTGTATATTTTTTTTTAATGTTACATCGGATTAAAGTTTCTCACTTTAATAATAAATCGTGGAGATAAAATTACGGATTTCAGCTAAAAATCTGAAAATCAATCGCTTGCAAATATAACATTTGAAAAATACATTTATAAAGTATGCGTTCTTGCATTTAGAATTTATAATATAAATAATTAAAAAAATAACATATATATATATTTTGTATTTGGTTGTAAAGAACAACAGCTGACATTGTTTCCATTATATGCCAGAGACCTTGATGAATTGCTTGTTGTTTTTAATTGATTAAGCTCTGTCATTTAGCATGCCATTTTCTCTGCCCCTATTCTGTAACCCCAATAAAAGTAACAACTACTTTTTTTATCCTCTCCTTTCCAGGAGTTAGAACAGAACAAGATCTTTACGTTCGATTAATAGATTCGATGACCAAACAGGTGAGATCTTTTAATTCTCAGATCTCTTTAAAATTGGTTAAGCTTGTGTTGAGTTTCTTCATCTGGAACAAAATTCTGCCAAAACCATGTAGAACATGTATGTATGCATGCAGAACATATAGAATCATAGGACTACATATAATGTAACATTAAAGTTGTCGCCTAACGTATAAAGTACATGTCTGCATTTTTTTAAATTGCACCCGGACCCATCAGAATGCATTTTCCTATTATTAGTAGTAGTATTATTAGTAGTATTTTGTTTGTATTTTATATAGAGTTTTAAGGCAATACATGTGCTTTTTATGTTCTTTACTGTAGACTCATTGTTAGTAATAGATGGGGTCGTTTGGATTTCCATGTTAAATGTGCAGAGGTGAAAAGTCAGCTTGTTTCTCTGTAGCCCCCTATTCACCTCTGGGTCCCCCCCCCCCATCTCCATAATTCAAACTCCAGGCTCCAGGGGTCACCCAAACCCGACCATTTCCTGCTCTGGAGCTGCTGTTTCTCCATCTCCCACTCACTGTCAGACCTTGTAAATAACATCATTACAAGCAGTTGCTTATTAAATTATTTAACCTGTCGTGTACAACTTTACCGATAGTAACTAGAGGTTATCAATAAAACTCCAGTGCAATTATACAGCCAGAGAGAAGATAAAATGTATCACTTGAAATCTCTCTCTCTCTTTCTTTATATATATATATATATATATTTATATATAATCTGTTAAAAGAATAAAATAAACTTAAAATAGGATTCAGCAGTGCAATAAAAATATATAGATTTTTATTAATTATATTTTATATTCTCCAGTCCAAAAGAATATATAAATTATTATTTTAATAAGACGTTGTTATTAGGAATATTAGGAATATTTAGAATTAAAATCAATCGCTTTTTTTGTAGTCATTTTAAGGACCGGTAATACAGAAAGAGAGCAGATAAAACTTTATATTTTTCTTACCTGGATGCTTTTTTTTATTATTGAGGGGATTCCCTTGGTGAAACCATCTGATTGTCTCCAAAGGACAAGTGACATTCCTAACAGGCAGGGGAAAGGTGTCGGGTAAAGTGGACCCTCCACGATCAGGATAGAAATGGCTTATTGAAAAAAAAATTAAAATAATAATAATAATAAAAAAAGCCGTCTATATAAACAGTTAAGTGTGTTAGGAAAATCACTATCGTCTGATTAAGAAGCTGATATCAGCTGCCGAATAAAAGGAGTAGAGGTTTAAGTACAGGTTTATTGTTCATTTGTTTTGCGGGTTGTGTTTGCAGCCCAAACACAAAAGGCTGTTTTCGCGTCTCCACCGGCTGAAAATAGCCCAGTAACTGATCAAAGAGTCAATGGCGCTGAACCGACAGTTTATGGATTTCTGTTTGTGCTACAAAACCAAAAATAAATCATTTCTAAATACGGGGATTCATCAGAGGGAGCGAAATAATCAGCGAGCGTTATATGACACATTGGACCAACAAACATTTGGTGGAACAGCCGCGTGTTGTGTCTTAAGCTGCCTTCTTTACTGACTTGTTTGCAAAACACTATCTGCTATTAAAACTGTTCTTTTAGAAGACTATCAGGCAGAAATGTCAAATAATAATAATCATCATCATCATCAATGTTAATTCAATAGGTATTAGACTAAATCATGCCTGTGAGCATTGCCACCTGATCAAAACTATTTACAGCTATGATAAAATCTCAACAGAATGCTTAAAGTGCTTAAAAAAAATAATGTTTAAATCTTGATAAATGACAGATTCTTAAGGATCCTTAAATAAGTAAATAAATAAATATACTCCGATCGTTATTTTTTGTTGAAAAATACTCTAATATGGAACTTTGCTATAGGATGCCCTAAAAGAAAATGACTTATATTTAATGTGAGAAATATAAGAATGCGCAAACAAGGGCGCAGGGGTTGTGTTTTTGCGCAATTTGGAAATATTCATCAACGTTAGCGCAGCGTCCAAGTAAAGTGTAATGTACATGAACGGCTCTTAAATTTTTACTAAATTAGCCCTTTTTTAGATTTTAATACCATTTTTTTGTGTTGACCCTGATTAATAAAAACGTGTAATTGAGTAGTCGTGTCAAATGTGGCATAGAGAGTGTCAAAGGGCATGAGAAGTAGATACCCAATTAGTATTTTTATGAGGTGTTGAGTGGAATTAGCTTCCAAATATTAGACTGCTCATTCTGCCCCAGTAGTTTCTGAACTAAGCATATTTTTAAAAATAAAAATAATTTAAAAAAAGTCAAATTAATTTATTGTTATTTGGAGATGTATAGAAAATAAAATTAGCAATGTTTAATGCACTGGGTTGTAGAATTGGGGGCTTACTCGCAGGACTGGTGGGATCAGCCATAGATACATGGGGGGTATTGAGATTTAACAGACCGGTTTGTAAGTGAAGGGTTATAGGGGGCAGGATAGGGATGTGAGTTTCATGGAGACACTGAGCCATATGGTGCTGTGATCAGAGAGGACAAAAATGACAAATCTCATCACTCTCAGCCAGCATAAGATCAACTAGTGGTTATGAGAATAGCATTGTGAGATCAGGCCATAAAAGGGATCTAGGGTTTTGTGAAAATTTCTATTTTCAGAGAAAAGAAGAATTAGTATGGGATGTGGGTGACTATGACCCAGTTGCATAATGCAGCGTCTGTGGTCCCATTTACTCTAGGCAGCGATTAGTATTGTGGGGTAACTCTTCAAGTGTTGGAGGGGGTGATTGCATGTAAATGTAATATAAGGACATGTTTCAAGACAACAGATATGGGCAAATACATCTAAAGTGGGGCTGGATTATCTAACACCGAATCCAGATACCCCACATATGCCCCAAATGCGTGTATATAATAAGAGACGTGGCCGTGATAAAGAACCCACAGCCGGTTATTTAAGAGAGATGGAAGCTGTGGATAGCATGTGTAACACATCCACCGGTGCATATATTATGGGAAGCATGGTTTATAGTCAGGTTATATATATATATATATATATATATATATATATATATATATATATATATATATATATATATATATATATATATATATATATATATATATATATATATATATATATATATATATATATATATATATATATATATATATATATATATATATATATATATAATGTCCTGGGTATATGACACAGAACTGGGTATTTACCGTATGAGAAATGAGATAAAGCCCTGGATGGCATGGTTGGCACAGTAGCCTGGTGCATAGAGCAAGGATCAGGGATGCATGGGGCAAGTGTGGGTCTATACAAAACCCCCCATCGGTTCCCTACAGGCAACAGACTGAGGCAGGCAGCTCACCTATAGCCCAGCGCCATCTGTTAGAGCCTATGTTCAAAACCCACTCATCCGTACTCCAGACACTGCCTTTTTACCAAAGAAAAATCATTGTTAGCAGTTTGAGAATAAACACCAGATTGCCCATTAGTACTTTCCTCCTAAATATCATCCAGTGATCAGCATATTGCTGCACACAAGGCACATTCCTCAGGGCAAAAACTCATTTCTGCTCTCTCCTAACCTGTGTTATTATTATTATTATTATTATTCAAAATAAATAAGAGGCATTAAAGCAACTTTGTAAATTTTAAAAGGACTCATTTTATTTCCAAGATGCACTCAATATATTAATGTAATATTAATATATGGCCCACTTAAAGTAACCAATTATCTAAAAATAATAAATTATGCTAGAAAAAAAGAATCACAATTGATCAAATGATATTTCAAGATTTTTGTTAATTTAGACACAATGTTTACAGATGCGTATCTATGCAATGTGTAGTAAATATGCCTGTGTTAATATTTTAATTTACATTTATATATGTACACATATTATTATATATGGCATGTTGCTATGTAAGTACACACCATATTTATCATCATCTATTAAA